>OY986435.1:48240448-48840448 GCA_963920525.1 Dichetophora obliterata
GTTGACAGTTGTCTATTAACAGATGGTAGTCGACAGGATCAGTTTGCATTTAAAGTTACTACGCGGGAAATTAAAAAATTCTCTAACTTATCAAATTGCCCTCGTATCTTTAGAGAACTGTTTAGTGCACAATTTCGAGCAAACAAAATTTTTTTTTCAAGCAAGCATTATATATTTTTGAGCATAATACATATTTGTTTGAGCATTAGAAAACTGTTTCAATTTAATAGTTCCAAAACTATGTCATATAACTAAATGGATTTAAATTTCAGTCAAAACTATCATTTTACTTTAGTAGGTAAACGCATATCTGTGGCGTATTATAATAACATCTTAAGTGTAAAAATCATGTTTCGAGAAATCTTGCTTCAAAGTTTTCAATCGCCATACAAGTTATATGAAAGGTTGTTTCGTTTTTGTGTCATAACTTTGGCTGTAGTTATTTGCTAATTCACTGTTTGGAGGAGAGCCTGATGCAAATAGTAATGGCTTCAGTCCAAAATTTTGCATTTGTGTGGAATAAATATTACTTGAGCGTAGTAAAACCGTTTAAAGTGAAACTAATTTTCGTTTGAAGAACAACTTGACATAAATATAATTTGTTTACATTTGTTTACAAACATTTTATATTTGAGTTGAAAAAAATTAATTTGAATATTAGAAAATTCTACTTATTTGTGTGCAAACATTCTATCTTTGATGAAGTGTTTAATGCAAAAACATAATAATATGTAATTGTTTGCAGCAAAAAAAAATGTAAATTTGTGTTTGAAGACATTTATATTTTTTAAATCTGATTCGCTTCGAATTTATACCGATCTGGTCACTCCACTTCGCCACATCAAACGGATTGAAGATTATCGACCGTTACAAAAACAAAGGTTGAAAACTAGTTTAAGTTCGTTTATAGTAAGTTTCTATTTGCCAAAAAAAAAAAAAAGAAAGAAGAAACATTTGTTTAACTCACTTTCGCATTTGAATTATTTAAACATAATAATAGAATAAAATAACAAAAAAATTAAAGAAGAAAAAAATAGAACGAAAACAAAATGATGTGGGTAGCTTTTCCATTCTATTAAATCGCAGCTGCTGAGACTGCTGTCAGCCGACCTACATATTTTGTGCTTTTGATTAAATCAAGACAATATAACTTTAACAAGAAATAATTATGTTCAGTTAAATGTATTTATATAGTATTTAAATGTATTTATATAAAACTAAATAAATAGTTAAACAAATACCCACGTTCTAGACAAAGCAAGCATAAAAAGTAAAAATATATAACAATATATAAGTAAAAACAATTAAATTTCCTTTTTTTACAGGGTAGAAATACGAAAGTGTATGTCGTGATGCACAGTGTTAGATTTTCTTAATATAGCGTAAAATATTATTTTTTTATATACAGGGTGTGAATTCATTCATGATGGATCAACCGAAGCAGGTTGATAGGCTACGTTGAGTTAACCCTTTGACGACGAATGGGTGAAAAATAACCCATCTACATTTTTAAGTCGTGTGAGCATAATTTCGAGATCTAATAATTTTAAGAGAAAGAAAAAACTAGGAAGTCAAAAAATATATTTTCCCATAGGTATATATTAATTCCGAATTCTCAGAGACTACAGAAACGATTTTCAAATACGAGGGATATATTTTTTCATCCCAATTATGCCAAAATCTTTATGAATCAGCTATTCCAACAAGGTAAAAATAAATTTTCCGGATTTTTTCAATACTTACAAAATTTTTTTATTTCACTTTTGTATAGAAATATGCCATCGGTGATGACAATTTCACAAAAAAAATTTTAAATTTACAACGGTTTGTTTGTCGTCCTCAAAGGGTTAAGCAAAAAATTTTATGGGAGGGGGGTCGCAAACACCCCCTTTCGAAGCTAGAAGGGAAAAACCGAAATCATATGTGTCTATACGTTTAACTACGTAACTAACACATCTCTAAGCCGATTTATAATTTGAATATCATTTTCGAAAGACGTTTTAGCTACTGAGTTAAATCGAAATTTTTTTCGGTGTAATACCAAATTTTTATACACATTTTTATAACTGGTTCGAAAAGCAAGCAACATTTCTCAACATCTCAAAAAAAAAATAGTAAGGAATTATCTTCGACTGGACCGAAGTTAAAATACTGCCGTGTTTCAGTTTAATAGAAGGCTTGAATGTTGTTTTATTTGGGTAACGTCACTTTTATAGGGCGTGCTTTTTTATCCAAATATTTCATATTAAGATCTCAGAGTCCTCTTTATTTATTAAAGCTTATAAGCCTAGTATCAAGTTTAAGCATTCTTTTTTTGGAATATTTAAAGGTTTTACTATTATGATGACGTCACTTTGTATGGGAGATGGGCGGAGTTTTCAGTTTTTTTTTTTTTCAATATCAAAAATCAAGTGCATAGTTAAGATTTAAACTAATTTGCAAAATTGTAAGCCATTGTACTAATTTTTGTGGAATTTAAGGAAATTTTACTGATTTCATAAAGTCACTTTGTAGGGGAGGTATGGGGTAAATTTGATACTCAAAGTGCATATCATGGGTTAAGGCTAATATGCAAATTTTAACGTCATTTTGTGGAGTTTAAAGAGATTTTATCTTCTGGTTTTTCATTCGATTTTTACATATTTAACAATCAAAGTGCATATTAAAGATCTAAGCATATTAAGGCGCCTCACACTCCGCTCCATTGAAGAAAAAAAAGTTGTTTGGCACAAATGCTCAAAATAATCCTTGGTTTATGTTATGATGTTTCCCCAAATATTTCGGCTTTAGCGATAGCCATCCGTGAGCTAGAATGGTTTGAAATAACCTCTAAAAATCGAGTGTTTTGTAAAAATATTGGCTGCTGTGGTAATTTTAAATAAAAAAGGGGTCAGAAATAGTAGTAATAAAAAAGCTCTTCCAATCTGCATCAAAAATATAAAATTTTTTCCACGGGAGCAAAGATAATACGGATTTTCATAAAATTTTTTTGAATTTTTTTTATATTATTTTCACTACAATTCAAATAACTTTATTATTTTTAATGCGATTGTCGTTTTTGAAATTTGGGTGCATAAATTTTGGTTTAGGAAAAATGGCTAAAAAACGGAAAAAACTAGAAAATCACAAAAAATGACGTAGAAACTAAGATTCTTGAAAAAAAAAATTTTTTTCTAAGAAAACAGTCATCTGGGTAATTTAATTACAAACATTTTGGTGCATAAATCGTCCTTGTAGGATGTATGGTTTGAGAGTTATGACGAGAAAACCAGATGTTTTTCGCCAACTACCACTCCAAAAAGTGTCCTACAACTCCTAAACTACAAGAGATAGAGCAAAATGCATTTGAACAAAGAAATCACCTGCCTTAAGGACGATGCCATGGTGATCATTTTAATGCATGAATCGTCCTTGTCTGATATGTAGTTTGGATTTTAGGGCGAATATATGGCGAAAAAATAAAAAAAGAAAAAGTTCACAAAAAAGGACATAAGAAATGACCATGAAATCTATTTTTTGAAATTCTTCCAAGGATGCAACCTTGTAGGCAGTGTCTTAACGAACGTTTTGGTGCATAAATCGTCCTTTTATGATGTATGGTTGAGGAGTTATGGCTAAAAAACGGAAAAAACTAGAAAATCACAAAAAATGACGTAGAAACTAAGATTCTTGAAAAAAATATTTTTTCTAAGAATGCAGTCATCTGGGTAATTTACTTACAAACATTTTGGTGCATAAATTGTCCTTGTAGGATGTATGGTTTGTGAGTTATGACGAGAAAACCAGATGTTTTTGATGTGGCATTTTTTTTATCCCCCAACAAAACATAAACACTTCCCATTTCCAACACCAAAATCACGAAAGTGTCGGGAAAAAGGATATTTTCCCATGGATTTTTTAACCTCCAAACCACAAAAAATATTCCATTTCATGGAATGCCTTCTTAAAATTCTTCTGGAAAACACCTACTAGAATCCTTTCTTTGAAGGACTCAAAGAAATATTCAATTGAAAAAGTTCTGGAATTACTTCTAGAGAAGACTAAGAAAAGTATTCCTCCCAGTGACATGTATATGTTAAAATAATGCCTGCTGGGTATGAAAGTGGAAGGGATGGAATGCAAGACTTTCCCTTCCACTTTATTTTTTTTTTTAAGCACTTTTTTTGCTGGGTAGTACTGTGTAGTGTAGTTTAGTGAAAGAGTAGACGCCAACTGCTAAACAATTTAAGTAGCGAAGCTTCTTACGCCCTGTTGATTGATTGTTGTGATGGCTGCATGAAAATTGCAAAAACAGACAGAGAAAAACGACAAAATTGTGTTAAATTTGTAAAAATATTCCCAATTTAATCGCGATTCGAACCTCGAGCTCGCTTATCAATAGTCGTATCATCTCTAAGCCACATAACCATGATCTCTGAAGAGATATCAATTATTTATTGTTAAACTATTAGGTTGTTTCTTGGTTAAAATAATCTATCTTGTAACGTTGTTTGTTCCACTTTCACGCGAGAACCACTGAACCGATTTAGACGATTTAGGTACCAAACTATTCGTAATTAATGCCAAATTGTTATAGGCTTTTTTATATTTACCACGCCCACTTTCACCTTAAACCGATTTGAACGTTAAAGGTGCCAAACAATACTTAATTTGAGGCGGAATTTGTGTAGTTGTCTTTATCTCTCATTTCATTCAATTTTATTCAGTGACTTATTAATGATAATCTGCCCAATTCCGAATGATTTTTCCAGGAGAATCGGAAAAGGGAGTTTTCATTTTTAAGAGAAAATTCAAAAACATTTTGGAAATTTGTAATACCAATTGGTTTTACAATCAACCGTCAATATTCATGAGTGTAAACTAAAATAATGTGATATCTTTATCTGCTGTCTTAAAAATTAAAACTCCCTTTTCCAATTTCCCGGGAAAAATCATTCAGAATTGGGCTGAATATGACCTGAAGTAAGTTGACAAGTTAGTAACAAATAAGTTTTTGACATCTATCAATAATGTATCTAACAATGCAGACATGACATCATCAAGGTATGTAAATGTTTCTTAAATTGGTATCGTGTACTTTAGCACATATGAGCTGTTCACAGCACAAGTGGCGTAAGTCCATTTTTTAGGGAAAATGAGTTAAGTACGTAGAAGTGAAGAGAAATATATAACATATTTATGAGTACAAGCTAGAAACTCCTAGCTTACGTAATCTCTGAACAAAATGCAATACTTTGTTATTGCTCTGACAAATTACATTATTTTTTCAGAGATTTCTGACAAATTACATTATTTTTTGGTAGTTTTGAGAAAATCGAACATTTAAAAAAATTCTTATGATAAATTCCAAGTATAAAGAACTCATTTTTGCTTATAAGCTAGGTCAAGAGCATAAATGGAGTTATTCCTATAGTAAAAAATAAACTAAATACCCAAAAATGATGCAGAATATTGCATATTAGTAAACAAATTCGGACTTGCGCCACTGATTTAATAAACAATTTTTAAAATTTCTCGTTTCCGCTCTAGGAATCTAATGGAAGATGTCTTTTTTTTTAATTTTTTGATGATGCATGACAGTATTTTCATCTAGAAGTTGGACAAAACCACCTTTATGGACTTACGCCACTTGTCCTCTGAAAATTTTTTATAATTTTTAATTTTCGCTGTAAAAATGTAATGGGAAATGTTTTAAAAAATTTTTTGATAAGGAATGATAGCATTTTTATCTAGAAGTTGGACAAAATCATAACTTAGCAATTATCTTCATTATAAAGGGAGTTGTGATACATACCTGTTCGAAATTATCAAAAAATTCTTAAAAATATCTCCCATTAGATTTTTACAGCGGAAATGACAAATTATAAAAAATTTTAGAGGACAAGTGGCGTAAGTACATTCATTTTATATCTCTCTTAATAATGGAGATAATCGCTGAGGAGTGGTTTTGTCCAACTTCTTGGTAAAAAGGCTGCCATTCCTCATCAAAAAATTTTTAATCCATTAGATTTTTACAGCGGAAAGGAGAAAATTTAAAAGATTTTTAGAGGACAAGTGGAGTAAATCCATTCATTTTATATCTCCCTTAATAATGAAGATAATCGCTAAAAGTTGGTGTTGTCCAACTTCTGGGTGAAAATACTGTCATTCCTCATAAAAAATTCTAAAAAATATATCCCATTAGATTCCTACAGCGGAAACGAGAAATTTAAAAAATTTTGTGGCGCAAGTCAAAATTTTTTAGTAACATGCAATATTCTGCATAATTTGTGGGTATTATTTAGTATATTTTTTACGATATGAATAGCTCCATTTATGCTCTTGACCTAACTGAGTTCTTCACACTTGGAATTTATCATAAGAATTTTTCTAAGTGTTCGATTTTCTCAAAACTACCAAAAATGGACTAACGCCACTTGTGCTCAGAGCAGCTCATATGTAGGTCCTTATGTCAGTACGTCAAATATTTTTTATCAACAAAATTATTCATCAAATTATAAAATCTTTTCTGAAAAAAAATTCTGTATTTTTTTTGTCTTCTTCAAGAAATCTGCATTTTTTGTTCTTTTTTTTAAAAAAAAATTTTGACCTCAAAATAAATCGCGTTCTTTTCTCGAAAATGTTTGCCGCAAAAGTATAGCAAGTATAGAATTTTCTGAGCTTTGAAATTCCAAACATAAAAAACAAAATAAAATTTCGACATATTGTGTTCTGCGACAATTGTGAGAAGCAAAAATTTGCAAATTTTGAAAAATGTCTGAAATTGAAACCAATATCTTGTTGATTTAGGGCAGTATTTTAGTGTAGAAAATGGAAAAAATAAAAAAAAAATTTTTAATTTTTCGATAGTTTATATATTCAAGAATATATCCTTAAAATAATTTTTCGAACTTAGAATGGTTATTTTTTAAAAGTTATGGCAATTTTTTTCACTAGACATTTTATTTTTTTTAAAAATGCAACACTTAGAAAAAAGGCCAAAAATTTACTGTTTTTTTTTAAAAATTATCGTCATTTTGCGAACAAAAATTTCTTTTTCTTTCCCTAGTCCATGATATAGCGACATTCTTACTAACTAATTAACAATCCTTTGGGTTTTTTTTTTAGATGACTAGAAGGGTTAAAATCGTGTCAAGATAGAGGCACCCTTTTTGCATTTTTTCTGTTCTTTTTTCAGCTCAAAAGCATTTTGTGAGGGCAGAATATTTTTTCAAAAAAGAGTGCGCTATATGACTCGGCGAACAAGATTCGCTTCTGCCGGATGTGTGTATGAACCAAGAATGAACCAAGGAATCACCTTTCAAAAATTTAAAATTTTGCCATGCTATTACACTGAATTACACACTGTACGAAAATGTAGCCGAAGCGAAAACATTGCCCTCGAGACAACAAAGCTTATTGACTTTTATGGTTGAAGAAGGGGTGGAAAAGTAAAATGCTATACTGTCATATCTCTGCAGTTGAGATTAACTAAAGGTAGTTATCTGGTTAAAAGATTCTTATTGTCAACATTAACTAAACAAAATCACAGAGTTGCTAAACTTCGGTGAGGAAGAAAAAATAGCAACAGGAAATAGAAGATGTTGGAGCCAGTGATGGAATTATAGGCACAATTGTGCTATTTGCGGCACTTTTGAGATCAGACGGCACTTTAGGCACGTGCCTTTTCGTTTTGGTACTATTTCAATATCTCAAAATTAAAAAAATTCAAGTTGCATGTAAATGTAAATAATGTTATTTTAAATTTTGATGCACCTTGTTGATTACTTTGACATTTCGTTAGACTTTTCGTTGCTAGTAAGTAACTAAATATCGAACTGAATATCTATTTAGGCAAATTTGGCGAAACTTTATAAACCCATTTTCGGCGGCTCCTTAACTACCGGGCCAAAATAGATGAAACTTCCTTCAGAGTCTACATATGGCCCTAAACTTTATCTGGCAAAATTTAAAATGTTTACCTCCACAGGTAAGGGCTGGGCGGACTGATTACTGGGCGTAAAATCCAAGTAAACCACCGAATAGACTCAAACCAAAAATAATGTACATTGTCAAAGGTCCATACTAACATAATCCCTACAGTGCCAGGTAATATTACTTTCGCGCTTAGCAGGAGAAAATTCTAAAGTTACTTTTGCAAAAATGCACCAATAGTCGGAAATGGGTTTAAAAGAAAATATAGATTCATGTTCTTTAAGTTCATTGAATTTAAACAATCATACACCGGTGGTCACGGTGGGCAGGAAGTAACGATAGGTTGCATAAAAATGTCCAGAAAAAACTGAAAGCAGGGCTGGATTTCTTGATGATTATAGGTGAAAAATCCGTTTGAAATTAAATCCTAGCTGCTCCTGCCCAGCAATAAAAGTGCTTCCGAAAGAAAGTAAAGTGGAAGGGAAAGTCTTGAATTCCATCCCTTCACTACCATACACAAAAAGCATTCTTTTAACATATGCATATCATTGGGAGGAATGCTTTCCTTAGTCTTCTCTAGAAGTGCTTCCAGAATTTTTTCAATGGAAAATTCATTTGAGCCCTTCAATGAAAGGATTCTCGTATATGTTTTCCAGAAAACTTTAAGAATGCATTCCATGAAATGAAATGGTTTTTGTGATTAGGGGGGGGTTTGAAAAATCCCATGGAAAATATCCTTTTTTCATGCTTTTCTCGCGATTTTGGTGTTGGAAATAAGAAATGTTAGGGTTATGTTGAGTGTTTACAAAAATGTCACGTAAAATATCCCTTTTCCCTATTTTCACGGCATTTTGGTGTTGGAAGTAGGAAGTGGTAGGGTTTTGTTGGGGGTTTAAAAATCCCACGGAAAATATCTAAAACATATATTATAGTTAAATACAAACTTTGTTACGTTTATTGAATTTAAATGCTATTTGAATGTCTTTCAGAAGTAGTTTATGAGAATGCCTCTTCAAAGCACTTCTGGATAAGGCTAAGAAGAAGCACAATTGGATCTTTATAAATGTCTTCTGGAAGCAGAGTCCCTAAGAATGCATGTCACATTTATATCAAAAATTTTGCTGGGTGTTAAGATGCCCTGATAAGATCAATTTTTTGCGAAATAGGAAGGGTGTATATTTCGATCGTTATATACATATTTATGCGTAAAGTATTGTATTAGTGTGTTCCTTAGCTGTAGGGAAATTTTTTTTAAGATATGAACCGTAACTCCCCCTAGAAATGTTCCTTTATCGAATGTGTATATATGTATATATAAATTTTAAGAATCGGATAGCAGGAACGCGAGGCGCCCAGCCCTCAAAGTTGGACCGTACAATTTATATGGGTTGACATTTTTTTTTAAACAATAAAAAATAATCATAATTAAATTTTTTTAATGAACTAAATACGTTATCATATTAAGCTTACTATTAACTTTCTAACGAGCTATCTATCATTCGTCGAAATTGATTAAAATATTCGAAATCCTAAAAAATTTTTTTGTCGAGCGCAAATAAACAAATTAATAAAATTTTTGAATTTTTTCAGTATTCACTATTTTCGGTATGTCACTGTTTCTTTCTTATAGATTTTGGCCCGCTGAATACGAAAATTGCGATAAAAATTGTTTTCTATGGATAGGTTTTCGTGATAAATATTTTTGAATTTTTTACCCGATTTTTTGGTTATAGCTCCATACATTTTACCATATCTTCAGTTTTAATTGACTGATTTGGTTATAATAAATATTAAATTAAAGAAAAGTAAAATTACTTCAAATTTTATTCATCAATTTTGCTAATCTGTCGAGTAGTTTTCGCACAATCAAAAGAAATATAAAAAAAAAATAATTTTTTCAGTGAAAAATAATATCGAAAAATCCTTAAAAAAATTAGCAAAAATAGAAGACAAAAAAATATGCACAGTTTATCAATTTATGCATGAAGATGGCTTTTTAAGTAAAAGAATGAGCTACTGCTGAAGAAAATTTATGAAAGGATAACGAAGTTAGAGACTACAAGCTGGAGGTACCAAAAATTGAATTTTTTCCGTTTTTTTAATTTTATTTAAAATAATTTAATTTTATTTTTTGTAAGTTAATGTTTAGGTTAAATTTTATTAAAGTAATAGTAAATGTATATTTGAAAAGTGATTTCGGCTCCTTTTTTGTCTGTTATAATTTTCAGAATTTATTTGTCTAATGAAAAACCATATATAATTGCCATCATGTTCACGTTCCAGGATCCCTGATATCGTGGGTCCATTGATTTCATTTTTTGATAAAATCTTTTATCGTTTTCGTCACTGACGTCACCAAGGTTTGGAGGGAAAAAATTCAAGTGGTAGTTTAAAAAGTGGATCTTCAATGACATATTTGCGCCTGTATTAAAAATAACAAATAGAGGAAATAAAGTGAAAAGAGCAAAATAATATTAAAAAATAGTATTGCATGCCAATTTTTGCATAATTCCTGATTAAATCATTGTTTTGTATTCTGGGTTCCTTTTGTTCCCTAAAAAATCAGAAACAACTAGCAGAAACGAATTCCAGACAGCATTTTCGTCGGATGACAATAACGTGTTCATTTTGGAGCAATTTTCTGATTTGGAGGCAATTTTCTGATAACTATCGATTATCGATAACAAAAAAAGGAGCCGAAATCACTGTTAAAATATTTAATTTAATTTTTTTAATTTTATTTAACTTTTTTGTTTTATTTAATTTTTTAATTTTTTTAATTTTTTTAATTTTTTTAATTTTTTTAATTTTTTTTTAATTTTTCTAAATTTTTTTAATTTTTTAATATTTTAATTTTTAAATTTTTAAAATTTTTTTAATTTTTTTTTAATTTTTTTAATTTTTTTAATTTTTTTTAATTTTTTTTAATTTTTTTTAATTTTTTTAATTTATTTTGAATTTATTTTGAATTTATTTTTATTTTTTTTATTTTTTTTTTTAGTTTTCAATTGCTATTAAGCATAAAAGTACCATTTCATCGAAATCTGTTGAAAATGAGAAAACTGCAATATTTTTATCACTACTTTGTTAGATGTGTTTTACTAAAAAAAAAAATTGTGTTTTTGACAACTTTTGGATGCAATAATTAATTTTTCAAAAGTTAATGGTAATCAAATTTCACCCCAAAATTTACCCCATTTTGTACAAGGCTACATAAATGTTTGAATTTCTCAATGGAATTTTCATGGCTAGCTAAAAATAGTCAAAAAATCATTTTTGGACTTTTTTACCCTTGATTTTCCAGAAAATTGCTGGTAGAGATCTTGACCGCTGTGATAATTACAACAATAAATTTACAATGAGTAGAATAGTCTTCCTAGACGCAAAAAATTAACTCTCTTTAAGTAAAATCGTTTTATTAATCTATTGTTAGTGACGTATTGAGAATGACAAAGTCGTAACATAACTAAATGTTTTGTAGTTTTCACATTTCTTAACCGATTTAAAAAAGAATATATACAATGCACTACGAGCTTTCGTGCGTCTTCGAATCGGCCATTGTAAATCGGCCCGCCTCCATCTTCTAACAGGGGAAAATAAACCAAATTGCCACTATGCAACATAACAGCCATCACACAATTGACCACATTTTAAACTACTGCATAATTATCTTTCCAAACCCCTTAAAAACTCAGATGAGAAAACTATTGAACTTTTTATTAATTTGTCTAAAATTTGCAGATATAAACTTTTTATTTTTGTTATTTTTTATTTTTTTATTATTTTTTTTATTTTTATTTTTTACTTTTTATTTTTTATTTTTTATTTTTTATTTTTTATTTTTTATTTTTTATTTTTTATTTTTTATTTTTATTTTTTTTTTTTATTTTTTTTTTTATTTTTATTTTTTATTTTTTATTTTTTATTTTGTATTTTGTATTTTGTAGTTTGTATTTTGTATTTTTTATTTTGTATTTTGTATTTTTTATTTTTTATTTTTTTTTAATTTTTAATTTTTTTTATTTTTTATTTTTTATTTTTTATTTTTTATTTTTATTTTTATTTTTATTTTTATTTTTATTTTTATTTTTATTTTTATTTTTATTTTTATTTTTATTTTTTATTTTTTATTTATTTCTTATTTTTTATTTTTTGTTTTATTTTTTATTTTTTATTTTTTATTTTTTTACTTTTATTTCATTTTTATTTTTTATTATTTTTTTTTAATTTTTTTTTATTTTTTTATTTTTTTTATTTTTTTATTTTTTTATTTTTTTATTTTTTTATTTTTTTATTTTTTTATTTTTTTATTTTTTTATTTTTTTATTTTTTTATTTTTTATTTTTTATTTTTTATTTTTTATTTTTTATTTTTTATTTTTTATTTCTTATTTTTTATTTTTTATTTTTTATTTTTTATTTTTTATTTTTATTTTTATTTTTTATTTTTATTTTTTATTTTTTATTTTTTATTTTTTATTTT
Organism: Dichetophora obliterata; assembly: GCA_963920525.1. Classification (NCBI taxonomy): domain Eukaryota; kingdom Metazoa; phylum Arthropoda; class Insecta; order Diptera; family Sciomyzidae; genus Dichetophora; species Dichetophora obliterata. The sequence goes on from OY986435.1 coordinate 48,252,845, forward strand.
TTATTTTTTTATTTTTTATTTTTTTTTATTTTTAATTTTTTTATTTTTTTTTTTTTTTTTATTTTTTTTTTAATTTTTTAAATTTTTTATATTTTTTATATTTTTTTATATTTTTTTATATTTTTTTATATTTTTTATATTTTTTTATATTTTTTATATTTTTTTATATTTTTTATATTTTTTATATTTTTTTTATATTTTTTTAAAGACCAAAGAACCGAAGCATGCACCTTATACAAACAAGGTTTGGTCTTTGACCTGAAAGGAAAGGGATCGATTATTTAGAGGAATTGGTTGGAACCATATGTGAATTATTGATTAGGCGAAACAACCTTGAAAGACAATTTGATTTACTTTTAACCGAGGCTGGTGTTATGCCTTAACCTCGGCAAGCATTTCCAGCCTTTAGTTGTGTTTCTGTCCTTTAATTGCACATTTTACACAACTTATTTAAAACATTTAAAAAAAATATATATAAAAAATATATATAAAAAAATATATAAAAAAATACATAAAAAATATATAAACAAAAATATATAAAAAAGAAAATATTTTTTCTTGTATTTTTTGTTTTAATTTTTCGATAGCATTTTCGTAGCAATATGTTTAGTACAAAATGTAGGTTCCGAAGATTTTATGTTTTCAATATATTAGCAATAAACATGCGATCTAGCACGCGACAAAAAGTGGAACTCGTTTTCAACTGCATCTAGAAAAATTCAGAAATCTGCGAAACGTAACATCAAATTTCAAAGCAATTAACTTTAAACTTAAATGGATTAATACATCCTAATGATAGCTGTCATGTTAAAATGGTTACCATAGTTGTTTTTTTTAAGCTTAAGTATAATCTAGCACGCGACATATTTTTCCACTGCAACTTAATTGGGTAATTAAGTAATTAGGTAGTTAAATAATTATGTAATTTAGTAATTAAAAACAAATTCTATTTTCTTTTTCTTGCATCAACCATTTTTTTCATTATCTTTAGCCAATGCCTTCCATTTTTACTAAAACAAAAATGTTTACAAAATATTTACTAAACATTTACGAAAAAGAAAAGCTATATTTGTGAAATAGTGCAGACGATTTGATCATCATGGTTAATAATTTTATGTATAAATTGCTTAAATTAATAATATTAAAATGTTTCTCTTAGATAATATCATAAAATAATAAGTTTTTAATAAGTTTTAATTTTTTGGTCACGGTAGACTTTCCTGTGGAAATGCCCATACAAAAATTAATTAAATAATAGACCATTTACCAACGAGTCGAAGGGCCCTCTCTGGTAGCCAGTATTCTTTCTAGAGTAAAAGTATTATTTTATTAATTTAAATACATAAATAAAAAAATAGTTTGCGGAATAGATAATTTTATATCTAATTCATTTATATATTATACGATTGAAAAACTTAAAAACGGAATTTTTTAAAATTTTCGGAAAAAATGTATTAATTTATTATTTTCGCTCGACAGACAATTTTATAGATTTCAAATTCTTAAACCAATTTTAACTAATGATAGCTCGTTAGAAAGTTAATTTTATGCTTAATATGATATTGTATTGAGTTGGCTAAAAAAAATTGTATTATTATAATTTTTATTATTTTCAAAAAACAAACCTAGTTTTCTCCATATAATGGTATGGATTAACCTTTGGGGCTGGGCCCTCGTCTTCCCGTTATCCAATTCTTAAAATTTTTTGCAGAACATGGTTTTATACCTAAAGGAACATTTCTAGGGGGAGTTATGCTTTATAGCTTAAAGTTGAAAAATAAGTAACACCCTAATGTAGAAACTTAAAGAAATGTCCAAATATGGACAAAGAATATTACTAGTATTTAACCCTTTCAGTGGATTTGACCTATTATTGGACACGTCAGAAAGCAATTTTTATATTTATTTTGCAAGGCTTTTTTTCAAATCGTTTGGTTCTATGAAAACAAGATGAACCATGACAAAAATAAATTTAGAGAGATATTTGACATAAAAGTCAGTTAGGTTTTCGATTTTGTGCCGAGAACAGCAAAAAAAATTTTCGCCTATTTTATAAGAAAAAATCAAACGGACACAAACTAAATTTCTTTTTTTATCTTTTTACTTTTTTCATGAAAAGAATATTAACCCTCGGATGGGTAATGATCCGATAGACAGTAAATGAACTAATTCGTCTGGCCAGATGAAATCAGAGGTGTGCCCAATTACGAAGGTATAGTATAATGACAGGTAGGCTAACGGTAGTTTTATGTTTCAGAGTATTTATACATATGTATGCTTAACCCAGGTAAGGAGAAGAATATGAAATTGAACAAAATATCACGCTATTATCTATCAGAAATTAATTTCGTCTGGGCAGATGACATAGTCCACGTATGAAGAATTTGACTTTGAGACAAAAGTTATCACAAGCAACATTTACAGGACTGTTCGATTTTATACTTTTCATATACGAACAACTAGGAAGAAAGTTATTCAAAAAGAAAAACCATTTCGTCTGGCCAGGCAAGACATAGTCCATCCGAGGGTTAAGAGGGTTTAAAAAACATATATCAAAAGGTTTGAAAAATCTTCAAGAGATTACAAAAAAAATTGTGTGCTAAACAGCATCAAAACAATTTTTTCTTTGTACAAGCTTGCAAAACGTAAGTAGCGCAGGTAAAAATCAAAGGTATGTTTTTTCATAATTTCAGGACTTAAATGATAGGAATATTAACTCAAAAAAATTATTTTGTTCTTAGTTTAGCCTAGCCATTGAAAGGGTTAATATAAAGGGAAAACTTCAAGATACTTGGGAATAAATTTTGAATTCTAGAATACTACTAGAATATGACAAAATTTGTAAATGACGTTAATATTCAGAATATATTTCCGCTTTCAAAATGTGCTTTCCGGTTCTTCCTCATTGTAACTCACTTTTAAACGAATTAAAAAAAATGCACAAAAATTTAGCGCTGCACATTCTGAATACCCTTAATATTTTACATATTTTCGATTATCTTCAGAAAATTTCAAATATAAATTAACTTATAAATATGGCGATATCGAAGAATATGACCAAATGATGAAGTTTGGAGTATGAAACAAGTAAAGATTGCAAAAAAAAAAAGAAATAAAAGAAATTAAATTTGAGAGAGAGGAATGAGCAAGTTTGAACGAAGGCATTTTAACTAATATACAGGTTTTATTTATTCTTTTAAAATTGCAAGGAAAAACCTACAGTTTGGCTATGGTTTTTAATCCACAGAAACCAATCAACAAATGAAAATGACCTTGGATACAAGATTCTATAAGAACCATTGATAAATACAGCAATGAAATATCTGCGTAAGCGACATTGCGCTTTTAAGGTGGAGTAACTTTAGATTAAGAAAATAACACACAGTCCAGAAAATCAACAGAAAATTACTTGCAAGACTCAAACAGCTGCTTAAATAAACTAAAACATCATTTGTTAATTATAAATAAAAGTTTAATAAAATACAAATTTTTGCTTGATTGTTTGTGTGTTGAGGTTTTCCAACAACGAAAAAGCTGTTGAATAAAAGTGTATTCAACAAAGAAGTTTCAACACACGCGTTACAAAGCTGATGGTTAGTTTTTTTATTTTTTCTGCTCTTTTTTTCTTCCAAGCATTATAATTAAATTACAAGCTGTTAACTTGCAACACTGCTGTCATCATAACTATATGTACATATATCACTAGACAACCTTTAATATTGTAAAAAAAAACTACTTTTTATATAAAACTATTTGCTACTACTGCTCGTTAAACGTGTTATCACAAGAACGCACGGTACAAAACTCAGCCGACACTCACGGAAAATCAATAAGTTTTTCACTTGTGTTTCCTACAGTTTCCATGCTCATATATTTTCGTTTATTTTATTTTTTTTTTCCAACTCCAGCTGCACCACTTAAAAATGTTGAATATGCCGCTGTTGTAGGAGAATTGAGGATATATTGTTTATAAAAGAGAGTGAAGCACCGAATAGGGTAGCTGAATAGAGCGCAAGAAAGCAAAACAAGAGAGAGAGAGAGAGAGAGAACGGCAACTTGATGTAGGTTGCACACAGAGTTGCCAGTTTTTTCGTACTACAAAAGCCGCCAAAAAAATTTTCATAAAATATTTTAAGAAAATAAATAAAACCATAATATTTACATAACATCATAAATATTTTTATTTATGAGACTTGAACGGGTATCACAAAGATTTCTGATGAAGCCTTTAGCAGGGCCGAAATTGCAATAAAATCCGCTAGTGATTTTTTCCTTTTCATATAGAAAAAACGTTGTTGTTGTTTCTTTGGAAAGATTCGTTAGAACAATTAATCTGACCTAAAGCTCAATGAACGATTTTAAACTATCAAACAACTAGCATTTGTATTTAAAATCAAGTATGATTTAAACTATCAAACATTTAGAATTTGTATTTAAATCATATAAAATCAACATAATAAATAACAAGGTCATTTAGAAAAAAACTTTAATATTTTTTATTATATTTGTACATATGACCAGAAATAGCAGCTTAGAGCTCTTATTAGCTATAGTTAAATATATTTAGGGTACTCACGAGGTGTGCTATTATGTCATAATGTCATATTGTCTTAAGATTTTACACTAGTTTAAATATTTTATTGTTGCCTTCCATATAAAAAAGTACTTATATATTACAACTCTGAAAGCTATGTTTATTGAAGTGTAATCAAACAGCTGTTTCTTATTTGCATTTATTTATCTCGTAAATTTTAGTTGTCAAATTTTAGGACAATATGACATGATAGCACACCTTGTGAATACCCTAATTCTTATTAATATATTAACATGTACAAACCATACAAAAAACTAGAAAAAGATTCATGATCAGAATTTTTTTTTAAATTATTAAAAAAAAACGATAACATAGAACAATAAATAAATTAATAAGTATACGCTCAAAAATCTTGAACTAATTTTAAACCGACTTCAAAAAAGAGGAGATTCTCAAGCTGGTTGGTTTCTATGTTTTTTTTTTTAATGTATGTAGATTTAGATTTAGAGTGGACCTTATTTGTATGGGGAAAATTTCCAAGCACTTAATGGAGCGTCCCAAAAGCTCAAACTGAGCTAATGGATGAAAGAAAAATTCGTGTAAAATTTTAGTTAGATCGAATGCATATCGCCCATTTCAGATTGAGGTGACCTATCAGTAGGCTTGCCATACGTCAGGATTTAGTCCGGATTGTCCGGACTTTTCAACCCTGTCCGGACTTTGTCCGGACTTGCGATTTTGTCCGGACTTGCGCCAAACAAATTACAAAAAAATTAATTATAACTTTCGTTGGAAAAAAAGCTCTCGTGTGAACACAAAAACTAAATTGTTCATTTAGAATGTTTCTGAAACACCCTATTTAAGAAACTAATGAACTGTCAAATTATCCGTTGTTATCTTGTCGCTTGGTGTTTGCAAGAAGTTTTCATTTGCTTTTGTCCTTTTTGTTTTGTAAATTGCTGTGAATTGGAGGTTTGGTTAAGTTTGTATTTTGTATTGGAATAAATATATTTTATCTTGTTCTACTCCGATATTAGATTTTCAGTAAGTTTGGGGATAATAATGCCCAGGAGGAAGTGTCATTTTACTGCCAAACTGAAGGAAGAGTTCCAATTCATTAGAAATGATACAAATACAAGCGACAAAGTTATTTGTACAATTTGCAAAGGTATTTTTAGCATTGAGCATAAAGGGCGAGCTGATATTATTCATCATATAAAATCGGACAAACACACATGTGCTCAACAGGCACAACAAACTGTTTCTGTTTCGAATTTCTTCAAGAAACTGGAGCCGACTTCGGAAGATCTTCTTTGTGTGGCCAAAGAAATTGTTTTTGCTTATCACTGCGTAAAACATGATCTTAGTTTCAATTCTTCAGTTTGCACCTCGAAACTAATACAAAAACTCTATGATACGAAGTTTAAAGCAGGTAAAACGAAATTGGAGGCTTTGGCTGTAGGTGTGATTGGGCCCTTCGTTTTTTCCGAAGTTTTAGAAGAACTTAAGACGGCGCATTTTATATCGATTACAATCGACAGCTCCAATAGGAATGATATTAAATTAATACCAATCCTAGTTCGATATTATAATCCCACTTACGGAGTCAGGGTTAAACTTCTTTATTTTGATGAAGTACCTGGAGAAACATCTGAGATTGTTAAAGACCATGTCTTAAAGGCCCTGAAAAAACATGAAGTCGAAACAAAAGTCGTTGCTTTATCAGCCGATAATACAAATACAAATTTCGGTGGTGCAGCTAGACGCGGCCAAACTAATGTATACAGAAAGCTGGAAATGGAACTGGGCCGGCCAATTGTTGGTGTAGGTTGCTCAGCACACATTTTGCACAATACTGTGCAGACAGCAGCTGATAGTTTACCTCTTGATATTGAGCTTATTACAGTAAAAATATATAAACATTTTTATATATATACAGTGAGGAATACTGCTTTGAAAGAAATTTGCGAAATCGCTGAAATTGAATACAAAAAACTACTGTCTCACTACTGTCGCGCAACTGAAACAGCTAGTATTTACAATAACTTAATCAAGAAACTTGAGAACCGCAGGTTAGAAGCGTTTATCCCGTTTGCTGCAAAACAACGTTGGCTTCAATTCATGCGTGAACATTCCAACGCAAATGAGGTAGTTTTCAAAGAAAACATCTTGCGTTTTTATGATGTTGCCTTGAAGTATCTAGCTAAATGGCAAGACAATTTTAAAGAAGTTTTGCAAATCCAGTGGGTGACTATTGAAAAAAGTATTATTTGGGAAGATATTGAAAAAAGTATTTTATTTATTAAACACCACTCGCATATAACAGCATATGAAATAGATCCAGATGAAATTTTTGATGAGATCAGTTTAGTAAACCAAATAATAAATATTGAAAAGCTCACTGAAAATTGGGTAAGAGTGTCATGCGAAAATAAATGGATGAGAATTACTAAAATTGCACGAGAAACAAATATCAGCATAAAAAATTTAATAATGGTTGTTGAGTTTGTATTGTGCATCCCAGGAACTTCTGTCATCGTGGAAAGAACATTTTCACTTATGAAACATCTATGGACGTCGGATCGTGGTAGATTGAGAATATCTGTTGTTGCAGCTCTTTTAAATATAAAAATTAATAGTTGCGAAGACTGTTCTGCCTTCTTCGATAAAATAAAATCAGATGCGCAGTTCTTAAAGAAGGCAATTTCATCAGAAAAATACGAGTAATTTTCCTCGTATTTTTCTGACCAAAAGAAAGGAAAAGCTTTAGAATAGATGTGGGCGGCAACTTAGTAGCCCCACATTTGACACCTTCTTAGTGCAAAAATAATTTTAGTTTTTTGTTTGTTTTTTAAATTATTTATTTATTGTTTGAATTGTTTCTTTTTTACAATAATTTCATTAATATATTCTTTTGAAATTGTTATTTATTATTGAATAAATCAATAATTATTGAAATATATATATCAATATTTGAAATATATAAATTTTTGTATTCTTTTTAATTTGAAAGCAGATTTCGTATTCACGGTTATAAGAAGAGAAATACCCGTTGCTTCTGAAACGAGTGCAACAAAATAAAAAATTTAAAAAAATTAAAAATTAAAAAAAAAATGTGTGAGAAAAAAACACTCACTACAACGCCCCCCCCCCCCCCTCCCCAAAAATAACATAAACAAAAAAATGTCCGGACTTATTTTCCAAAAATTATGGCAAGCCTACCTATCAGTCGCACTGACCATCTCTGATTTGGCTCAAAATTTGTTTTTAGGTTGGTTTTTTGTTAATAAAACCAATTCCTATGTTTAAAGTTTAAAAAATTTTTTTTGCGGAGCCACAGCCATTCGAATGCCAAAATAGGGCCTATTTTTAGACAACGTAGCTGTGTTGAATTTGATAAGGAAACAGTTAAAAATTTTTTTTCTTTTTTCCAAAAAAATTTAATTTAACAAGGGTATTCACCTCAAATTATTTGAATAATTCAGGGGACAAAGTTTTTATTTTTGGACTTTCCTAACAATATTTTCATTATTTTTGACTAATCTTGGTGCGCTGATTTCAATACTATTATTACTTTTTTTTCTAGCATCACCAAATTTTGAGCTAAACGTCATTAAACGATTTCACTGACGTTTATCTCAAAAACAAGTGATGCTTAAAAAAAATCTGAACTGTTTCCTTTCCTTTCCTTATTCCAAATAGAATTGCAAATGATAAGAATGTTTTTATTATCAATTACAACAGTTTGAGCCCTTGGGATGATCTTTTTGAATAAGGTCCACTCTAATGCACATCGATAACTCCTAAAGTGCTTGTCCGATTGCCGCAATTTTTTGTCAACGGTGGGCGGTATTCGACAAAAAGGCGTGGCAATAATAGAAAAACACTGTCTATCGAATAATATTGACACTAGGATACTGAAATTAGGTACAGGGTAGGCATAGTTATAAAAATTCACGTTCAAAAAAGTGGGCGTTATTGGGAAAAGGGCGTGGAAATATAAGAAAAATACTGTATCTCAGTTAATATTGACACTAGGGTACTGGAATTTGGTACAGGGGAGGAACAATTATTAAAAATTTCGGTCAATAAAGTGGGCGTTATTGGACAAAAGGACGTGGTAATATTAGAAAGGGGCTCTATCTCGAATAATATGGACACTAGGGTTATACAATTCGTTAAAAGAATGGGTAGAATTATTACAAAACACTATGAAGAAAGTAGGCGGTAATAGACAAAGGGCGTGTCACTTTAAGAAAACACTATATCTCAGTTAATATTGACACTAGGGTACTGAAATTTAGTACAGGGGTAGGCACGATTATAACAAATTACGGTCAAGAAAGTGGGTGTTATTTACAAAGGAGAGTGGCAATATTAGAAAAATATTTCCTCGAATAATATTGACACTAGGGTACGGAAATTCGGTACAAGAACAGGTAAAATTATAACAAAACACGATCAAGAAAGTAGGCGGAATTTTTCAAAGGCCGTACTATAAGAAAAACATATTGACACCAGTGTACCAAAATTCGTTACAAGAATGGGCAAAATTATTATCATTATCTCAAAAAATAAAGAAATAAAACTTTCTAACAAAAAAAAAAAACCGACTTCAAAACCACTAGTAAAGTAAAAAATAATTGTAAATTAGTTTTTACATTAATTCTTGGTCAAGTTTGATAATTTATTTATATATATATATTATTAAATTGGAAATATTATTATTTTAGTTTTTATTTTCTATCATAAATATATTAATTTCTTTATGTATATAAAACCTTTAAAGTCGGCGCTAATATAATCAGACTTTTATAAAATTAACGCTCCTGCTTTAAAGGTTTTATATTCATAAAGAAATTAATATATTTATGTTAATAAAACAAAATAGATCACAAATTTTAATAATAAGATTTCCATGTTAATTTTCTATGATATAAATACAAATTCTAAATGTTTGATAGTTTAAATCATTTTGAACCCAACTTGTATTTTCCCAGACTTTTCTATATTTTCTTGTTCCTTCCTGATTTTTTGTTATTTTAGCGCTCAAACTGAACAAATTCAAGCAATATCAGCTGTTCAAATATTTTATGTTGTGGTAGCATCGTTGCTCGACGAATTAAGATTTAGAGACAGGAAAAATGTTGGCTTTGTAAAAAGTGTTTAATAACGAAAAAAGGATTTAGTCTCTTTTTTAGGGGAATATCGCCAAAAATATCGCCAAAAAATGTTTAAACCGCCACTTTTTCGTCATCTCGCCAAATCAAATTTCTTCTCCAAAGTGGTCATTCAAACCACCAGTTTGGCGAGATATCGCCATATCTGGCATCTCTGGTTGCACAAAGTAAGCACCAAGTACATACTTAATTTAAAATACAAACAAATAAGCAGTTTCTTTAGATTATATCTTTAGATGCCGGAATAACATAACATAACATAACATAACATAACATAAAATAACATAACATAAAACAACTTAACATAAGCAAAAACTGTTCTTTCAGTCGAGCTAACTAAAGTGAACGTTAAGAACTATCCAATATTAATTGAAGTTGAAGTAAGAAAAGGTTGATAAGCGACCTGAACGCTTTAGGGAATATTTTTAAGTGCCATTAACTAAATGAACTTTAAGTATCACGGCCACTTAGAAATTTTAGGGGAGAGCCGGCTTGCAGGTTGCCACCCATTGTATTTTTTATCAAAACACGTCATAAAATCAACGTCTACTGTTACATACTATAACTATATAAATGCGTTGGCAACGTCGTAGATATGGGGGGTTCAGTGGGTTCAAACCCCCCTTAGCAATTAAACATTTTTTTATATATTAAATAAAAGCACAAATATTCCAAATTATTTAATTACCATAACATGAAGATAAATTGAAAATTGTTCAATGTACATTCTTAGTTTGCTTAGCAGACATTAAGTTAAATATAATACAATATAAATGGTTTTCTTAATTGTTTTCCTATGTATTGTTGTTTACGTACTAGCGTTTGCAGAACGTATGCATATAAATTGAACAAAATTATTCTAAGCCAGTCTGTGAAATTCAAATGATGATAAGCAATGCTTCATTGTTCGTTAAATTACACTGTAGGTAAATTTTCAACTTTTGAAAAGACACAAAAAACGCTGAGACACGTAAACTAAATTTTCGGTCGTAGAATTTAGTGGCGCATTCAGTATTTCCAAATCAGATCAAATTATCGAGATATTCAGATTTTTATTATTTGACCATCATGTGACACCTTCATTTAAAAAATTTTGTACAATAACTTTTTATTAGCGGTATTCACGGGTTGATGCGAAACGCAGTTGCGACGATGCGAAAATGCAAGATTGCGAACTTTAGCATCACTCCAACAACAAACACATTTGAAGCAATTTTGCAACTCTTCTTGAATTACGCACTGCACAAATCTATTGCGAAAACGCACAAGCAGTGATACTAAACAGCTGACTCATGTTTTGGTTGTTCTCAAACATAGTTGCCACCTTCATAAAACTTTAAAAAGCTTAACTTTGCACGTTGATTCTAACAACTTTTTGTGATTTTGAAATCAGGTGGCAATATATTTACTGTTCATTCGACATATAATTTTTCTTGCATAATTAAGTTGCAAAATTGATGTTCACGCATTAGTGCGCAGAATATCTTGCATTTTCACATTCTTGCAATTCAACACAACCTGTGAATACCCCTATTGTATTTTCGAAAATACCTCCAACGTGAAAATCAAACTAGCCTTGTGTAATCTATGATTTTTCAAAGGTTAAGTAATTTTGCATTTCTCTCCATTTTGACCAAATTTGAATGTTAAACGTAAAATCTTTAAAAAAATCTTAAAATTTTTTTACTCAAATTAGTATTTTCATAAGTAGATTAAACTCTAAAAGTTTAAGCAAAATCGGAGGTGGTCAAAATTTTTGTTCTCCAAAAATAAGGAAAATATAACTAAAAATGGATCTAAAAGTGACTAAATTTTAATCGCAAATTTCTCGAGATTTTGATCTGATTGGGAAAAACTGAGTATGCCACTAAATTTTACGACCAAAAAATAAGTTTACCTTCTCGTCATCTTCGTGTGTTTTTTTGACGTCTCTACAGTGTTATTAAATGAACGTAAAAGTGAATTTAATTTGTACATTTGTCAGCTTTACGATTTTTTAAGCCGTGTGTGAATATCGCAAAGTGGTTTTAAAAAAATGTTCTCCTCAAATTCTAGCGGTGACACTTCGTCTCAAGCACACCAATTAATGTATACAGTTACGAGTCCATAATTTTTCGCTGCAATTTATTAAATGCATAAAATATATTAATTTATAGTCAACTTTGACTATACTGTTGTGAAAAATCGATAAAGATCTAACAGAATGATTTTATGGTTTAGTGCTATTAAATATTCATAAAGATATTTCTATGAACGAGAAAACTGTCATCGATAAATTGGCTTCGTGTTCCAAAAAAATTAATGAACTAACTATGTAAGTATCTACAACTATGTATATTAAGGCGCCTAATGCTCCATAGAAAATAAAAAAGTTGATCGAGTCTTTCCCAGTGAACCAAAACTACCGTTTTTGAATTCATTTAATAAACCTTTTCGGGTAGAAACGTTCATTTTCGGCACTCATAAATGAACCATTGTTGTATCATTCGTCGAAATAAAATGCCTCTCAAAAATGAACCTTATTTTTTTCGGATGAGTTAAAAAAGAAACATAAATTGCACTTTTTATGTTCAGAAATGCATTGAAAAAAAGAACCATAGAAATGTTATTTTTGGCACTCGGAAATGAAACCTTTTTAAATCAATCGCCGGACGAAAATGCCTCTCAGAAACGAACCTTTTTTTCTTCGGAAATGAGTTAAAAAATGAACCATAGAAAAGTTTGTTTTCGGCAATTGGAAATGAACCATTTTTTAATTAATTGCCGGACGAAAATTTTAAATTTAAGAAAGCAAAAAAGAAACATTTGAAGGGGTTAAAGTTACAGTGGTGTAAGTCAATTTTTCAGGCGAATTGAATTAGGTACGGGAACTCGATCTAGAGACTCCAATCCATTAATAGAAATAGTGAAGTGAGTCAGAACTTCATCTCTATGACGGTAGATGGCAGAGTAAATTATCTTGATAAGCGAAACAATTGTTTGGCGTGAGTCTGACTTACACCATTTTGTTTGTAAACTGTTGTTTATTTCCATCATTAGACTGGTCGCGCGTGTGTACTGTTTGGTAGTGAAGCAATGGATTTTGAAGAATCCTCTGATGATCCATTAGATTATTTTAAATCGAGTGATGAATGGGAGCGTGGAGAGGGCGAAAGCACATCAGGTTCAGAAGGTATGTTTGGTTTTACAGTTTTTTACTTCGGTTTTTTTAATGAGGCTTGATGATTTAACATCTGTCGCAAACTTAGAAAAGTGTATCACACGTAGGAAAAAAATTAAGAAAAAGGGGCCGTTAATTGGTTGAAAATCCAGTGGATTAGAATTGTTAAAGATTAATCATACACTCTTTATTATAAGGAAACGTTAAATGAGTCCATTCCTTTCTTCAAACTCAATCTCAAACCAGGAAGAGCTGGTAGAAGACAATCTTTTGCTGGCGTATATCAAGACTTGTTGTTTCCGAATGGGAGGCCGGTAACAGAAGCAAAGAAAAAGGACATGCTTGACCTTCTGCCGTTCATTCCACCGATTCATCACAACTTCTTTCGTTGCTTAAAGACGACTACTAAAGAATGTGAAGAGATTGAAGATTTTGGTCCACTGGATGAAGTAGAAACTTCAAAGTTGATCCAGAGCCAAAAATTTGAAATAATCTTTTTTTTCATCAACAAATTTTTTAGTTTTGATCGCGATGTTTGCGATTCACTCTTCTCATCAATCATAATGTTTTTTATTATTCATTTCATCTTTTGTAATATTTTGTATGAATAAATAATATTTTTTCAAATATTCAAGTTAACTTAAGACGATTTCATTAACAATCACACTGGTGCAAGTCCTTGATTTTTCCATTCACAGTGGTGTAAGTCAATGGTTCTATAAACTTACAGTGGTGTTAATCATTTTGGGTACCCTAAAGGAGGGGTATTTTGATCCACAATAAATTCTGATCAAGTCTCTATGTTACATTACGATCATGGTAGTACCCATACAACGATGTTATCACGATTTCTACTTTCCAGAATTTACAACAGTGCCTTTTGCAAAGGGTCTATTTGTGTAAAACGATGTCAATGTGACTTACACCACTGTAATTTTAACCCCTTCATTTATGAATAATTTCTGAACTCATTTATGAACTACACAAAATTCACTAAATTTTTCTTTTACGAGGAATTTTAAGCTTCTAAAGTGATCCTTTTTGACTCAAAATAAGTTTGTTATGAATTTTGCAAAAGAAGTACAGTTTTTATTTATGGTAAAAGTTTTCACGAATTTAATCTTTTGTAGAAATCACTTTAAAGCGACAAAAAAAATTTCTATCCAAAAACGTTCGAAAACTCTCACCTTACGCAAGACCTTTTCTTATGGTTCAGTGGGTTTATTCAAAATAAGCCTGGACTTATGTTATGATGACTTCGTTTCTACAGATAGCCATCCGTGAGCTGGAATGGTTTGAAATAACCTCTAAAAATCGATTTTTGTGTAGAAATAGTGGCTAGCGTAATAGTTTTAAAAAACAAACTACCAGAAATTCTAGGCCGAAAAAATCTCTTCCAATCTGCATCAAAAAATTTTTGATATCTTTTATTTTATTTCCATACAAAAACTTTAAAAATTTAAGTAACTACATAACTTTTTTTCTTACAATTCTTACAAATTTCTTACAATAGCTTTTCGGAAGGTGTTTATTTTATAATTAATATTTTAGTTTTAATTTTTTTTCAGTTTAAGCAATTCTCGCCAGCAATTCTGACCAATGAGGATATCATTAGAAATAATATAGTTTTTTGAACTTTAGTGAAAATAACTTTAAAAAAAATCAAAAGTGCACGAAAAACATCATTATTTTTAATTCAAATGCAAAAATTTAAAATTTTTTTATGCAGATTGGGAGAACTTTTTCAAAAATATTATTTCAGATCATTTCACTTTTTCTAACTAACACACCAGCCAATATTTTTACAAAAAACTCGATTTTTAGAGGTTATTTCAAACCATTGCAGCTCAAGGATGGCTATCGCTAGAGTCAAAATATTTGGGGAACCATCATAACATAAGCCAAGGCTTATTTTGAGGAACTGCCCCGAGAAACTGTTTTCGTGAGGCGCCTTAATGTATATGGGGCATTCCATACAAAATTTGCCACCAAAATTTTATTTTTTCAATAAAACTTATTTTTTATGGTTCATTATTCAAAAATATTTGACACATATTTTTTTATTTCAAAAAAGAAAAAGAAAATAATTTTTTTATATTACGTTTTTAAAAAGGTACCTTTTTTCAATCGCTTATACTACAATAATTAAAGAAGATAGAAAAATTTATTCCAAAGAAGAAATGTGCACCCTCTTTTTAGCTTTTGATTGATGTTCACTAAAACTTAATGACATTACTTTTAGAATTCGAAAAAAAGATTTCCAAATTGAATGTTTTCTTTAATTTGGGCCTAATTTTTTTTTTTTTTTTTTTTTTTTTTTTTTAAAAGTCAACACTTTTTTCTTAATACTGGTAGAATTTCAGAGTGGGCACTTCAATACTTAGAGAACAATGAATTTTTCAATCGCAACTTACACGTGCGAGGCAGAGAACTTCAATGAGTCGCTTTTTTAGCATTCAGAGTATACTCGATTCAGAGTATAATCGTTCGTAATCCGGTAAAAAAGGTTTTATATTCGAATAAATAACTTATATATCTACTTATTTTAGAGCAAAAAGAATGTTTTCTTGGAAAATGTATAAATAATAATGTAACTTTTTTGATTTTATGCTTTTGTAAAACTTCAGAAATTTCTTTGGACATTTGATTGTTTGTTAGTCAATTTATATATTTTCCAAGAATACATTCTTTTTGCTCTAAAATAAGTAGATATATAAGTTATTCGAATATAAAACCTTTTTTACCGGATTACGAACGATTATACTCTGAATCGAGTATACTCTGAATGCTAAAAAAGCGACTTATTGAAGTTCTCTGCCTCGCACGTGTAAGTTGCGATTGAAAAATTCATTGCTCTGTAAGTATTCAAGTGCCCACTCTGAAATTCTACCTGTATTAAGAAAAAGGTTTTGACTTTTTTTTAACAAAAAAAAAAAAAAATAGGCCCAAATTAAAAAAAATCAATTTGGAAATCTCTATTTTTCGCAATCTAAAAGTAATTTGATTAAGTCTTAGTGAACATCAGTCGAAAGCTAAAAAGAGGGTGCACATTTCTTCTTTGGAACAAATTTTTCTATCTTCTTTAGTTATTGCAGTATAAGCGATTGAAAAAAGGTTAAAAACGTAATATAAAAAAATTATTTTCTCGTGAAGTCCTTTTTTTTAAATAAAAAAATATGTGTCAAATATTTTTGAATAATGAACCATAAAAAATAAGTTTTATTGAAAAAAAAATTTTGGTGGCAAATTTTGTATGGAATGCCCCATATTTATGTTTTTCTTTTTAAAATGTCTGTTTTCGTTATACTACTTAAATAAATACTTGTCGTGCTGCTACAAATGAAGCGATTGAATCGATTTTTTATATTTTTTGCTTCCGCAACCCACTCCCCCGTCCCCCCATCAAACATCAGAATCTACAGCTTTGTAAACAGCTCACATTAGTTCAAATAGAAATTGTGTAGGGAAATTAACTCCATGGTATCACAATGGGCCTCATTGGCTTAAGTGTATCTCTGAAAAGTGACAGCCACTTTAACCTAACCTAAACCCTCCCCCCTTATGAAACACCTATCTACGGCGTTGACTGCTACTCTAAAATTTTCTGAATTTTTGGTATACTTTGATGCCCAATATCTTAAAAACTATCACATTTTCATAAAAACGATTGCCGAATTTAAAAAATGCAGCATTTTTTCTATAAAAAATATGATTAAATAATCAAATTTTTGCCATCAATTCTTGATTTTGAGCCCTTGACAATTTTATTTGCAATTAAAAATTAAATGAGGTTTATGTCCACTCAGTGACTTTTCAGTGAACAACAAAATTTTGTAAATTTGGCATAAAAAACAATTTTCAAAATTTCATGGAATGATTTCAAATCGTCATTGCAGCGTTGCCACTTTGTGAGTAATTCCTCAAAACGTGAGGAATTTAAAGTGTCTGTGAGTAATTTTTGAGGAATTTAAACATTTTTAGAATTTTTTTTTAATATATATACAAAAAAAAACTTTGGCAGCATCTTTGTCTGGTTGGTAGAAACATACCTTTAAAATAAACTGAACACTGAACTTTCCGATTGCGTTTCCCCGTCACTATAAAAAAAATTGAAACAAGTGCAAACGAACTTAGTAATTGGCATACAGTTTTAGCTAAAATCAGCTTAAATATAAAATAAATACAAGAAAAAGGATACATGGCTGCGGTCTGCATCGAAAGCAAAGGCTATTTTTTATTTTTTTTTTTTTTAGACTAAACCAACGCTCAGGGGATGCCCCCTATAAATGCGTAAGCATTGTGTTGATTCGGAAGATGGGTGATAGTTAGTTGGAGGGTGGATAGATGGAGTAGTGTCGGTGAAGATTTGTTTTGAATTTGCACAGCTCAAAACTGCCGGGAAACACGCTCGCAGGGAGACTATTCCACAACTTAACCGCGCGACTAAAGAACGAATTATCGCGGTAATGCGAGGTTCTATTAGGCATCGATGCAATGGTAAAGGGGTGGGCTTGGACAGCTGCCCGAGTGGACCTGGGAAACACACGAGCTGGTGGCGTCAGGCCATGTATCTCCCTTGAACACTTCCCATGGTAATACCTATACAGAAGGCTTAGGCAACCTACATTACGTCGATGCTCAAGAGAGTTGAGAGAGGATGAAATACTTTCATCTCCTATCAAATATATCGCACGACGTTGATTTCGGTACAGAAGCTCCAAATAAGATCTTGAAGCCCCTGCCCAAATGTGCGAATTGTACTCCATTTTCGGCCTAATATATGAGGTATAGATCATGCGAGGATCAGCTGAAGTGAAATATTTTTGCACCGTTTTAGAAAACCTAGGCACTTGCCCGCTTCTTTCGACACATCGAAAATATGATCATTCCAACGAAGATTACATTGGATCGATATGCCCAGAACGTCAAGAGCGGCTGATTCCACAAGATCCACACCATTCATAATGAGAGGAGCTAAAGGGCAATTCACTCGCTTGTGGGTTAACAGACAACACTGGGTCTTGCTTGCATTGAACTCTACTCTATTAGCAAGACCCCACTCGGAGATTTTTTGTAGATCATTAGGAGTGTGTCATTCATATTTTGCCTTTTTCTCTCAATCTCCATAGAGCTTGGGCGTTTTTTTAATGAATATGAATGACAAATGCTGCTGTCGTCCGCAAACGAATGTATTGGGTTATGCGTCAACGACAGAAGGTCGTTGATAAAAACCAGAAACAAGGTTGGCGATAGAACTGAACCCTGCGGTACTCCTGCGTTGATGGCGTGCTTCTTGGACGAAATACCGTCAACTACGACTCGAATCGTTGTCCTTGAGAAAACACGTGATCCATCAAGCAAAGTTACCACCAAAACCATATGCAGCAAGTTTTGACACGAGCGCTTTATGCCACACTCGGTCGAACGCTTTTGAAATATCCAGAGCAACAACCTTGCTCTCGCCGAAAAAGTGAACGCATTTATTCCATTCTTCGGTTAAGAACGCCATAAGATCACCAGTAGAGCGAGCCCTACGGAAACCATATTGACGGTCACTGAGCAGTTGGTTGTGCTCCAGATAGTTCATAACGCTGAAGTTTATTACGCTCTCCATTACTTTGGAAAGCGTAGAGCATATCGCAATGGGTCGGTAGTTTGCAGGGTTCGTGGCATCACCCTTTTTAGGTACCGGCTGGACATTTGCCACCTTCCAACAAGATGGAAATATTCCTGTTCTGTAGGATATGTTGAAAAGGTTGCGCAAAGGCCGAGCCAGCGAAGAAGCACACATTTTAAGCACAATTGGCGGTATGCCATCAGGACCAGAGGCTTTGTTTACGTTGAGATTTGAGAGGACCCTTTTAACTGCTCTCGTTCGAAAGTATATCTCCTGCATTGCAGAAGATCCACTCTCAACAAAGGGCAGTGGCTGATTGCTATCCGAGAGAGTGGAATTTTGTGCAAACAATCTAGCCAATAGGTTCGCTTTATCAGCCGAGTCAGTGAAGATTTGGTCATCTTTTAAAAGAGCTGGAATCGATGACGATGTCTGGTTCTTAACTCTTTTAACAAATGACCAAAAATTTTTGCTCCCTTTGGGGCAGAGAAGAACCTGTTCTCGAATGCGAGCTTCGTGCAGAAACTTTTCGCGTTTTAAAATTGCATTACAGCGATTCCTTGCCTCGATGCGAAGTCTTTTAGTATCAGTATTCTTGTTAGAACGCCAATTCTGAAAGGCTTCCTCTTTGGACCTGACTGCAATCCTGCAAGTCTCATTAAACCATGAGTGGTCTTTTGGTTTAATGCTTCTCATCTTATTGGGAATGAAAGACCGCATACCCAATAAAATAATTTCTTGTATCATGACAGCCGCGGCATTCACATTTCTATCAGCGAAACATAATTTCCAATTGAAGTTGCGATAATAATTATTTAACGCAGTCCAATTTGCCCTTCCATAAAACCATGCAGTCCTCTTCGGGGCTTTAGGCGTAGAGGTGCAGGGGTTAGAATATGGAAAAACAGCGGAGATGGTACAATGGTCCGAGTTACCAAGAGGTGCGTTGACACTCACATCATATTTTTCATGATGTGAAGTCAGAAAAAGGTCAAGGGTATTATGGCTATGCATATCATTTTGAGGGAAAAAAAGTGGGTTCCTTCACTAGTTGAATCAATTGGTTCGATTCAGCAAATAGCTCAACATATTGCCCAACAGGTGTCAATGGGCCCGAGTGACGTAACCAAGCCGGGTTGTGGACATTGAAATCGCCTGCTACAACGATCTCACTGTCAGGAAACAACCCCAAAATATGCGTAATCGAATCAGAGAGAGAGTCCAGTTTGTTAAAAGTGGGCTCTCTCCCTAGATTCGGGCTTCTATAAATAAAACAAAAATGCAGCAAGTGAGAGCGAAGCCTGAACCTAACCCACATTGAGCTAAACTCTGGATCGGTCACGTTCAGACTCCTCTCACACTGGTATGCTACATCCGTTCTTATAAAAAGGGCGATGCCTCTATGCAAAGAAAACAATGGCAGTAAGCGGTACCCAGGTATATGAAAATCCAGTGGATCTGCATCCTCGGCCACCTTGGTCTCGCCTAGTGCCATTATTTGAGGCCTATGTAGAGTACAATGGACATATACCGCGAAAAAATTTGCCCTCGGTCCACGAACATTGCAAAAATCTATGCGAAAATGACCCGACATTTCCGCACCATGCAAATATCAAACAAATAAGGGCATATAAGGTAATTAGTTACGTCTGCAAGAGAGCCGCACAACATGAGCAATATAAAAAGTACTGAAGCAAGTGTTATGCCTTTACTTCAGCACAATTCAGCCCACTGTGCAACCTTACCCACAGACGCAACTAATTGGAGAGGATAGCGGAATTGACGGAAACGAAAACAACAACAATTACTTACACAGCGAGGAGCATAGAAAAGCCCCTCGCGTGGTCAGCAAAAAAAAACATCAATGCTGTCCAGCGATGTTGATGCAGCAGCTGGCGGCTCTCTCCTAAACCGGTTATGCTGTTCTTGGCGATGCTTTGTTGTTGTTGTTATTGATCTCGCTGACTTTTATTTTATTTGATTCTAATGATTTTATTTATTTTGCTTTATTTTGATAACGTTTAATTTTAAAACTTTTAGGACATTTAAGTTAACCAAAACAAAACACGACGAAACATATAACATAAGTCGCGGTGCAATATAAAACAAAACAACACAATTAATAAATTTAATTAAAATATGTGACTGAAACGGACGGACGCACGTCAACACGCAACGAATTCACAAACGCAACTCTATTATTATTATTTCTATTATTATTATTTCTATTATTATTATTTCTATTGTAACAATTAGCGATTAACTCTTTAAATCAAAAAAAAAAAATTTTTACACATTGGCTAATTGTGACCATATTTTTATTTTGACTAATTTTTATGTGATACCGTTAGTTTTGAGAAATCCGACTTAGTGATGCCATATTACATCATTGTCCTTATTGGGTTAGAGATATTTTAGAGCACTCCTTGAAGTAAAAGTCAACAAAAACGAGCATATAAATTCAATCAAATTTGGCTGTTTAAGATCTCGATAATGAGTGGAGATTATTTTTACTTCGATTACTTTTTAGATCCAGAGTCGTATTAAAAACGAGTTTTTAATATAAAAAATTTAGTAGATATATTTGTTTACAAATTAAGAAAAAGTAATATCATTACTATTATTCTGTTTTTTTTTCTAATGCATCAGTTTAGCGAGTATTTAGTAATTAATATCACTAGTTTGAAAAACCGACTCTATAAAACAGTTTTATCATTTGTTATAAGCTTTTATTTTTACTAAAGAAGGAGTTAATAAAAATAGTGATGGCCTAGTTGAATCAAATAAAAACATGTTTGAGTTGAATTGGAAAATTTAAGGTTCTATATGTTATATATTATACAAATACTTTTTGTAAAGAAAACCAACACTGCTCGTTTTTAGCTTAACTTTATTTGTCTAATGTTTAAACAGAAGTGATCTCGAAAGTTATAACAGCATAATCATACGTCAATTAACTGTTCATTATATTATGTGTAATAGTTGATATAAGAGATATTTTAGATATAATTAAATAGAGAGAATATATAATGCATATACAGTATAGAAAGACAACTTTGTTGTATTTACAGTAGAGTACAATTGTGTTGTGCTATAAGAATAATAATACATTACATTTTCCCTTTTTTTTTTTTTTTTTTTTTTTTTTTTTTATACGTGTACAATTATTCAGTTTAATGATGATAATAATAATAATAATAATTTTCAATGTTTATCAAAGTGTAAATACATAATTCATATTATACATTTTTAACAATTCATTTGTCTTAACTAAATCGCTTACGAATGTTGCGTTTAGATCTTCGCAAAGGTACTGATTCATGCAATACAGGTTTAATTTTTTTCTTAATTTTTTTATTAACATGATTATTAGTGCTTGTTTCTTTGTTGTCCTCAATATTTTTTTCTGCGCTTATTTTTGATTCAATTTGTAGTAAAGGATGATATTTATCAGACAAATTGGAATATCTTAATTGATTTTTGTGAACATATCTGATAGAATTTTGAATATTTATTAAGTAAGTTTTTGGACTGATATATTTATGAACTGTTGCAGGTATCCATTTAACAAAACTTTTAAAATGGTTTCTATAAAGTACTTTTTCCCCTTTTTTAAACGGTTGTTCAGTTTGTATTTGTAATTTTGTATTTGTTTTGTTTGGATAAAATATTTTACTTTTGGGTAAACTAAATGAAATATTTTTAGATAAAGAGTTTATAATTGTTCTTGGTTCATACGAAAAAATGATGCTTGCTGGACTAGTATTTGTTGCTGTACAGGGTGTATTGTTGTAGCACATCAAAATTTTATTTAATTTAGTTTGTATTGGGAGAGATTTTAAATTCTCATCGGCAATATATTTTTTTAAACTATTTTTTATTGTTTGTACACCACGTTCCGCTAATCCATTACTTTGTGGATGGTACGCAGGTGATTTTTTTAAAACTATATTTAAATTTTTTGCAAAATTTTCAAATTCTTTAGAAGAAAATGGTGGACCATTATCCGAAACTATTTCTGTTGGATATCCAAAAATTCTGAAAATTGACAGTAAACTATTACCAAGACTCAAAGCGTCAGTCTTTGGTATATACTTTACTATAATATATTTGCTATATGAATCAATATAAATTAAATATGTTTTTGAGTCAAAATAAAAGAAATCTATATGTACTCTTTGAAATGGGTACTCTGATAAGGGCCAATGACTAACGATCTTTTCTCTTGGTATTTTTTGTGTAGTCTGGCAAGTAAAGCAACTCAAAACAAATTTCTCAATACTTTCATCAATTTTAGGCCACCAAACTGAACTTCTGGAAAGCATTTTTAATCTTACAATTCCGTCATGATTTTCATGTAGTACGGACAGTATTTCATTACGTAGTTTTTCTGGTATTACTAATCTATCCCTGTAGTAAACACAATCGTTATCAGATGATAAGCTTTTGCGAAATCGGTACCATTCTTTTAAGTAGAGTGGTAATTTTACCGGCCATTTAACTTTTACATATTTTAGTATTTTTGACAATACTTCATCACTTTGTGTATGAGCTTTTACTTTTTCAATGCTAATTGGAAATTCAATTTGATCTGAAAGATTGTTAATCGATTCAATTTGAGTTTCAGTTTGTAATGGTAAACGAGACATTGCATCAGCAGGCGTGTTATGTTTTGCGGGACGATATTTAAACTCATAATCGTAAATCGATAACATTACAGCCCATCGCTGTAATCTGGATGCAGTTATACTTGACGTGTCTCTATTCGGATTAAAAATTTCTTTAAGAGCTTCGTTGTCGCTGCAAAGCGTAAACTTATGGCCATATATGTACTTATGGAATTTTTTCAAAGCAAACATTACTGCGAGAGCCTCTCTATGAATTTGAGAATAGTTTTTTTCTGATGGAGATAACGAGCTCGAGGCAAATAAAACAGGTTTTTCAACTCTATTTACTAAATGAGCTAACACTGCTCCTACTCCATACGGACTTGCGTCGCAAGTGACTATTATCTGTTTGTTTTGATCATATAATTCTAATAAATTATTATTCAATAGCAATTTTTTGGATTTGATAAAACAGTTTTCGGCTTGCTGTGTCCAAACAAATTTAGTGTCTTTACGCAAAAGTTTATATAAAATTGATAATTCACTTGATAAATTTGGTATAAAGCTACTGTAGTAATTGATCATACCTAAGTATGATTGTAATTCAGTTAAATTTTTTGGACTTGGAGCATTAGAAATTGCTATTATTTTTTCATTGTTTGGCTTCAACCCATTACGCGAAATTGTGTGACCAAGGTAATTGATTTCCTCTTGAAAAAAGGAACACTTATCAATGTTTATTTTAATATTAAATTCATTGAGCTTATTAAGCACTAAAAAGAGACGGTTTTTACATTCATTTAAGGTTGGTCCACCAATTTGAATATCATCTAAATAACAAGATGTACCAGGTATTCCCAAAAGCACTTGATCCATTACAGATTGGAAAATAGAGGGTGCACTGGCAACCCCAAAGGGAAGTCGGGTATATTGATATAGCCCTTTATGGGTGTTTATTGTTACATAATCTCTGGAGGATTCTGAAATTTTAAGTTGTTGGTAAGCTCCAGATAGATCAAGAACACAAAAAAAATTACAATTGGCTAAACTTGCAAATATATCGTCTATGCGAGGTAGAGGATAATGTTGTGTTTCTATAAATCTATTTATCGTTACTTTGCAATCTATACAGATTCTTATCTTCTTTCCTGGCTTGGAAACTATAACTATTGGAGAAGCATATCTACTAAAAGTTACAGGAATCAAAATTCCTTGCGTGCATAACCGATCTAACTCTTCTTCAACTTGTTTTCGCAATTTGAAAGGCACATCGTATGCTTTTCGAAATATCGGTTTTGCATCCGGCTTTAGTACTATTTCTGCAGTATAATGTTCTATACATTGATTTTTAGCATCATTTACTGTTCTTGGAAATTTAAAATTTATTTCATTTAATATATTACAATCTTTACTGATTACTTTATTAAGAATATTACAACTAAATGCATTTCTCCAGTTGGGAAACAATGTATTTATCCAATTTCTACCAAGAAGTGGTTTAAAATCTCTTTCAGAATGTATAACAACCAATTCTAATTCATGTTGCTCATTACAATTCACCTTGTTTACAATAGCATTAAATTTTCCAGCGCATTTTAATGGATTACCTGTGACAGCCAGAAATGTTCGTTGTACAGAATCTAATTTAAAGCTTTCAAAATTTTTCAAATAAGTATCTTTTGAAATAATAGATATACATGCCCCCGTATCTATCTCCATTTTTATCACCTTACCACCAATAACTAACTCCACGATCTCTGCACCAACAACAGCAACAGCAGCAACTTCATTTCTTTCAGCATAGCACTCCTCACTCGATATGCTCATAATTCTTGCTCCGTCCATCATTTCTTCAACACTTTTCATGTGTAAATTTTCGTTCCGAAAAGTTTTCTTCGCAGCTTGGCATCTATTCGCGGTATGTCCTTTTTTATTACAGTTGAAACATATCCAATTTTTGCAAATGCATTGGTCTGCTTCGTGGCCTTTTTTCCCACATCTGTAGCACGGTTTGTTTGAAAACTTTGATTTACTCGACTTCGTGTTATGACCTTCCTTACGCAAAAGAAACTTTCTGCGACTGTGATCTTGGCTTATAGAACACATGGTGTAATTCTCTTTTCTTGTAGCGATTTCTTTTGTTTCTCCTTCAGCCATTTCCCAATTTAATGCTATTTCACAAGCTTTTTTGAATGTCAGCCCAGACTCCTTTAAAAATTTTGCTCGCAGTTGGTTGTCTCGAACTCCACAAACGAACTTATCACGAAGTGCTCGCTCAAGAAACGCTTCAAAATTACACTTTTGCGCTAAAGACTTCAATTCAATTATAAATTCTCTAATTGAGTTTTGACCTTGTTCTGTTTTACTGAATTTGTATGATTCAGCAATTTCATTAACTGATGGCTCAAAATATTTTTTAAGCGTATCAACCAGATCCTTATATGGTTTTTTACTTGGATCTTCTGGTGAAAATATCTTACGTAATACTGAAAATGCGTCGGCTCCAATGTATGTTATAAAGAATGGCACTTTTTTACCATCTTCTACATCGTTGACAATGAAAAATTGTTGAAGCCTCATTTCGTATTCGGAGAAATTATTTCCCATAACGAACGGATCCATATGGCCAATCATGATGCTTGTTTTTGACAGTTTTTCCTCTAGCTGAGCAGTTAGTTCACTTTTTATCATTTAATTTTACTTTTTTAATAATTACTATTTCTGAACGTTATCCTCGTCGCCAAAATTGTTATATATTATACAAATACTTTTTGTAAAGAAAACCAACACTGCTCGTTTTTAGCTTAACTTTATTTGTCTAATGTTTAAACAGAAGTGATCTCGAAAGTTATAACAGCATAATCATACGTCAATTAACTGTTCATTATATTATGTGTAATAGTTGATATAAGAGATATTTTAGATATAATTAAATAGAGAGAATATATAATGCATATACAGTATAGAAAGACAACTTTGTTGTATTTACAGTAGAGTACAATTGTGTTGTGCTATAAGAATAATAATACATTACACTATATAGGTATATAATTTATGCTTATAACTAAAAATTTTTAGCAAAAACATACGTTGAAACTAAAAAGTCTTTTAAAATTTTTTAATAACACATAAAGCGTTTTAACCCTTTGACGACAAGTGGGTGAAAAATAACCCATTTAAATTTTTAAGTCGTGTGAACACAATTTTCGAGATATTTTCATAAAGTTAGGCTTAAAGGATGAGAAATCAATGTGGCCTTTAACCCATTTTCAACCAGTGTTCGATTAATCGAACGTATAATTTGTTCACATTCAATTATTTTTTAACTATGAAGGTAAATAATATCAGGAAGTTCGTTTATATCATATATTACTTTGTATCATTGGCTATTTGAAAAAAGTATTCACCATCACCACCCGTAATTTCAAGGTGGTGGGAGAGGGATGTGGTTAAAAAAAACTTTACCAGTAGACCTTTCTTGCAAATAATATTAAATGTATATGTGTAGTTAAAAAAAAATAAAGTAATGATGAGGTCTTTTAGTCAAAAAACAAAGCTCCAAAAAATCAAGACCTAGGACGACACAGGTATGAGTCAAAGTTAGTGTTCGATTAATCGAACGTTTTCGCTTATTCCATACCATAAAATTCCATACAAATACGTTATGTCAAATTTACCAGCAACCCTGCAAACATTATGAGTTTTAAAGACTCTTTTATGACTCATTTGCAGGAGCCTGAGCCCTCATAATGAGCTCTTATAAGTTTCAAAAAAGAGCAGTTTTTCCGTAGAAAGTGGTCCCTCTTTAAGAGCTCAAATAAGAGTACAAAATGATACTTTTTTACTCTCAAAAGTAGTTTATTATACTCCTAATAGACTCTTCTTTGAATCTTATATTGGCATTTTAAGAATCATATAAGACTCTTCAAAGTTTCAGAAAAGTGCTAGTTTTCCTTTGAAACTAGTTGCTCTTATGAGGCATCAATATGAATCTTAAAAGACTCTTTTACGATTCCTATTTTTTCTATATTTTTCTTCATAAAATAATCATAAGAGTGCCGAAAATGAGCTTGTTTTTTTTTAATTTTGTTTATTTTTTATGATTTTTTTAATGAAGAAAAAATGTGTCAGAGAACGCAGATTACTCTTAAAAAATTTTCCGGTCTTCTTGTGCTGAAATATGAATTTGTAAGCATATTACGATTATCGAACCGAATGAGATATTTTAAATTTAAAGTGAATGAACAGTATTTGAAAGCATGCTTTTTTTCTTAAAATTTCTACTCCAAAAATGCTCCCAATTGGGATGTTTTTAGGACCTATTTTTTCTTTAAATACAGAAAATACACATAAAGTTTCATTTTCAGGAGGCTTTTCACATAACACTCCTAAATATGAGCTCTTTCAGAGCTCAAAACTGAAGTACCCCAAAAACAATCCGAAATATGTTTTTTTCAGGAGTGTACGTTATGAAACAACAAAAAATACACTATAAAAACTCATAAATAGGAGGGAACTCATAAAATCCACTTTAATAAGGCTCTTTTCAGAGTCAGAATTATGAGCGCTCCGAACTTGGTTTAAAGGGAAACGACAGCGTCTCACCCATTTTTATTGTGTTAACACGAAAATAGAAATGGGATAGGCGCCAACGTTCGATTAAAAGAACATTTGATTTTTTGACAAAACGAAAAAAAAGATGAGTTTTAAAATTTTCCGATGACTGATTTGGAATCAGGGGACCCTAATTACTTTAGAAATATACTTTATATCGACAAATTCAACAATTTTTGCAGCGCGCCAGAAAATGGGTTAACGTGTGCCATTTTTCGAATTTATTTTATATTTAAGAGAAAGAAAAAACTAGGAAGTTAAAATATATTTTTTTTCCATAGGTATGGAAACCACTAATGATTTTCAAATACGAACGGATATATTTTCTCATTCAAATTATGTCAAAACTTTTATGAAGCTACTCCAACAAAGTAAAAAATCAATTTTCCGGATAGGTTTTTTTCGGATCATAACTTAAAGTAAAAAGAAAATTAAAAAATTTCAAATTCACTTTTGTATAGAAATATGTCATCGGTGATGACAATTCCACAAAAAAATTTTAAAATTTACAGCGTATTGCTTGTCGTCCTCAAAGGGTTAATAAAGATATCCAATAAGATAGAAAATATGTAGGAAAAAAATATTTGTTAACGTTTACTTGATAAATAAAATATCGTTTGAAAAAAAAATTTTTAAGAAATTTCATTAAAATTTGAGGAATTTTTGAGAAATTTGGGTATTAAAAAGTGGCAACACTGCGTCATTTGTATCACAGCTCGGGCCAGTTCACGAAGCTGTAAGCGCAAGAAATGTCAAATTATAATGACTCAATTATAATGGCTACTTCAATAAGATTACTCGTTTTCATTATTATCTATATATATAAAATGGAATGTGTGTTTGTTTATTTGTTTGTTTGTACCTTATAGGAGACCAAACCTCTGGACCGATCTTCCTGAAATTTTCATAGCATTTAACTGGGACTCTGGCATGATTAATAGGGTACTTTTTCGACCACGCCCACTTTTACGCCCACTTTTTTAAAATTATGTAATTGCTCCCATATAGTTTTTAACAGATTTACTTAAAATTGTATACACATTATACTCCAGGCGAGGTAGAAATAAACATTTCTTACGCCACGCCCCCTTCCACGCCCCTTTTTACGCCAAATTTAAGTTTTAAACTTTTTGTTCTCTGTACAAATTTGTTCCATCCAACGGATTATTTTTTATTTGGTAGTATATTGCTCTTAATACTGTTACTATTAACCACGCCCACTTCACCGCCCCCTTTTTTAATTCAGATTCTTACTTATACCACTAACAATGTTTGCTATACAAAATACTTTTTTGTAATATGTTTTATATACCTTTTATCTACATGTAAGGTAGCCATAGATTTTTTTATTACCAAATCCCCCTTTTTCGCCCCATTTTACTTTAATTATAATTAATCTGCTTTCAATCTATATATATAAAAATGAATGTCTGTCTGTCTGTTTGTTTGTTTGTTTGTGCTTTATAGGAGGCCAAACCCTTAGACCGATCTTCCTGAAACTTTCACAACATGTTACTATGACTCTGGAAAGAATAATAAATAAGGGGCGTGGCACCGCCCACATAACCCACAAATTTAAATTTTTTGGGCATTTTTTGACCTACGTCGATGATATTTGGTACATATGATATTGGCATAATTAGGAATACGTACCAGGAGAAAAGTGGGTGGGACCACGCCCCTTTTTAGGAAAATTAAAAATCGTAATATAGTCTTAACTACCGGACCGATCGTCATTAAATTTTCACAATAGGATATTCTTACGAAATAATAAATTCTTGACTATATAAAGTTGTGAGTGGACAAAGCGGCATGGCCTCGCCCATATAACCCAAAATTTAAAATCCTCATATCTTGGTCATTTTTTGACCAACGGCGGCAGTATTTGCTATATATGGTATTAACATGAATAGAAATACGTACCAAAAGAAATGTGGACGGAGCACGCCCCTTTGTTTGCGATATATTCGAGGCTGGACCTGTAAACCGGTCTTAAATTTTCACAGCGTGCAGCTTTGACTCAGGAATACTTATTACATGATAATATTTTTCGACCATGCATACTTGTGCACCTCCTTTTTTACTACGTTTATTAACGGCTTTACCTCTAATTTAAAATACATATTAATTAAAATAGTTGGGTAGCCCCATTCTCTTTCTCCCACAACTGTCTCCAAAACAGCTGATTTTGTAATATGTGTTAGTTAAAATAGAGAGTGGGGCAACCCCATGCTGAATTCCAATTGGTTTACAACAAAAAAAGGGGAGAAGCATTGCAATAATTAAATTAAAATTAAATAAATAAATTTTTGTAAATATATAAATACTTTTAATTTTATTTTATAACGAGGGGGGTAGCGAAGCACAGCGGGTTCAGCTAGAATTTCTACAAAACGAGAAAAGCAACTGCATTAACTTTATCAACGCAGAAACTATCGAAATGCGAGTCATTGGAAATAGCCAGACAGTATGGCAAAATTTTTAGTATCATTGAGTTGGTAAAAATTTTTACCGGTAAAAAGTCGTCGCAACAAGCATGGGAATGGGGAACAAGATTTCGAGAGTGAGTGACAAGATTAAACATGAATAACTTTAAATATCACTCATGCAGTGAAAAATAGCAGGATAGTCCTACTTACATGCCTTAATTTGTGTACGGACGTGGGTTAAGTAAAATTACACTCGTAACAACTGTATTTCAATAAATGGATCGATCACTTGTTGTTGAGTAACACTACTTTAATTTAATAAGAATTATGAAATTGCACAAAACTGTATTATAAAAAACTGTATATTAACTGCGCAGACCAGAGATCTGCAACGAATACTTAAAAATAAATAGAACTCGAGTACTATTCGTTCACAACTCAGTGAATCAAATCAGAATTTTTGCAATGAATCACATTTTTGAATCATGAGCCACTTACACAAAATGAATATGAATAAGTATAAAGGCCAAACCAAAATAGACGATTTGCTCCGTAAATAGTAAAAACGTAAGTGTTCGGTTAAATACATTTTAATATAGTTACCCAAAATGAGCAAACGTAACTGAAGGAAACTAAACGAAACAGTTTGACAAGACGCGTTATTTCATAAGAACCGAACTGATAGCGTAGCAACTCGTCAACAACAGCTGTGCAGAGTGCGTTTTTATTTTATTTTCATCAATTTGTTTCAATTTCACTATTACTTATTTCACTCATCTTTCACAAATCTTTATTAAAAATTCAAAAATAAACAAATTAAATAGATATATAACACTCGATTGCCAACTGATCAGCTGATTCAGACGAGTTGAGCAACTCGTTTCATTTTGGGTTAAATCCGTAAACATCCGTAACGAGTGCAGACGTTCGTCAAGTTGCTATCGTCTCGTTTCGTCTATTTTGGTTGGGCCTTAAGTAGTTTCCAAAGTAGTACTTATATGTGATTGATTCAAAACACAGTGCATCAAAAAGGTATAGAATGAAATAAATATTAAGGGTTGCCACCTACTAATATGTATTTTTAAGAATTTTAAACATATTTTAACAGTGTGAGGGGGGGTCACTGATTTCGAATCTGAATTCAGAATTTAAAAATTTTATATGGTGGATAGGGTTGCCACCCATAATTTTTTATTTTTACGAATTCGGTGCAAAAATGGGTCGCTGAATCCGAATCAGTTGTCCGAATTTAAAAATTACGTAATTTTATATATATTGAATTTTAAAATTCTGACTTCAGATTCGAAATCAGCAACCCCTAACACTATTGCAGGATGTTAAAAATTCTAAAAAATACATATAATTAGGTGGCTGCCCTATTGTATAAAAATTACATCATTTGAAGTTCTGACAACGGATTCGGAGTCGGATTCAGCGAACCATTTTTACCTAGTGATCGCGCCAGCACCGAATTCGTAAAAATAAAAAATTAAATGGCAACTCTTTCCACCATATTGAATTTCAAAATTAAGAAGGCAACCCTATTAACCATATTGAATTTTAAATTTCTGACTTCAGATTCAAAATCAGCTGTTAAATGATGTTTAAAACTATTAAAATGTATATTATTAGGTGGCAACTCTACTATAAAAAATTACATAATTTTGAAATTCTGACAACGGATTCGGATTCAGAGACCCATTTTTGCCGAGCGTTCGAGCCAGCACCGAATTCGTAAACAAAATTAAGGTGGCAACATATTAACCACTTTGAATTTTTAAATTCTGACTTCAGATTCGAAATCAGCGACCCCCTCACAGTGTTAAACTATGTTTAAAATTGTTAAAAATACATATTATTAAGGGTTGCCACCTTAATATTTAATTCATTCTATACCTTTTTCATTCATTTTTTTTAAAACAATCACATATGAATACTATTTTGGCAACTACTTATGCATACTCATTTTTGAGTAAGTGGCTCATGATTGAAAAATGTGATTCACTGTGTTTTGATTCAATCACATATGAATACTAGTTTGGCAACTACTTATGCATACTCATTTTTGAGTAAGTGGCTCATGATTGAAAAATGTGATTCACTTTGTTTTGAATCAATCACATATGAATACTACTTTGGCAACTACTTATGCATACTCATTTTTGAGTAAGTGGCTCATGATTGAAAAATGTGATTCACTTTGTTTTGAATCAATCACATATGAATACTACTTTGGCAACTACTTATGCATACTCATTTTTGAGTAAGTGGCTCATGATTGAAAAATGTGATTCACTGTGTTTTGAATCAATCACATATGAATACTACTTTGGCAACTACTTATGCATACTCATTTATGAGTAAGTGGCTCATGATTCAAAAATGTGATTCGTTGCAGATATCTGGTGCAGACGCAGATTGAAAATTGTATGCACAGGTGTTAACCAGGTCACACAATCATACAAAATTAAGTGAGAACAAGCATAAAAGAGAGAGGTGGCAACCTGCATTTTGACAGAAATTCGCCTTGAACTTTCGATACAAATATTCATTTTATACAAGTTCATGGCAGAATAACCACTAGAATTACGCTCTCTCCGACAACAAAACAATAACAAAGGCGCGTAAAAATAACGTCAAAATGAGCTGTTTTGAAAATTTTATCAATTTTTACTAACTTATTTATTCAGTTTTGACAATGGATTTTCTGGACTGCCTGTAACTTCCTCCCGTCACGATAATTCGAAAACAGTTCATTAATTGTTAGCTTCCGTTCCAACACGATAAAATTAACAATCGTCGATTTCATTAAATAAATTTTATGTTTTTCAACAGCCAATTCAATTGTCAAAATATGTTTTGGCAGTTTAAATCAGTCGTAAATAGCTACATAAATAAATTGGTTACTACACAATCGAAATAAGTAGTCGAATGAAAATTATATTAAAAGTAAACATTCATTTGCTTCATTTAAGGCCAACTGCAATTAGTTATGTATTATATCTTAAAACACGGCTCATTTTAGGGGTCGTCCATAAACTACGTTACCATTTTAGGGGGGGGGGAGGGGTTTTGAAATGCAGTACGATAAGTAACGGTAGGGGGGGAGGTGTTTAGATATTGTAACGTTACCAAAAATTTAAAAAATTGACGAAAAACCTCTTATTAATAACACAATTGATCGTCTAAATTGATGGTTAACTTTTGTTACAACGATTTCTTCCACCACCTTTTCCCTCGACACAGGAAGCTTTTGGTATTCCTTCACCATCTCAGCACACGTCTGAAAAATTTGGGTCTTTGCTTTTGCGACAGCCTTTGACGTTAAGGCCTGAATGTTCTTGATCAAAGGAGATACCGTATGACATGTACTGTCCTTCTCAGAAAGAAGAAATCGGTTCAAGGTCGTGTCCTACCTGCGGCTTGTATTTCGTTTTTAAAACTTCTATGAATTGCCATAAGTTTGTATTATATCGTTCACAATAAATCGGAATAAAAAATACTATTTAAATAAATCAATTTTCAGAAAGCATTTACACAAAAACACAGAACTTGGTGCAGCTCGGTTGCAGCCTTTAAGCGTACTCTGTCAAAGGCCAGGTGAATTTCTTTGCGTTAGAAAAGAGGATTCACCTGAATGGGTCGACATAGAATCCGATGAAAAATTATATTTTGAAGAATCCTCAACAAAGCTACCAGCTTCTTCTATCCCAGTGATTGAGAGCATCGAATCTTGGATCGCAGATGGAATAGCTTTCACAGATGATATTAATTATTGATATTTTTCCAATTGTTCCTTTAATGTATCTAGTCATACTAGTCACTAATACTAGTGAAAATTGTCAGAGCTAGTCAAAATATATAATCATTCGAATGAATTAATTTCATATGTCACGTTACTTTATGGGGGGGAGGGGTTTTGAAAAGCACTACGAAAAGTAACGCAGGGGAGGGGGGGGGGTAAAAAAAACCGGAAAATCAGTAACGTAGTTTATGGACGACCCCTTATGAAATTTTTAAGATTTTTGTTTAGTTTTTTTACATGTTCATACAAAAAATCTGGGTACTCAATTGATTAATAGGGTTACAAGTAAATTATACATTCCTATGGCTGAAAGAATAAACATAAATTGTCAGTAGTGACATTATAGCAACGCCAATGTTTTGCTTTCTCGTTTTTTGCTCTCCGAATTGCATCTACCTGGTTATTCTGCCATGAACAAGTTTTCATTTCCAGAAGCAGATAAAAAGTGACATCTACTCTTTTAGCGGAATTCAAGTCTTGTCAGTCAAAGTGTATGTCATGACACTGCTATAATGTGAAAATACATCAGAGGTGGTAAGCCTTCCCCTTACCTCTTTTGTCAACTAGTTACTACTAATTTTACTAAACTATTTTGTTAAAGTTTAAAAAGGTTTATTATTTATAACATTTTTAAGGGGGAAAATATTTATTTCAAAAGTGTGTAGAAATTTAAGTTGACAACTATAGAGACACCTAGTAATGGCTCTTTCGCTCTCTTGTAAGTTCCACAACAGCGCACGCTCTAAGCACATGCATATGTTTGTTATGAATTTGTAGCTAGCTGTTTTAGCTACTTCTCGTCATTCTTCAAACATTTATTAAGAAATATGTATGTGTATGTCTTTAGACTTCTTAAAAAATAATCGCATTAGTTTGAAAATTTACTTCAAAAGAAGGGAAAAAACCATCGAGAACTGTAAACAACTCTTGTATAAAATAATAATAACGGCATTTAGGTCTTAAAGAAGCATCATAACCATAAAACAACTATGTACTTGCTAACAAAATTCAACAAAAACTACATTTACAAATCTTGTTTTACAAAACTTTTTCACACAGCACAGCAAAAAAAAGATTTTGATTTTAAAGGATTTAAGCTTAAAGTAAGTAAATAAATTATAAAAATATAAATAGTATTACAGTTTGAAAAATATAAACTAAATCATAATAAATACCAGAATTGTGGAGATTACAAATTATTAGAAGAGTGCTCGTAATTTTAAAATTAAAAACAATATTTTCTTTTTTAAAAGACACTTACTTTCATTAAGCGGACTCAAAGGATTCAGTTCGCAATTTTTTGAGACATTGTAACGTGAACTGCTCTGACGTTTTTCCTTTTTGACAATTGGTGACGTGGACAAGTTTAGACTTTTGGTAATAGATGTTGGTGGTGGTGCATCACGTGGCGTTGTACCTTTGTTTTCCTTGTTAGCCTGAAAATAATAGTAGGTTAAAACCGTAACACATTATTAAGCAAAGAAAGTTAAACAATTTTAAACTACGTTACTTAAATATATTGGAAGGAAGTAATTTGAAAAAAAAAATAATAAACAAATCAAGCAGAAAGGAAAAAGTTACCCAGTGGAAGATCTCAAAAATCTATGCAAGAAATAGGAACTAGTTGTTTGCGTTTAGTGGAGGTTTTCGCAGAAAAGGATGTAACTAGACCGACTCAATGGTGACTCATAATAGGTGGGTAATATTCTAAGGAATTTTAATAACAAGCAAAACTAGTTAGTTTTGTGCTCTTGAATGATGTGGGTAATTTTTTTTTACCTTCGTTTTGGCATATCCAAGTCGTTTTGTTTTTGCTGCCTTTGTTGTGTCGTTCAAAAAGATAATAAAGATATGTATATTAAAGACACATTACAAAAATACAGTTGACAACACTTTAATAGAAATTTGCGGTATTGTAAAAAGAACATGTCTTAAGGGGTTATACGTAGTTGGAATTTTCAAAGCATCGAATTTTTTATTTAATTTTCGTAATGTTCATATGTTGCTTAATTATATATATAAAAATGGATGTATGTATGTGGGTATGTGGCTATATCACATATAGACTCCAAAACCACTGAACCGATCTTTATGAAATTTTCAGGGATACTGAAGCCACATCTTGAGAGTGTTCCTGTGAGGTTTGGTAACTACTGGACGAGGGGGCGTGGTACCTCCCATACAAGCCAAATTTACGCTATCGATAACAAATTAAAAAAAGGATATATATCAGACGGTTTCAATCGTAAAAAACCAAGATAAGGTAATTTTGTTCAGATGGTTACTGTCGGTAACTGTACGAAAAATGGGCGTGGTCGTAATATAAATACGCCCACTTTTTCGAAATCATGGCAAATCCGGAGTTTTACACATTTTTACAGTGAAACTTGCTGTGTAGGTGATCTAAGAGGCGGTCACTATATGTAAATGTTTTCACGCCCACTTTTACCGCCCAAAAATCAATATCTATATATATAAAAAGTAAAACGATGTGTGTCTGGCTGTGTGATGTCTGTAGACTCCAAAACTACTGAACCGATTGACCTGAAATTTTGGCAGTCGATTTGTTTCAGGTACGAGATGGTTTAGGAAAAAATTTGCCACACCCCATTTTTACCGCCCCCAAATCAATAAAAATGTTATATTTCAGTCGGTTTGGGTCGTAGAAGGCTAAAATTTTGTAATTTAGTATGTACGGTTACTGTCGACAACTGTACTAAAAATGGGTTTCCACGCCCCCTTTTACCGCCCACAAATAAATGAAAATGGTTTATTTCAGACGGTTTTGGTCGTATAAGACTTAAATTTGGTACTTTGGTTTGTGTAGTTACTGTAGTTTGTGTATGAGACTTACATGTGATACCTAAGTTTGTATGGTTACTTTCGGCAACTGTACTAAAAAAGGCGTCATCGCTATATAGCCAAACCCACATTTTGAGAAATCATTAAAATTGACTACTGGGTCGATTGAGCTAAAATGTTGGCTTAGTTTGTGCGGTTACTGTCAGCAACTGAACTAAAAATTGGTTTCCACGCCCCCTTTTACCGCCCACAACCCAATGAAAACGTTTTATTTCAACGGTTTGGGTCGTTTAAGACAAAAATTTTGTAATTCAGTTCATATGGTTACTCTCGGCAAGTGCAAGTGCAAATAGGCCTGTCCCACTTTAGTTAAACTCACTTTTCGGGGAGTTAGCGTGTAGTGAAGTAAAGTGCGATAGGCTTAACCTAAATTGAGCTGAAATTTGGGCATTCGATTTGTTTCGATTACGAGATGGCTCTAGGGAAATATTTTGCAGCACCCCTTTTTACAGCTTGCAAAACAACAAAAATGTTATATTTCGCACGGTTTTGATCGTATTAGACTAAAATTTGGTTATTTAGTTCATATGGTTACTTTCGGAAAATATTCGACATTTTCGTATATGGCAGTAAGGCGGTCTATGGCAGAACAACGTCTGCCGAGGAGAGTGAGTGTTCCTGTGAGGTTTGATAACGTTTGGACGAGGGGGCGTGGTACCACCCATACAAGCCAAATTTGCGCTATCGACCACAAACCAAATAAAGTATATATATCAGACGGTTTCGATCGTAAAAAACTAAGATTTGGTAATTTTGTTCAGATGGTTACTGTCGGTAACTGTACAAAAAATGGGCGTGGTCGTAAAATAAATACGCCCACTTTTTCGAAATCATGGCAATTACAGTGAAACTTACTGTATAGGTGCTCCAAGAGGCGGTCACTATATATAAATGTTTTCACGCCCACTTTTACCGCCCACAAATCAATATCTGTGTACATAAAAATGAATCGTGATTTGTTCGGATGCTTAAAACTTGAAAACGACTGAACCAAATTGGATACTTCCTTCTACTGGTTTAGGAAAAATATAATGCCACACCCCCTTTTGTCGCCCACAAATCAATAAAAATGCTGTATTTAAGACGGTTTTGGTCGTATTAAATTAAAATTTGGTAAATAAGTTCGTATGGTAACTATCATTAACTTTGATAAAAATGGGCGTGGTCACACTTCATCTACGCTTACTTTTAAGAAAATATCAAAATACTTCGAAACTATTGGTCCGATTGAGTTAAAATTTTGTAAGTACGCTTTGCTTTGAGTACGAAGATGGTTTTAGAGGAAATGCCACACCCCCTTTTACCTCTCACATATATATAAAAAATTGTTGTTATCGAATAGCTTTAGAGTTATTGGTCGCACAGCTTAGAAATTCGGTATTCGACCACAATTTAGACGTACCGTTTCAGTGATGAAATTTTATGGGAGTGGACAAGGGGGAGGGGCACCTCCCATACAACCCAAATTTGTGTTATCGAATAGCTTTGAAGTCATAGGAATTCAGCTTTGGAATTCAGTTTTTGACCTCAATTTACACATGCAGTTTCAATGGTTTTATTTTATGGGCGTTGGACAGGGAGGCGTGACATCTCCCTTACAACCCAAATTTGCGATATCGAATTGCTTTGAAGTTATAGGTTGACAGCGTAAGAATTCGGTATTTAACCTACATTTATACATGCACTTTCATTCCTCTACATTTTATGAGCGTAGGCCAAAGGGGAGTGGCACTTCCCATACAACCCAACTTTGTGCTATCAAATAGCTTTGGAGTTATAGGTCGCACAACGCCGGAATTCAGTATTCGACCTCAATGTACACATGCAGTTTCATTGATTCAATTTTATGTTCATTGGTAAGAGGGGCGTGGCACCTCCCATATAACGTAAATTTGCGATATCGAATATCAGCGTCAGAATTCAGTATTCGGCCCTAATTTATACATGCAGTTTCATTAATTACATTTTATGAGCGTTGATCAAGAGGGAATGGCACCTCCCATACAACGAAAATTTGTGATATCGACAAGGGAGAGTGAAACCTCATATTTAACCCAAATTAGAGATATCAAATAGCTTTGGGGATATAGGTCTCACAGCTTTGGAATTCAGTATTGGACCTCAATGTACACATGCAGTTTCATTGATTACATTTTATGAGCGTTTATCAAGGGGGAGTGGCACCTCCCATGCAACGAAAATTTGTGATATCGAATAGCTTTGGAGTTCAAGGTCGCACAGCGTCGGAACTCAGTATTCGACCAAAATGTACGCTTGCAGATTTACTGATAAAATTTTTTAGAGTTTGTCGGGGGGGCGTGACACCTCCAATTTAACCCAAATTTGCGATATCGAACAGCTTTGGAGTTATAAGTAACTCAGCCTCGGAATTCAGTATTCGACTTCAATTTACACATGCAGTTTCATTGGTAAAATTTTATGGGCGTAAGGAAAAGGGCAGTGGCACCTCCTATACAACCCAAATTTGTGCTATCGAATAGTTTTGGAGTTATATGTCGCACAGTTTTGGAATTCGGTATTCAACCTCCATGAACACATGCAGTTTAATTGATTACATTCTATGAGCTGTGATCAAGAGGGCGTGGCACTTCCTATACAACCCAAATTTGTTATATCGAATAGCTTTGTGGATATAGGACAATCTCGGAATTCAGCATTCTACCTCAATTTAGACAACTGATAACATTTTATGGGCGTTTGACAAGGGAGAGTGGCAGCAAGGCGCCGGGTTTCAGCTAGTATTTTATATATAATCTCTTGAAATTTCATATCGATCCGTCAAATAATCTCGAAGTATCATGCATATTCATTATGTTAAGATTTACTGTGTGTAAAACACTTTGAGCGCGTTTTTCTCAAAGCCGTGTTTTCAAAGTCGTTGCGTAAG
The DNA here is from genome assembly GCA_963920525.1 of Dichetophora obliterata. Lineage (NCBI taxonomy): Eukaryota > Metazoa > Arthropoda > Insecta > Diptera > Sciomyzidae > Dichetophora > Dichetophora obliterata. Next base: position 48,292,561 of record OY986435.1, read on the forward strand.
ATTTCTTAAAAACAGCTCAAACGATAAGCATATTACAAACAATTTAAACGAAAAATTTCCATAACTATTAATTTTTTTTTTAATGCTGCCAATTTTTTGTTAAAAAATCATATTTTTATTATTCTTTCGTTCAGTTACTACAGTTACTACCTTGCAATAAGTAAATATTTTTGTTCATTAATTTCACATGATTCGATCGAAAGTTATCGTGCTCAACACAAGGCGCCTTTCTTTAGAGGACCTCATGGAGATCATATTTAAAAAGGAGCTTTAAAAATCATTATTTATCACAAAAAAAATTTAATGAAGTTAAATCCAATAAAATAACTTTTTAGAAAAAAATTCTTGAAAAATCTCGTATAACCCTTTGAATAGCTTAAGAAATGTTCTTAATCGGAATGGTGTCATAAAAAAATTTTAATATAATGGTTCAATGGTTGGTCACTACTTAAAATTTAGTTTTAAATTTGCGAAATCATAGTGAAGTGACGGGACATAGCTTCAAGGGATATCATCCCAAATTGAGAATTGTCTCAACATCAAATTGGGATTCTGACCACTTGGAATTACACATGTCCGCTCTTAGAAAAGTCATAATCTCAAATGGTTTAAATAAATACTTATAAAATAAAATAATGAACAAAATGACCGTTTGGCAATAGCTCTTTAATAATAATCTATTATATAAACCTATGTGAAGTTGGCAACCCACTTAACGCAAGGGGATTTATTTTTTTCATTTGATTGTACTCGGTGTGTACGTGATTGTACCACCTTAATTTTTGTTTGTACCTTAAGGAGGAAAAAAATATAAGGGTAAGAAAAATTGGTCCGCAACTCATGTTAAGATAAATTATTTTTGTTAACGATATTGTGAAGGGAATCGTTTGTACCCGTTTGTCCCGATGTTTTTTTTTAGAAATTTTTTGGATTCTCTTAACGAGTGCGAACGATGATACAAATTCATAAGTACAAAGGTTACAGATGATTTATCGGTGGTACGAACAAGCACAAACGGTATAATCATTAAAACGAACGTGTACAAACGATTTCTCGTACTTTGAACCTAACATTCACTACTTTTTAAAAAATGTTTCTGACAATTGTGCACTTAATTGTGCTATATATCGTTATAAAGGTGGTTTAATCACCTGTCCAATAATATACATTTGAAAAACATTCTTCGCTCAGATGTTGAGAATTTTTGCATTGAAACTTAGTGCTTTGAACGCCAGTTTTACTACCTTTTTAAAAAATGTTTATGGCAAAAGTCTTAATTATGCACTTATAAGCTATAAATCGTCAAAAAGGTAGTTTAATCACCTGTCCAATGATAAAGTGCGTGAAGATAAATTCGTCAATCCGACGCTAACTTAGCGAAGACTCAAACCATTACATTTGCTCCGCAAAAAGTTAAATTCGTACTTTGCGAACACATAAGTGCACAATTAAGACTTTTGTCATAAACATTTTTTAAAAGTAGTGAATCTTAGTACTTTGGACCTAACATTTACTACTTTTAAAAAATGTTTATGACAAAAGTCTTAATTGTGTACTTATAGGCTATATATCGTTGGAAAGGTGCTTTAATTACCTGTAAAATGATATGCATAACAAAAACATTGTCCAGACAGATTTTGAGAAATTTTGCATTGAAACTTAGTACTTTCAACCTAACATTTACTACTTTTAAAAAATATTTACGACAAAAGTCTTAATTGTGCACTTATAGGCTATATATCGTTGGAAAGGTGCTTTAATTACCTGTAAAATTATATGCATAACAAAAACATTGTCCAGACAGATTTTGAGAAATTTTGCATTGAAACTTAGTACCTTCAACCTAACATTCATTATTTTTTAAAAAATGTTTATGACAAAAGTCTTAATTGTGCACTTATAGGCTATATATCGTTGGAAAGGTGCTTTAATTACCTGTAAAATGATATGCATAACAAAAACATTGTCCAGACAGATTTTGAGAAATTTTGCATTGAAGCTTTGTACTTTCAACCTAACATTTACTACTTTTAAAAAATGTTTATGACAAAAGTCTTAATTGTGCACTTATAGGCTATATATCGTTGGAAAGGTGCTTTAATTACCTGTAAAATGATATGCATAACAAAAACATTGTCCAGACAGATTTTGAGAAATTTTGCATGGAATATTAGTACTTTGGACCTAACATTCACTACTTTCAAAAAATGTTTATGAGTTGATGCCATGACTTAAATTCATATCATGAGTTTAATTCTTTCTTTGCAATAATATTATTTTAAAATTCTTGGCAAAAGCTAAATTCGAATCAAAAGTTACACTCACACTTTGCAAATATAATTAATATAATTTCCTCCCAAAAGTTAAATTCGTACTTTGCAATAAGAACGAATTTAATTTCCTCCTAAAAGTTAAATTCGTACTTTGCAAAAAGAACGAATTTAATTTCCTCCCAAAAGTTAAATTCGTACTTTGCGAAAAGTACGAATTTAACTTTTTGCGGAGCAAAAGTAATGGTTTGAGTCTTCGCTAAGTTAGCGTCGGATTGACGAATTTATCTTCACGCACTTAGTAAACACTACAGAAGTAAATTCTTGTCAGTGCAATGAAAAATGGCATTTATTTCGTTTTTTTCCCATACACATATTGACATGTGTTAGACATGAATTTTCATAATTGTTGTTATTCAGTGCAATGTTTTATACAATAAGTTTTAAAGTTTTATTGTATTGATGTCATAACGAAAATGACTTAGTGAAAACCAAGCATAAGTTTAAAAATATTTTAAAATCAAGCAAAAAAATAGAAGGAAAGTGAAGAATAAAAGTTTGTTTAAATAATTAAAAAATATGATTTGCAATGCTTGCACAACAGAAAATATGCACATTTAATAAGCAATAACGATGAATAATAAAATCAACAAATTTTTTGGTAGTTCATGTAAGATTATTCTCAAAACGACTGATGCTAATGATCATGCAAATGAATAACAACATTGAGTAGCAGTTCGACATTCTAAAGATATGCAGACAAACGAAAAACAATAACTACAAACTTTGTGCATCAGAGAATTCATGATTGTTTTAAATATTTTTGCTTTCTATTTTTGTTTTAATTTCATTTCATTTTCATGACAAATTGTTATAATTAGCATTTTAAAAATATCACAAATAATTATATTTATATCACTGTTGTTGAATTGTTGAGAATCAGAACTAAAATGAGTGATTCAAAGTACTTTTTGCAATTGATGCATTGGGTGCAAAAGGGCATGAAAGAAAAAACTGCGTTTCGACAAAAGCGAGCCTTAAGTTTTTGAGAGCCTAAAGTTTAGAGCTTGAATCTCGTACACTAATAGTTTAATTTTGCTGATTTCTTCCTCAAAATTTTAATAGTTAGTTTTACTCACTCATGTATTGCGCTAAATATAGCATCAAAAGAAATAAAGTAAAAAATAACGGTACTTCAGCAATCAGAGTAGCAGTAAAGAGCGATTTTTGACTGTGTATAACAAAAGCAACTTACTTGAGCCAAATAGGTTTTGCTCCAATTAACGGTAAATTACGGTTATATTTTCAATATTTTGCTTAGTTAATACTGATTTAGACTAAAAAGAGTCATTTGCACATGCAGCACTACCACTAATGATTGAACTAACCAAAAAGGCAATGCATTCATTGGCAATACAATCCTTCGGAATATATTTCAGAACTCAAAACTACCGAGTGTTCCAATATTAATGATGTCAAGCTTCATATCGTGGTAAAAGTCCTGATATCATAGCTGAAAGACTTGACAACAAATTTTGTAAGAACATATCGATTAAGTGAGTGTCCGAATATTGTTTCGCAATACGACAAACTAATGTGGAATCCGATTTGTTAGACTCATTTATTGGATGCAACAAGATAAAAATACGCTCAAAAAAGTGGTGTTTGAGATTTTTTTTCATTTGATAGAAACCACATTAGTAAATGCATGGCTTGAAACATAACATTAGCCATTTTTCGTTTGCAATTGGCAGAAAGTCTTTGCAAAGTAGGAAAGCTATCCACAAAACGTGAAAGACCTAACGAATTATCAAAAAACCTTCAACAAAAGAAGAAACATCAGAGAAGTTTCCCACAGCCTCAAACAAAAGTTCGGTTAGACCATTTGAATCACTGCCCACAATGGGACAATAAAAGTCTTACATGCCAATTACCAGGGTGCAATGGATACACTCATGTTAGCTGCTCAAAATGTTAGAAAAGACTGTGTTTTAATCAAGTAAGATATTGCTTTATTCGATTTCATAATGAATAATGTTTTATGTATCAAATATATTGTAATGAGCTTTATATTTAGAAACGAAAATCGTTACCTTTTCATAAAACATCGTTACCTAAGAATGAGAAAAAAACGACTTGAAAATCAAAGTTTGGTCTTTCAATCCAAATATCTCCGCTGTCCATTAATAAATTGCATTAAAATTTTTTTTTTTTAAAGTTTAATAAAATCACTTCAGAAAAATAGGTTGAACTGTACCGTTAAGTCAGTGTATATATGTTTTATGAATATGCCAAAAAAGGTCCAAAATATTGACTTTTTACTCAAAAAATGACTCAAAAATTGTTGTTGTTGTAAAAATGAAATCAATTAAAAATAGCAAATATGGCTACCTTTCATATGACATAGCATTTATTTGCAAAAATTCTTCCAGCTAAGCGCAAAAATTATTTTACTGTTTTTGTCATCAACACAACAAGGGTACTTTGTTGTGTTGATTTTTTTCGCGAAATTTATTTTTTTCAAAATGTTGTTTTTATATTTTTTACAAAAAAGTCAAGTCTCAAAAATAGTTTATGTGAAAAAATTACCCCAATATCTCTTTCCAATCAAAATTTATGGCTAAAAATCTATTTTTTCATACAATTGACTATCTATAGTAATAAAACTCATTTTCTGTTTGTTTGTTTGTTTGTTTGGCCTTTATACAAATCTAAACTGCTCAACGGATTTCGCTCAAACTAGGTACACATATTAAGTTTATCCCAACTTAAAATGTTACATACTTAGTTTTTGCCACGCCTTCTCTGAAATTTTTCAACTAACAGTAATTTAGTTATTATAAAACTTTTTTCCTTCGGACATTTTTGTGTATTTAATTTTAAAAGTTTTTTGTTATTTTGACATCAAAAACACTCACATATCTTCAAAATTGGAGAAATTTTCAGTACAACGACTTTTTCATAAAACATCGTTACCTAAGAATGAGAAAAAAACGACATGAAAATCAAAGTTTGGTCTTTCGATGCAAATATCTCCGCTGTCCATTAATATATTTCATTCAAATTTTTTTTGTTCAAAAGTGCAATAAAATCACTTCACAAAAATAGGTTGAACTACAATATATATACCGTTAAGTCAGTGTATATGTGTTTTATGATTATGTCAAAAAAGGTCCAAAATATTGACTTTTTACTCAAAAAATGACTCAAAAATTGTTGTTACTGTAAAAATGAAATCAATTAAAAATTGCACATCTGACTACTTTTCATATGACAGCATTATTTGCAAAAATTCTTCCAGCCAAGCGCAAAAATTATTTTACTGTTTTTGTCATCAAAACAACAAGGGTACACCCCCTTTGATTTTTTTTCGCAAAATTTATTTTTCCAAAATGTTGTTTTTATATTTTTTACAAAAAAGTCAAGTCTCAAAAATAATTTATGTGAAAAAATTACACCAATATCTCTTTCTAATCAAAAGTTATGGCTAAAAATCTATTTTTTCATACAATTTACTATCTAAAGCAATGTCGGGCAGCTTTGCACACCTATACTTTCTCATCTTGAGTATGTATTCATGAGCGCTTTAAAGCTCACACTGAAAACAAAGTAGTGCTAAAGCGCTGTTTGCAGAAATCTTACTAGGCATTATGGGATATTTTTTTGATCAAGTTTGTATTGCTAAATTAAATAGATAAATAGTGGATGGAATGTCAAAAGGAAACAGACCGACAAACGGATAATGTGAAATACAGATAAGCAGACGGAAATGTAAAAAGGCAGGCTAATAGTAAAAAACAAATATGTTTTTTATTGTCTGTCCTTATGTTGCTTATTGTGATTTGCCAAGGCCAAACTGACAGCGTAAGATGCTTTCATTATACGCACTTGGAACTGATCACTATACGATATGATATGTGGAAATGCCGCTTTTAAATAATTAATTAATTTCTCCATCGCATGCCCCACCATTACCTTATATTGGCCTTATATTGCATAATTTTAATTTTACCTCTTTGATGACGCGCCATGCCGTTATTTTTTAAAAATACAAAAAATTTTTCATATATACTTCCAAAAATTTTGCATACATAAAATTTTATACGTTACGTCATCTTTCTCTCGAATGCTCCTAAAGTCTTTTCATCTAAACTGCTCAGCGTCCAGGTTTGTGATGCGTAAAGTAGGACGGGCATGATGAGCGATTTATAGAGCGTGATTTTCGTTCGTCGAGAGAGGGCTCTGCTTCTCAATTGCCTACTGAGCCAAAAGTAACACCTGTTGGCAAGAGTTATTCTTCGCTTGATCTCAATGCTGATGTCGTTGGTTGAGTTAATGCTGGATCCCAGATAAACGAAGTTCTTTACAACCTCGAATGAGGTATTGTCAACGGTAACGTGGGTTCCAAGACGCTGGGACTGTTTGTTTGTTGACACCAAGTATTTCGTCTTATCTGCATTCACTGCCAGACCCATTCGACTTGACTCTCTTTCTAATCTGGAAAATGCTGCACTGATTTCGCGCGTATTATGGCCAATGATATCGATGTCATCAGCATACGCAAGCAGCATAACACTCTTGTAGAAAATTGTGCCACTACGTCTGAGATCAGCAGCTCGGATGATCTTTTCCATCATTAGGTTGAAAAAGTCGCACGATAAGGAATCACCTTGTCTGAAACCTCGTTTGGTAATAAATGGTGGGGAGAGGTCCTTCCCGATTTTAACTGCGCTGCTGGTGTTGCTCAGTGTCATCCTGCAAAGTCGTATTAGTTTTGCAGGAATACCAAATTCAGACATGGTGGAGTACAGGTGCTTCCTTATTGGGCTGTCGAAGGCGGCTTTGTAGTCGACAAAAAGATGGAGGGTGTCGACTTGTTTTTCTTAAGTCTTCTCCAAGATTTGTCGTAGCGTGAAAATCTGGTCGATGGTGGACTTTCGAGGTCTGAAGCCACACTGATAAGGTCCGATCAGTTCGTTTACAATGGGCTTCAATCTTTCACATAAAACGCTCGACAGGACCTTATATGCGATATTAAGAAGGCTTATCCCACGGTAATTGGCACAGATAGTTGGATCGCCTTTCTTGTGGATTGGGCAGAGCACACTGAGATTCCAATCGTTCGGAATGCATTCTTCCGACCATATTCTGCATAGAAGCTCGTGAATGCATTTAAGTAGAGCAGAGTAGAGTAGAGTAGAGGATGTGCAAACTCTGCATCCTTATTTTCCTTATATTATCAAAATGCTGGTGGTATTAGGACAAAGATCAATCAATTATTTTTAAGACTAGATCAGTTCCATACGATATTATAGTTTTCAGTGAAACATGGTTGACTGACGGCGATTTAACTTGCGAAATTATTAATAATTTATCGTATAATGTATTCCGTAAAGACCGATGCTCGGTTGCTACGGGGCTTTCAAGGGGTGGTTTAAGTAACGGTAGGGGGGGAGGTGTTTAGATATTGTAACGATACCAAAAATTAAAAAAATCGACGAAAAACCTCTAATTAATATTGGGGTTGGAATTAGTTTTAAAGGTTTTCTAAGAAATGGCGTAACTATCAATAGATCGCATCGGGCACACCTGTGACTATATTCATTTCAAAGCACATTGTCTAAGCTTCATTTTTCAGTATGTGTCATTGCACTGAAGTGTAAACAACATATATTTTTTTCTCTGTGAACATGTCGACTTTCGTTCCAACAAAACGCAATTTGCGGGAAGGTTTACTTTTGTGCTTCCATTTGAAGAAAAAAGCGGTTGAAGCACAACGCACGCTTACTGAGGCTTACGGGGACTATGCTGCATCGATTTCTACTTGTGAGTACTGGTTCCGTCGGTTTAAAAGTGGTGATTTTGATACGGAGGACAAAGAGCGTCCGGGCCAGCCGAAAAAGTTTGAAGATGAGGAATTAGAGGCTTTGCTCGATGAAAACCCGTGTCAAACCCTTCAAGAATTGTCAGAATCATTGGGAGTCGACTTATCAACGGTCGGCAAACGCTTGAAGGCCATGGGAATGATTCAAAAGCAAGGAAATTGGGTGCCGTACCAGTTGAAGCCGAGAGACGTTGAACGGCGATTTTGCATGTGCGAACAACTGCTTCAACGGCATAAAAGGAAGAGTTTTTTGCATCGTATTGTCACTGGCGATGAAAAGTGGATCCATTACGATAATCCTAAGCGAAAAAAATCGTGGGGACCACCCGGCCATGCATCAACATCGAGGGCCAAGCCGAATATTCATGGCGCCAAGCTTATGCTGTGTATTTGGTGGGATCAGAAGGGTGTCTTGTACTATGAGCTGCTAAAACCTAACGAAACCATCACTGGGGAACGCTACCAACAACAATTGATGCAATTGAGTCGAGCATTAAAGGTTAAACGTCCGGAATATGCCAAAAGACACGACAAAGTGGTTTTTCAACATGACAACGCACGGCCACATGTTGCAAGAACCGTCAAGGAAACGTTGGAGGCGCTGAATTGGGATGTGCTACCCCACCCGCCTTATAGCCCAGACATAGCCCCTTCCGACTACCACCTATTCAGATCGATGACGCATGGCTTGGCTGAGCAGCGCTTCACTTCTTACGAGGATACCAAAAAATGGGTCGATTCGTGGATTACCTCAAAAGACGAATCGTTCTTCCGGCGCGGAATCCATATGCTGCCAGAAAGATGGGAAAATGTTGTAGCTAACGATGGACAATACTTTGAATAATATACATTGTACCGTTGTTTCTAAATAAATGCTCAAAAACCGAAAAAAAACCTTTAAAATTAATTCCAACCCCCAATAACACAATCATTTCAAAAATTTTTAACCTTACATGTTTATGTTTGATCGTCTAAATTGATGGTTAACTTTGGTTTCAACGATTTCTTCCACCACCTTTTCCCTCGACACAGGAACCTTTTGGTATTCCTTCAACATCTCAGCACACGTCTGAAATTTGGGTCTTTGCTTTTGCGACAGGCTTTGACGTTAAGGCCTGAATGTTCTTGATCAAAGGAGATACCGTATGACATGTACTGTCCTTCTCAGAAAGAAGAAATCGGTTCAAGGTCGTGTCCTTCCTGCGGCTTGTATTTCGTTTTTAAAATTTCTATGAATTGCCATAAGTTTGTATTATATCGTTTACAATAAATCGGAATAAAAAATTACTATTTAAATAAATCAATTTTCAGAAAGCATTTACACAAAAACACAGAACTTGGTGCAGCTCGGGTGCAGCCTTTAAGGGTACTCTGTCAAAGACCAGGTGAATTTCTTTGCGTTAGAAATGAGGATTCACCTGAATGGGTCGACATAGAATCCGAAGAAAAATTCTATTTTGAAGAATCCTCAACAAAGCTACCAGCTTCTTCTATCCCAGTGATTGAGAGCATCGAATCTTGGATCGCAGATGGAATAGCTTTTACAGATGATATTAATTATTGATTTTTTTCCAATTGTTCCTTTAATGTATCAAGTCATACTAGTCACTAATACTAGTGAAAATTGTCAGAGCTAGTCAAAATATATTATCATTCGAATGAATTCATTTCATATGTCACGTTACTTTATGGGGGAGGGGTTTTGAAAAGTACTACGAAAAGTAACGCAGGGGGAGGGGGGGGGGGTAAAAAAACCTGAAAATCAGTAACGTAGTTTATGGACGACCTCTTATACACTATCAAAATCAGAACCTATCTCAAAGATCTGTGCACGATTACAATCGAGTTAATTTGGAAGCAATGAAGCATTATCTTGATTCTTGTAATTGGGATTCAATGTTCTTAGGACTTAGTCTTAATTGCATGTATGATAAATTTTTAACAAACGTTAAAGATGCAATTATAAAATTTGTGCCTTTAAAAACTGTAAAAAATAATAATAATCCTCCGTGGTTCAATAAGAGACTATAGGGCAGTTCACGATCTTGTTGCATCGTTGCAAATGCAAACTAAACAGCTTTTACAAAAACAAAAAGCATTGAAAAGCTTTTGCAACATATGCTTTTTGTTTTTGTAAAAGCTGTTTGTTTTGCATTTGCAACGATGCCACAAGATCGTGAACTGCCCTTATGTAATCTTAAAAACAAAAAAAATAAAGCATATAAACGATTTCGTGAATCGAAAGAAGATATTCGACTTAAATCCATGTATTTGACTTGCCAACTCAATTTTGACACACTCAACAAATTTCTTTATAAATCGTATTTGTTGTCTACTGACGGCGAACTACAAAATAATAGTAAATTTTTTTGGTCTTATTTGAATACTAAAAGAAAAACGAATGGCTTGCCTAGTCTAATGCGCTATCTTGACGATAGCTCAGAGGATACCGAAACTATTTGCAACTTTTTTGCTGAAAATTTTAAATTTGCTTACTCGAATGATAGTTTTAACGTTTCCAATTTCAGGGTGCCTAATGCTATGTGTGATATAAGCAGCATTAACATTACTGAATTTGATGTAGAACTTTCACTAAATAATATGAAAGGAAAAATATCTGAAGGACCTGACGGTATTGCACCAATTTTGTTAAAAATTTGTGCAAAGTCATTAGCATATCCTTTGCACCTAATTTTTAATAAGTCAATTGCCACTGGAGCGTTCCTAGATTCTTGGAAAGTATCTCATATTGTTCCAATCTATAAGTCTGGTCCGAAGGAAGACGTTTGCAACTATAGACCAATTTGTATAATCTGTGCAATACCAAAACTTTTTGAAAAAATTGTTTGTGAAAAAATTTCACCATGTTTTGTTAATGTTCTATCTGATTATCAACATGGATTCCGTGCTGGTAGATCAACTGCTACTAATCTAGTTTTGTTTTATAATTATATTGTTAATTCATTTGTAAGTCGTTTGCAAACCGATGTCATATTTACTGACTTTGCTAAAGCTTTTGACAAGGTACAACATGCCTCTTTAGTGTTCAAACTTGAGTGTCTAGAATTCCGTGGTGAGTTTATTATAAATGGTTGAACTCATACTTATGTAACCGTGTACAACTTGTAAAAATAAATGATTCCCTTTCGTGTCCTATAAGTGTGTCATCTGGTGTCCCTCAAGGAAGTCACCTTGGTCCGTTGTTGTTCTTACTTTTCATTAATGATCTTCCCCATGTTATTAAATATTCTCAGTGTCTGTTGTTTGCAGATGATTTCAAAATATATCGTTCCGTAAAGTCTGTAGAAGATTGTAGTCTTTTACAGACTGATTTAAACTCAGTTGCCTCGTGGTGTACCTCTAATAATCTTTGTCTTAATATTTCGAAATGTCAATCGTTCTCTTTTTATAGAAGCAGTTCAGCTGTATTTTATAATTACAGCATTAATAATCTCACCCTTGATCGAGTATATCTTAAAAAAGATTTAGGCGTAATTTTTGATCGCTGGCTTACTTTCAAAGATCATTTTGATTATGTCATACCCAAGGCTTACTCAATGCTAGGATTTTTAAAGAGGAAACTAAAGATTTTAGAAATCCTCTTACAATCAAGGTACTATTTTAAAGCCTGGTAAGACCTTACCTAGAATACTGTTGTGCCATATGGAATCCCTCATATGCCTCACATATTCGGAGACTGGAAAGAATCCAGAAAGTTTTTTCTAAATATCTGTTCTCAAAGTTGAATTGGCAAATCAATTTGCCTTCCTATAAAACACGTTGTGCTTTGTTTAGTCTGAATTCACTTGAATGTCGTCGCATAATGTATTCTGTTGTTTTTATTAGAGATGTCATTCACTGCAATATTCAATGTCCAGGTATCTTAACTCTGATTAATTTTTTATTCACCTCATAGAAACCTAAGAGGGTGATTCCATTTTCGTTGCAATACACGTAGAAGCAGCTTTGCTCAGCAAGAACCATTGGCTCATTGTCTTCGCATAACTAATTTATTGTTAGCTGATATTTATATTTTTAATAATTGTTCCAGACATTGTTTTAAAAGCAATCTCTTTCTGGTCCTTAACCAAATAGGTGTACTCGAACGTTTTTAACTTTATGCTTTTAAGTTATTTTTAATTTTTATTTAATCAAATATTTTGTATAGTCTGTAAAATATGTCATCTCTGTTTGACAAGCAATAAATAAATAAATAAATAAATAAATATATTGGTTAAAAATGCTACCAGAGAAAAAAACAACATTGCTATCGATCTTCATATCGTTGCACTGAATCGCTTATGCCGTGGTTATGCTAGCCAAACATGTTCGGTGTTCATTTTTGTTAATTTGTTCTCTTCGCTTAAATGTTTGTTTGGTGGTTATGCTATGATTGGTGGCACAGTTGCATTATATGTAATAGTATGTCAAAACACAAAAAAGCACAACCCTAATTTGCATTTTTGTACTTAAAATTAACGAATTAAAATATACGAATTGATATTACTTACTCTGAATTTTTATTATAATATCTTAAACAAAATGGTTTGCATATATCTGACATGCTAGCTAGCTGTTTATGTTAAGGGTTACTTGAAGACACAATCAACTTCACTTTTTAATACTTTTGCCTACTTTTTTGATGCTATTATACAAAATGACTACAGCCAACACTGGAAAGTTCGGCATGTTTGGCGTTTCAATCAGCAATCAAAATGTTCGGTCCGAGAGCGAGAAAATGAATATGAGAAAAAATTCATTTCTTCATTTTATACGTGAAACAATAACAACAAAAAATGTTCGGCAATCATGTTTGGCTAGCATAACCACGGCATTAGTTGCTTATCGTTGCATATTTTGTTTTCATTCCTTTCACAAATGACTGAGACAGTGATTACAAACAGATGATATAGCAATTAAAATTTTACTTTTGATCGAAAAAAAAAGTAAAAATTTAACTTTTATTTTTGATCGAAAAAAATCGCTCAAAAAATAACGATTTTAAAACTTTTTTAAAAAAATCAGAAAAATTAAAATCATTAAAGATTATTTTTCCTTAGCTAACAAAACAAACATCACATTGCTAAAATCAAATATTGAATAGACGTCTTCTATCCATCTGACTTTTGAATAGAAATTTCGAAAATAACTGTTATTTTTGGTCCCTGGAAGTTATCATAAAAAAATTAACGACCGTCCAAAAGTTTTCGGCGTTTTTCCTTGCGCGATTGTTTATTTCGAATATTTTGGTTTATAGTTCACTATAAACAGTCACCTAAAAATTTCCAAAATGAATAATCGCGATCGGTTATTTTTTTGCGATCGTCTCATGGAGGACTATACGCGCTGACGTTGACCTATTCGTATTTTCGAAAGTATGAGCGTTGACCTATTCGTATTTTCGAAAGTATGAGCTAAAGTCAAAAACCCTAAATTCAACATGTATCATTTGAAATGAAATTGATTTGACAAAAAAAAAACACGTTTGTAAGATGAATGCGAATAAATTATAAAAATAATAGATTCTTTAATTATATTGATCTCACACCTTTTGTTTTTTTTTATTAAGACAACCCGGTTATTTTAGCAAATTAAAAATATTTATGTGTGTTAAAAAAAGTATATTCTTTGTGTTCTTTTTTAATATTATTCCAAATATTCAGTGATGGTTCAAAATTCCATTTTTAAAAATCGGATGAAAATGGATATGAAAAAAATAAGCAATAAATATTAATGATAGTTTAATGATTAAACTTAGCGAAACGGAGAAGCGCCTAAGCTTCAAGATTAAGATAAAACAAAAAAAAACATTCAGCAATGTTAATTTTATAAAATATTAAATGGACGCTAACACTGAGAGAGTGACACAAGAGAGAAGTATTTAATCAATAACATTAAGTTAACAGCATATAAAATAGACGATTAGGAAAAATAACTGCTTACTGCACAAGAAACATTCGAATAACAAACATTTGGTTGGTTAGGTGGTTGGTGGAAAACACAACAAGACTTACCTCACTATTTGTTGGTGATGATGCGGCGGCGGCGTTGGTTGCAGCAGCAACGGATGTTGCTACAACAATTGGTATGTTTGTTGCTGTTGTTGTTATTGCTATTGAATGAATTGAATTGTTGCTGTTGTTCTCTTTGATGCCGTTAGTTACTGCTGCTGGTGTTGTTGTTGCAGTCGCTGATATTGTTGTTGTTGTATTGATATTATTATTGTTGTTGTTATTGTTGTTGTTGTGTGTATAGTTAAGAGATGCATCAACTTTATTAGTTGAACTTGTAACCACTGTTGATGTGGCTGTTGTTGTTGTTGTTGTAGAGTGTTGCTGTTGCTGAAGCGGTGTTTGTGAATTCACTGCTGTCGTTTTTGTTGTTGTTGTTGTTGAGTTATCCATAATATGTTAGAATTAGCGACGACGCACGATGACGACGACAAACGAGGATGACCAGCTATGACGACAACAACAAATTTTTAACAAACAAAAAGATTAACAAAAAAAAAAAAAACTAAACAAAAGATAAAGTTGGAAGCAGAACAGAGAAGCAGTAAGATAAAAGTAAGCTTGTGGCTGTGAAAATAGTCGTTGTGGAAGGGGGAGGAGGGGCACAGGGCAGGTGCGTGTGTTTTTTTTTCTTTTATTCTTTTCTAATGGGAAAATGTAGCAGTCACAGCAAAAACTACCGGTGTGTGACAGTAACGGCAACAACAAAAGAAAAAGAAAACCTATGCACAAGCATGACGACTAGTTCTCATGACCAGAGAAGACTTCTTGGACAGCGTGTTAAACTAGTTAGTTGGTTAGGATACTCTACTAAGCCAATTCAGCCATGAGCTACGATCGATCCACACTTGTTTTTCCATTTCTACTTTGCTGTTGTTTTATAATCTGTATCTTACTTCGGTGTACATTCATTAACAGGGAGGACGGACAGCCCTAGCAAAATACAACTTAATAAATCTACATAAACTGCTACTAGTATGTAAAAGTGGTTTCTCCATTTGTAATAATTGATGAAAGAAATTAAAATTCGAATAGTTAGCGAGTTTTTTAGCGAAGGCTTTTTAACGTCAATTTGTTGTATGCACTCTACTAGTAATAGTAGTAGTAGTAGTTGGTGATGTCCATTAGGGTGGGCTTCATTTGATGAAATTAATATTTACTTGGATTTTTTATTTGACGATTTAACTAGTACTTATACAGTGTTGCGCAAAACAATAGCAACAAAATAAGTGCGCTGCAACAAAATCGTGTATCTTTTTTAATATTGGGGACACATAGAAATGATTATGGAATCAAAGCATATATTCATACATCATATATTAAACAAATCAAATTCAAATTTGGTTTTGTATTAAATTTATTTTTTTAATTAAATTTCAAATTAATGTGGTTACATTCAATTTGTCTGAGAGCAAAACTTGAAAAATGTAAAAAGAGAACAAAAGTTCAAAGAATTACCGGCAAAAGTTACATTATTGTAAAGCACGTGTTCTTTTAAGTCATAAATTTCAAGTTTAGTTTTGTTTTTGCGCAAGTTGTGACATTGACTATTCCATTTATAATGGCACGTTTTAAATACTGTGAAGCTTTTAAATTACAAATTATTTCCGAATATAAAAACGGAAATTCACAAATATCTAACGTGAAACAGTTTGATATTAATCGGTCAATAGTTTGCAGATTAATAAAGAAATATACCATCACAAAAGACGTAACAACGGTACATTAAAGAGGGTGACCGCGGAAGACATCGCTGCGTGATGACAGGAACATTTGTGGCGTGTTCAAACGAAATGCATTTGCCACATCCAAAGAGGTTGTTCGGACACTTGATTTATATATCCATCACAGCACTGTTTGATGATGAGCCGTTGAGAACGATTAAAGAAGTAACAGACCGGCAAATAAACCTTTGCTTACAGCTAAGCATAAAAAACAAGGTGAGGTGTTAAAATTTAAACAATTCTGTCTGAAATTGTGACAAAAAGTTGCAATGTATTGTTTTTTAGACTCAGTCTTGCAAAAGAGCACCTAAATTGGACCGTTCAAAATCGAAAACCGTTTTTTAGCGATGAATCAAAGTTCAACTTGATTAATTCAGATGGGATGTGCACGGTACGGCGCCACCCAGGCACACGACTTGAAGCCCGAAACTGCAAAATAAATTTTATGCACGGAGGCGGTGGCACTATGGTCTGCACTTGTTTTTCCTATAATGAAGTTGAACCATTTTAAAAAATCGATGGAATTATGGATCGATTTGTATATAATGACATTTTAGAAAGCAAAATGCAACCACATTCAGAGTGGAATATGTCGCTTCAGTGAACGTTTCAGCCCGACAACGACCCAAAGCACACTTCAAAGCTCATCAAAGATTACATTAGAGGCATTGGTATTCAAGTCCTTGATTGGCCGGCACAATCACAATGACTTGAATCCCATTGAAAATCTTGTTGGGATTTTGAAGGTAAAAATTTCTGTTCAAAGGTTTTCCAATAAGACAGCACTGTATGAAGCACTGAAACTTACTTGGGAACATAAACCTAATACCAACATATCTAATTTAATAGAGTCGATGTCGCTCAGATGTGCAGCGGTTATCAAGAATAATGAATCTTACACCAAATATTAATTATGTTGCTTTTGTTTTGCTCTCAGACAAACTGAATGAAATCACATTAATTTTAAATTTAATAAATAAAACAAAACCAAATTTGAATATGATTTGTTTTTAATATGATGTGTGAATATATGCTTTGGTTCCTATAATCATTTTTGTGTGTACCTAATATTTAAAAAGATACACGATTTTGTAGCAGCTTACTGATTTTGTTGCTATTGTTTTGCGCAACACTGTACATACTTCTACTATTTGCCAAAAAATGTAATTTTTGGTTCTTGTGAATTTTCAGAGATATGACTGTTTTTATGTAAAATTAATGACCCTTCTTTCCCTGTATTTAATAATTTCTTCGTTCTTCAGCAAAGTTGTTCCTATTATTCTGATCAACAACTTTGCTGAACAAATAAATATGAAAAAAAAATCTTTTGAAATTGTCTTAAAAACTTTTACAATCCACATATTTCTGGCCTGGTGCCGAATTACAGCATCCGTGATCGAGCAAAATTACGAAGGGCACAACGAGACAAGTGCCTATCAATCTTGTACAATTTTGCTCGATCACGGATGCTGTAAGTGCCCTGTTACGGTGGCGGTCATGGGCTCATCATGGTCATGCATTGTTGTTGTTTGAATGCAAATTAAAAATTTGAGAGCAAGAGCAAGAGAGTAAATTTTCACCACCACGGTCACCAAATGATTCGACAAAAATATGAAATCATGGGATCAAAACAGTGTTGCGTTGTCGAATTGTTCACAGCATTTGTGTTTAGGCATGAAAATAGTAAATTTTTAGTACGAAATGTATGAAAGCAGTAAGGAAACCTGCTTAATAGCAACACTCATCGGTTGAAAAAATACTAAAAGTAGCAAAAAGTGTAGTGGTGTTCAGGAATCATATTACCACCAGCATAACATACTTTCGTCACACAGCTCATCAAACAAAAAAAGAGAGTAAAAAGTGTCATGGTGTTTTTACGATAAAATGATTTGCCCTTGTAGGGAACGTTGTTACAACCAAATTTATTGTGGGGTTATGTTCTCTTTCTTTTTTTGGCTTATGACTTTTTTCAAACTGGCCAAAATCCCAAATTCAATTTTGGGGATTATGTGAGGGTTGTTATTCCTAAGTAGCGGCCAGAAATCATATATCAAAACATTTAATATGATATAAAATTGCTAATAAAAATAATTATTTAAGATTTAGAGCTTAATTCAGGTTGAAGGTCACTTTTTGAATAAAAAACAATCTTATATCTGTTTTTAGTCTTTATTTTATTACGTCCAATATTTCGAACTCCGCCGGAGTTCATCCTCAGGTACACTAGAACACTCCGGCGGAGTTCGAAATATTGAACGTGATAAAACCAGACTAAAAAACAAGCATAAAATTGTTTTTTATTCAAAAAATTACATTGAGCCCGAATTAAACTCAAAATCATAAATTAAGAGGTCGAAGGAAAAAATCATATTATTAATAATTATTTAAGTTAAACAAAATTTTTAATATAACTCGTTTTTAAAACAAAATAAAACGTATAAATTAATTTCTCCTAGAGTGGTCTTTTATTTCTCCCAAGAGTTTAGCATCTCTTCTTATGCTTATTTTTAATAGTTCATTGGCAATTTCCTGGAATGCTGGAAAGTGTCTTTGGTAACTCCTGTCCATAAATCTGGGTCAAAAAATTTTGCCAATTTTAGACCAATATCCTAGCTCTTAATCCATTGTCAAAGAGAAAATGTTTTTTGCTGTAAAGAAAGTTATATCCCCGTATCAGCATGGATTTCGGTCGCTCTACAATTTCAAATTTGGTTTTTTTCACAGAGTACTGCTTATCTGCGTTTCAGGATGGATGTCAGGTGGATGTCATTTATACAGACTTTGCAAAAGCTTTTGATAAAGTCTCCCATTCTCTCTTAATCAAAAAACTTCAATGGATTGGATTTCATTCGAGCTTTCTTAGTAGGTTGACTTCATACTTATCTAATAGGCAGTGTGTCGTAGCCTTTGATGTTAAATCCTACCAATAAATGGCTACGTTTGGTATCCGGCAGGGCAGCATTTTAGGGCCCTTATTATTTATCATTTTTATTAATGACATTACTACTATTTTTAAAAGCTGTAAATGCCTTTTGTATGCCGATGACCTTAAGATTTTCTTCAGAGTAAATAGCTTGGCTGATATTGAATCCCTTCAATATGAAATTTTTAAACTTAACAGCTGATGTCATAAAAATTGTCTCTTCTTGAATCTCAAGTGCATTTGTATGTCTTATTCTAGGTCTCAAAATCTCACTCAATCATCTTATTGCATTGATGGTACTAACTTATTACATTTGGCGCAGTTTACAAACCTTGATGTTGTCTTTGATGTCAAACTCACTTTTGTTCCGCATTTGGATTATATTGTCCTAAAGGCGTACGCAATGCTAGGTTTTTATACGTCGAAATGGCTCGTATTTTTGTGACCCTTATACGTTTAAAGTCCTATTTACAAGTCTAGTCCGCTCGAGACTTGAGTATGGGTCCGTCGTTTGGAACCCATTTTATGACTCCCATAAGCTTAGACTTGAACGCATTCAAAAATCATTTACCCGGTTTGCTCTGCGGTCCCTTAATTTTGAAGGTTCTATTCCCTCATATAATGCCCGTTGCCAATTAATTGGTCTTAAGTAGTTAGAGATTAGGAGAAATATTTTATCTCTTCTTTTTGTTCATGATATCATAACCGGTATTGTTGATAGTCCTGAACTGTTATTTTAATATTCCTACTAGAGTACTCAGCTGAAATCGCTGCTATACATGAAGCGTTAACTTGGCTTCAGGTGAATGAAATATCCTCCATGGATATTTGCATACTATCTGACAGTCAAGCCGCTTTGAAAGCCCAAAGAACTGTTGAAATAACATCTCAAAAAGTTCTCAACTGCCGCAGATCTCGAAACGATATGGCAGAGCAGCTCAAAATCCTTCTATGCTGGATTCCTAGACATAAGGATTTTATAGGTAACTGCAAAGCAGATGAACTTGCTCGTACAGGTACTACCAAACAGCTATCTATAGATAAGGCAAGCCTTGGTATTCCTCTCACCACATGTAAACTCCTTACACATGAGTTATCCGATATCACAACCGACAACAAATGGTCAGCAGTTAACACGTGTAATATAACGCGGCAAATCTGGCCCAAACTCAACCCTAAGCGTTCAAAAGAACTCATTTCTCTCAGAAGAGACCACATTAGCACCTAGAAGGGATCCTTACAGGGCACTGCGTTAACAGGTAGGCACGCTCAAAGATTGAACATACCTCACAACGACTTCTGCAGAAGCTGTAGAGATGAGGAGGAAGAAGAACCTACAGTACATTTACTCTGCACTTGCTCAGCGCTGGCTCAAAAACGCTTCCTTCACTTAGGTAACTGGTTCTTTAGTGACCTTGACGAACTCTCGGAATCTTCGGTTCGCCGAATCCTAGGCTAAGTAAACAGGTAAAACTGGTTTAAATAGAGATAGGAAAAATTATCACAATGGGCCTCATTGGCCTAAGTGTTCCTCGTTTGATACAGCTACACTAACCTAACCTAACCCAAAAGCCCCACTCTAGGAGAAATTATATTATACTTTTTAGTTCGTTTTAAAAACGTCTTATATTTAAATTTTTTTTTACTTAAATAATAATTTTCTGATTTAGTATTTGTCATACATAACCTTTAAAAATTCGTATTTTCAAAAATTCACCACTGAAAGTGACAAAAGATTTTGTTCAAGAAACCGAAATAGTTCTCTAACAGAGACTATATCGGGCCATAACCGCAGAAAAAGTGTAACCAACAAAAACAAAATTTTACAGGTGAAGCAATTTTATAGTTGTGTGTGCATAAGCAGTACATCATGTAAACTCGATTTGTGTGATGGATTTAACTTAAGAACGGTTTAACTTAGAGATATGAAATTTTGGGAGTAGATGTGTTTTTATAGTATTATCGTTTGTCATTAAAAAGTGAATTTCGGATTTCGTGTTGGTTACTTTTTTCGGTTATCGGTTATGGCTCGATATTATCACAGAGGCTATATTATACAGAGGTCCCAGTTTGAATTCGAACTCAGGTTTCGTTGTACAAGCGTCCGGAGAATAGAAAAACAAAACAAAAGTATTTATGCTTTGCCACAGCGTTCGTTTTAACGCTGCATATACTCTTCTAAAGGTGCGCTGAGGCAAAAACATAATATCTTTTTTGTTTTGTAATTTTATCCTCCTGCTTGTACAACGTAAATTGAGTGAACTTCGAACTGGGACCTCTATACAATTTAGTCTTTGGTTCTATAAACATTAAATATTAAAAATGAAAAAAAAAAAAAAACAGAAAAAATCTATTGACATTGTAGAGGCTCGAACTCACAACCTCACGATTATAAAGCAAGTCCTCTAGTCCTCTGTGCTCTGAGCTACAGAGCTCACAAAAAAATATATTCTAAACAGTAATAAATCAAACTACTTTCTTATAAAATAAATACAAAATTTTTACTTAATATAGTTTTTAAATTTTTTTTTTTACTTAGTGGTGAATTTTTCTAAATTCGAATTGGTTTCATAAAAAAAAATCCGTCCACATTATTGAGGCTCGAACTCACTACCTTGTGATTATAAATCAATCGCCTTACGCTATAAGCTACAGAACTCACACTAAAACTTTTTCTAAATGAGGTAATAAATTCACTTCAAATGTGAATTTTTGAAATTTAAAAATGTCAATGAGCTTTTCAGTATTTTTGTTTGATTTTTAATATGTATGTATCAAATAATTTCGCATTTAGTCAAGCAAACGTACTGACAAGAATATAAGTGATTAGTTCTGAGCTACATTTTAAGTTTCAAAACTCTACCTCATCGGGAAGTTGGTTAAGAATATATTCCAAGAATTGTACGGAACAGACATGAAGTGAATACTATAGAAACGTGTTAAAAGTAATTCAATTACCGTTTAAACGATACGCATCAATCTTCTGAATCGATTGGATTATGACAAAAATATGTATACTTAAATAAAACTTTTTGAAGGAAAAAAACATCGTTAATTACTCGATATATCGATAATTCCGTCGGTGAATCTTATTTTTACCATGAGTAATCAAAACTGCATTCTCAAAATTGACAATTAGTTAAAAGCAAAAAACCATAATTGCCATTATATAAAACGGTATTATTGTAATTTTCATCCTTGTATGTATAGGTTGTTTTATCTTTTATTTTGAAGATATTTTTCTTTCGAATGGTACCCGAATCACTCAGATCTGTCAAACATTAGCCAAGATATAGCCGAATTTTTATATAGACTTCGTAAAGTAAAATATTTAAAAAAATAGATAATTCGATAACTAATCGATATATCGATAATTCCTTCGGTGAATCTTATTTCCTCAAAGAGTACTAAAAAGCTGCATTTTCAGATCTTGGCGCCACGGAAATCGTAATCGTGCCCTTTTTGGATCGTTTTATAAGAACTTTTTGTTACAACCACATTCACTGCAAATATTTATTAGTCAATTTACACTTTGACATCAAAGGGCCCACCCTAATCAATTGATGACATCGGAAACTACAAGAAACACCGACAAGATCATCGTTCTACTACAAAGCCACAATAAACACGAAGCAAATGTAATTTTTAGCCAAAACAATGGCGGATTGCGGACAAACAAGAAGCAACAAGCGACCAAACGAACGAACAAAAGAAGCGCATGGAAACACGCAATGAAAGACAAGAAGAAAATAAAAGCACAAATTCCAGCTCAAATGATACGGATGCGAAACGCGTTCAACGACGATGATCAACACAGCAAATTTGACGCTGATTAAAATCAAGAATGATTTAAGTGCAATTGTGTGAGGTGTTTCATGATTTTTTATGCATACATATAAATTAGTTTAGGAGTTTGTGTGCGTCATTACAGAAAACATCATCATCAATTAGATAGAAGGAAACAAGTGCAAAAGGCATTCCTCAACAATCATTTCAATAGCGGTGAAAAACATTGACATTCGTTGTAAAAATGTGCAAAATCATAAAAGTACGCACCGCAAGCAGTTGAAAGATTTTATTAAGTCTTTCCTTGCCGCGATTTAAATTTGAAAACATCAAATTAAAATCCAACAAATTATGCAAAATAAGCGCAATTAAGACCAATCCAAAATACAGGGTGTGTTTCAGGCCGTGGCGCTGCAAGGGGTTATTCGATTTGTTGTTTTTGCTGTGTGCAGCTTCTTCGTTGCCCTCTGCTTTTTCTTTTCTCTTTTTTTACCTTTCTTTATCTTTTATTTCTTTTTTATCAATCACTTATTTTTCATTTTCTTATATTTTGTTCGTTGGAAATTTTCACAAATCAGCAAATGATAAAAAATCTCATTTCTTTTCTTATGTTTTTTCACACAGATTTTTGCTTGCTTTTTACCATTAAACAGTTTTAAATACTTAATTTCACCTTTAGCGTGTATTTAACAATTATTTTATAATGATTTAAGCTTAAAAAGAATTAAAAATAAAAGATGTTGAAGGTAACGAAAAAATTATTAATTCACTCGCGAAATCTTCGTGTGACGGAAACTCACGCAACGTCGCAACCTAGAAGAGCCAAATGACTGAAGCAAGGCATAACTACAAATGAACGCGGACCACAAAGAAGGCGAGGAAACGAAGAACCAAAAGGGCTGTTCACATTTCAAATCGCTCATCAAATCGTTTGGCAAATACAATAGAACAAAGTGAAATTTTCATGGAATTCCCACGTTGTTCTGTTGGATTTGACAAACGATTTGATGAGCGGTTTGAAATGTGAACAGCCCTAATGACAAGCAAAAGAATGACATGACAGTCTAGTGATTAGCCCCGTTCACACTTCAAATCGCTCATCAAATCGCTTGTCAAATCGTTTGATCACAAAATTGTTCAAACTCATCAAATTTTTCGTCAATTTTAATTTTGTCTTTAAGACCGAAGTTAGCAAATCATGATAACGGAAAATTTTTAGTAGCACTTGTTATTAAAATCGTATTGGAGGAAGAAGAATTTATATTATGCATTAAGGGTTCTCATCTAAACATATAGACACGTATAGCATTTAAACTTTTGATGAGCGATAAAGTGTAAATAGCGTAAATGTCGACAAAATGGCGGCTGCGTCTGCGACAACATTATGACTTTTTTTTAATTTTAAACCTTTTAAAAACCTTCATTAACATAGAAAATAAATAAAACGTGTTCATATTTACTTCAACTATTTTAAATATGTAATGATAAGCGCCAAAGGCAACCCTCATTCACAACGTAGATTTACACGCTAGTTTACACTACAAAATAGGCTTTGAAATGATGTAAGCTCACGCCCATACAAATTTTGACAGATAGTTTACGCGCATGTAAGTTCACAAGGTTTACAATGTTTACGGGTCCGTTACATGCTTAGATGAGAACTCTTATTATATTTTCTTCCGTTCCTTTTGCCGCGATGTGCTCAGGTTCAAAATTTTTTCAACTTAGGGATGTGCAACTCAAAGTCGAAATAATTCGAAAGTCGACTTTTGCTTGATAATTTCGACTTCTGGCAATCGACTTTCTGATATTGAAAAAACTTAAAAGTCGACGAAACAATTTTATGCGAAACAAAAATCTTAACGCTAATCTGAGAATTGTTTTCTAAACTAATAAACGAAATAGCTGTTTAAAAACAAATAAAGCTGCGTTGGCAACTCTTGATTCAATAAATGTAAAATAGTGGTTGGCAAAATTAAAAATAAGAGACTGTAAGTGGAAGTGTGACAAAGCAACTGCGTATCATCTGATTACGTTATACGCGTAACAAAATGTTTTAATGAAATTGTCACTATTTCAAAAGCAGCTGACAGTTTTTATCAAAATTTATTTTTTTTAGCTTTTATTTTTCTTTTGAAAAAAAACATTACAACAAACACATAGAAATATCAAGAATACTGGGTAACAATTGTTACTTTGCCAGAATAGGGCTGTTAATACAAATTTTTATTCACAATATTCAAACTACGCTCAAATCGATTAATTTTTTATTATAGAAAATAGAGGAATCTTCTGCATGAAGTCCAATTGACAAGCATTTAAAACGAGTGCTTGCCATTGAAATCACAAAAAAATTTACAATATTGAACTGGTAAAACCATACGCTTCTTAAACACTTCTAGATCCTAGGTTCAAAATATAGACACGCATTTCAAAATATCCGTGAGTGTTCTCAAGCAATCTTTCACCTTGGTAAGCAGCAGTACATAAATAATTACCGCAAATATTACCCCCCCCCCCTCTCCAGTTAGGTAATCTTGTGAATGCCGTGATGAGAAAAGCAAGAATTTCAAATGAAGAATTGGTGATAGCGGTATTGACATCTAATAATCAAGGATTCTATAATAGTGACACATTATGTTTTCGGGTAAGGTGGTTAAAACAAACATGGACTCTACAACTGATGAAATAGAAGATCCCTTAGTTGTGTCTTTATCTGGCTCACCCAGCTGTTGATCGAAAACTTAATAAAAATCCACTTGTTTTTTGGAAATGAATGAAAACTGAATTTCCTTTTGTTTGGGCCATTGCAAAAAATTACTTATCAATTGTTGCAACTTCGGTCTCATAGCGAACTAATTGCGAAACAGGCTTTCGCCATAACATCTTAACGTGTTGGTTTTTCTACGTTCAGTTGGTGAAGACATGTAGTTCCCTTAATTGTGCATTCACTTGTGCACAAATATATCGAGCCCTAAGCGCCGAATAAACGTAAGCGCCACTTTTTCGAAATTAATTTTTAAATGGTAAGCGATAGTACGACAACAAAGTAGTCAACTCCAAAAATTTCACATCTCTACGTTAAACTGTTCTAAAGTTATATCTAACACAAAAATAAAATTTACATGTACCGCTTATGCAAAAAAAAAAAAACAAACAAGAAAAATGCTTCTCTTGTAAAATTATAGTTAATTCGGCGGATAGAGGTTGATATTCAGCCCAATTATAAATCATTTTACCTGGGGAATCGGAAAAGGGAGTTTTCATTTTTAAGACAGCAGATGGAGACATCAATTTTTTTTTACTTTCCTAAATATTGACGATTGATGAAGATATTTGCATAAAAAATTTCCAAAATGTTCTTAAACTTTATCTTGAAAATTAACTCTTCCTTTTCCGATTACCCGGAAAAAATTATTCATAAGAAGTCTGATTATCTGATTATCTCTCAACTCCAAAAGTACTAAAATTGCAATATTTTGTTTTTTTTTATTTTATTTATTTTCTGAAGTACCATGTTTTTGTTTATTTTTTAACAATAAAACATATTTTTCATATTGAATCATTTGCTTCTTAACTGCTCTACAAAAGCAGTACAAACATATTTAAAAAAAAGTCGAAAAAAGTTTAAGTCTACTTCTAAAGGTTCAAAAAGTCGATGAGACGACTTTTACATTTTCAACGGTTGAAAAAGTTGAAGTGACTTTTGCTGGCATTTGCACATCCCTATTTCAACTGACAAAATCGTTCTACACAAGGCTGCCAGTCAAAATTCGGAACAATTCCCACGAAAATAACTTTTTCCCACAGTAACATTTACGATCATTAAAAACTACCACGAAAATACCACTCGTTTAAAAAAAAACCAAAAAAAATATCCGATATGCATTCAAAATTCCACAAAAAATACCATTCGCTAAAATTCATTAAAAATACCTCAATAAATCCCATATAAATAAAAAAATAAAAAAAAATTAGAAATACCACAAAGAAAAAAAATAGTGCTATTCAATGAACTAGTGATAGTGCTAGTGCGTATTTGTGATGTGAATAGCGTAAAAGCGATATTTTAACTGAAGCGTATTTTGCAACAACAAAAATTTAAGGGATTTTACACACGCAGCTTACGACAACGCGGCGTAAGCAGTTGCATATAATGGCAAAAACTATTATTTCATTTTAATTTTAAAAGAAAATTGAAAACCAATGGATTCAATGAGCAATTTAGGTAGACATTTTGAAATAATTTTTGTAAGCTTTACGCTTGCAAAGAAATAAAAAAATTCAGGATAGTATTGCCATATGTCAAAAACGTCTACTTAGTTTTCATGCAATTTTGTGATGGCAACTTGTTCTTAAAACAAATATGCAATTTAATCGTTTTTATCAAGGGTAAATTCGAGGAAATGTACAGCGTAAACTTATAGCTATACGCTTTTATATATAAACGTCGTTCATCGAATACCATTGTTAATTCTTCCTTAATAGAAGTGAACAAAAAGTTTTTAAGAAAAAAAATTTCCGATTTTCGATGTTATTAAAAAATACCACGCTGAAATCCCACGCCAATTAAAAAATACCACGCTGGATTACAAAATATCATGGGAATTCCCACAAAAAAATTCCCAAGACCAATTAAAAATTACCACGAATGGGATTTAACTCACATTACTGGCAACCATGGTTATTGCTAAAACAGCAGATATCCCGAAAAATCCGAGAAATATTCCCAAAAACCCCACTTAAACCATGGCAGAATTAGAGAAGGTATATGCATTTCAGACTGCGCTCTCTTTCTCATAGCCAGAATTGTCAAACTCAAGCATTTTGCTATTCTTGCCTATTTTCGCTTTCTTATCGCATTCTCGTCGTTTTCAGATTTTGTATGAGCTGTCAACTTCGTTTTGACAGTTGCGGCAGTCTCCCTCTCCAAAATACATATACCTTCTCTAATTCTGCCATAACTTAAACCAACACTTTAATCTCTCTATTTGACATTTACTGTCAGCAAGTGCAAAAATCCACTATCTCTGATGTTTCGTGGACAGTAGCGCTGATAGTAGACTACCAGTGAATCAAATGTGTGCGTGTTAATAAAAATGCTTAAATGTATTGAGTTTTTCGAACTTGTACTGTCCCGTGTAAGCACTGTGTTAAGTGCACTTGCAATGCCGTTGAAAACTTGTGCACTTAACAAAAACAAAATACACGTCCGTCAAAAATCTGCACAAGTGCTTAACCCATATTTTACCAACAATTTTTTTTATTAATTTTAAAAAGTGTATTTCTAGACTAAATAGGGTCTTCTTTATGGGCACCATCTGCTTATCTTTCGATAAGTATTGAGCTTATGACCAAACTGAGAATTTACGAAGCCGATTATCACCCGTAGAGAACGCACAAAAGTTTTGTATACAGGCTGAGAGCCAGTGTTCGATGAAACGAACACTAACTTTGACACTTGTCTAGGGGAGTCAGATGTGGACAGATTTTTATTTTTCTTTTTAAAAACATTGATTGGTTCAGTGGCTACAAAACCTCATAATTAGTTTTTAAACCGAAGCTTTTTACGCCTAGTTTTGTGATTTGCTTGAGTGAAATCTCAAAAACGGCACTTTTTTCCATACACCTTCTTCTTAAAAATTTTGTTGCTTTTTGCTTGCGTTTACTACAACAAGAGAATATAAAATAAAAAATATTTTGTAAGAAGTGAGAATCGAACTCTCAACGCTTTGATCGATAGTCCTTCACCCTACCCACTTAGCCAAAAAACTGTGTTATGTAATGTGGTTCATTCAGTTATATCAGATCGATTCTGTGCGTTACCGGTAATAGTAATCTTGTCACCGAAATTCGTTACCACTCTTATGCTATGTTCACACTGCGAGCTAAATGCGCATTTAGAGCATTTACTACATACATTTGTACCCCTTACTCATGAATCTCTTCGGCAATAAGATTAACGTTACCGCGACAGAATCAATCTGTAAATATTAATTGAAGATGTTTTGCAGTAAATGATAAGAATCTATCAAAAGGATTGTGCATTAGCTATCTTATATATCCTACATGTGAATGCGCGAAGATATGATGCAGCAGATCACAATAATTTATTGAAAGAATTGTGTATTGGCTATCCAAACAACAAAAGTAGTAAGGTTCCATTGCATTGGGTGAAAATTGTTACAAAATGTCAATTGTTTTAGTTGGAGATTTTAATTACGATTTATGACATAAATGTTCGCATGTACTTAAACAAATATTTACAAATATACAACACGATTAAGGACAACTAATGGTGGAGTTTTTGTTAGATATATTGACGATATAACATCTTTAATAAACGTTTGCTATTTTATCATAAGCCCATAAGTTATCATAAGCCCATAATTTCATTAATAAAATTCCATAATAATAACTGAAAACATTTACAAAATTAATTAAAAAATAATGTAACATGCAATAACATAATTTAATAATGATATGTATAAAAATTTACTGGTGTGAATATTGGAGTGTATTTTTTTAATTAACCTCATGTTATTTAAAATTTTTGAATTTAAAAGTATTTCCATTATTTTATTAAATTATTAAATCTATGAAACTACGAAAAAGCTTCGCTTCTCTCGTCTGTCCAACGACGCATCTGTTTTTTTTTTTCTAATTCTATATTTTTAATATAATTTACAAGAAACCTCTCTCTGGAAGATGTTTTTGAACCCTCCCCCGCAACGAATTACAGCTGAGGAAGGGGGGGGTTCAAAAAGATTTTTTGAAGAGCTAAAATACCAAAGTTACAAATGCAGCCAATTATCTTCCCAAAATAATTTAACATTATAGACTAAAAAATTACTTTACTCCACAACTCCTCAAGCAACTGCACAGGTAAGTGCAGTATTTCTTATTAAATTTTTGTGTAAATTTTTAAAAATTAAAAAATTTTCCGACCAACAGTTTAAAATTTTTTTTTCAACTGTAAAAAAAGAGTCCAGTATCACTTTGATATTGAATATATCAATTCATAGTTTTAACTGTGAAATTATAAAAGATTATTCGTCAGTTTAACAGTTTCATAGCTATTAGCCGATAGGTGGCGCTAAATAACTCACATATTTTTAAGCATATGGTGAAATTAAGATGAGAAAAAGCAACATAACAACAATTATATGCAATCTTTAACTCGCTATAATTAAAAAAATATTAATTTTTAAAAAATAAAAAGTTCAGTTTGCACATCTATAGATCTAAACCTACCAAACCATACTAAATTTATTAAGATTAGACTTGTACTTAAAAAGCCTTACGTCGGACAAAATTTGCGTTTGCGTAATATATATAAGATGCGGACCTTACAGGCATGCTACACAGGCCAGTATACTGGCTCTGTAGTTCGAAAAACTCAATACATTCATACTATTTTACAAATACACTCACACTGCATTCACTTTCACGCCACTTTCATCGCTACTGGCAACGAAATTTCAGAGCCAGTGGATTTTGACAGCAGCGGCATTTTGATTTTAATGTTGCAGTTCATTGTTATTGTTTCGATTAAATGTTCCGTGTGTGATATTTGTTCTCCGTCAAGTGTTCAAAATGTTTTTTGTCTCTAAACTATAAACTAACTAAATTAACCTAATTTAATAAAAATTAAAAAACATCAAATTGCAATAAAAAAAAACAAACACATAAAAATAAATAAACTCAAAGCAACACAAGCAACAACACCGTGACTCCAGCAACCACATCAACAGCAACTCAGCAGCAAAACCTGTTTTGCAGAGAGCCGCCAGCTGCAACATCAACATCGCTGGACAGCATTTGAGTTTTTTTGCTGTGTAAGTTATTGTTGTTGTTTTTTTCGGTTCCGTCAACTCCCCCATCCTTTCACATTAGTCACGTTTCTAAGTAGGGTTGCACAGTGGGCTGAATTGTGCTGAAGTAAAGGCATAACACTTGCTTCAGTACTTTTTATAGTGCTCATGTTGTGTAGCTCTCTTGCAGCCGTAACTATTTACCTTGTATGCCCTTATTTGTTTGATTTTTGCATGGTGCGGAAATGTCGGGTCATTTTCGCATAGATTTCTGCAATGTTCGTGGACTGAGGGCGAATTTTTTCTCGGTCTATGTACATTGTACTCTACATAGGCCTCAAATAATGGCACTGAGCGAGACCCAGGTGGCCGAGGATGCAGATCCACTGTATTTTCACATACCTGGTTATCGCTTACTGCCATTGTTTTCTTTGCATAGGGGCATTGGGCTTTTTATAAGAACAGATGTAGCGTATTAGTGTGAGCGGAGTCTGAACGTGACCGATCCAGAGTTTAGCTCAATGTGGGTTAGGTTCAGGCTTCGCTCTCACTTGCTACATTTCTGCTTTATTTATAGAAGTCCGAATCTAGGAAGGGAGCCCACTTTTAACAAACTGGACTCTCTCTCTGATGCGACCACGCATATTTTGGGATTGTTTCCTGACAGTGAGATCGTTGTAGCAGGCGATTTCAATCTCCACAACCCGGCTTGGTTACGTCACTCGGGCCCATTGACACCTGTTGGACAATATGTTGAGCTATTTGCTGAATCGAACCAACTGATTCAACTAGTGAAGGAACCCACTTTTTTCCCCCAAAGTTATTTGCAAAGCCATAATATCCTTGACCTTTTTCTGACTTCACATCATGAAAAATATGATGTAAGTGTCAACGCACCTCTTGGTAACTCGGACCATTGTACCATATTCGCTGTTTTTCCATATTCTAACCCCTGCACCTCTACGCCTAAAGCCCCGAAGAGGACTGCATGGTTTTATGGAAAGGCAAATTGGACTGCGTTAAATAATTTTTATCGCAGCTTCAATTGGAAATTATGTTTCGCTGATAGAAATGTGAATGCCGCGGCTGTCATGGTACAAGAAATTATTCTATTGGGTATGCGGTCTTTCATCCCCAATAAGATGAAAAGCATTAAACCAAAAGACCACTCGTGGTTTAATGAGACTTGCAGGATTGCAGTCAGGTCCAAAGATAAAGCTTTTCAGAATTGGCGTTCTAACAAGAATACTGATACTAAAAGACTTCGCATCGAGGCAAGGAATCGCTGTAATGCAATTTTAAAACGCGAAAAGTTTCAGCACGAAGCTCGCATTCGAGAACAGGTTCTTCTCTGCCCCAAAGGGAGCAAAAATTTTTGGTCATTTGTTAAAAGAGTTAAGAACCAGACATCGTCATCGATTCCAGCTCTTTTAAAAGATGACCAAATCTTCACTGACTCGGCTGATAAAGCGAACCTATTGGCTAGATTGTTTGCACAAAATTCCACTCTCTCGGATAGCAATCAACCACTACCCTTTGTTGAGGTGGATCTTCTGCAATGCAGGAGATATACTTTCGAACGAGAGCAGTTAAAAGGGTCCTTACAAATCTCAACGTTAACAAAGCCTCTGGTCCTGATGGCATACCGCCAATTGTGCTTAAAATGTGTGCTCGCTGGCTCGGCCTTTGCGCATCCTTTTCAACATCTCCTACAGAACAGGAATATTTCCATCTTGTTGGAAGGTGGCAAAAGTCCAGCCGGTACCTAAAAAGGGTGATGCCACGAACCCTGCAAACTACCGACCCATTGCGATATGCTCTACGCTTTCCAAAGTTATGGAGAGCATAATAAACTTCAACGTTATGAACTATCTGGAGCACAACTAACTGCTCAGTGACCGTCAATATGGTTTCCGTAGGGCTCGCTCTACTGGTGATCTTATGGCGTTCTTAACCGAAGAATGGAATAAATGCGTTCACTTTTTCGGCGAGAGCAAGGTTGTTGCTCTGGATATTTTAAAAGCGTTCGACCGAGTGTGGCATAAAGCGCTCGTGTCAAAACTTGCTGCATATGGTTTTGGTGGTAATTTTGCTCGATGGATCACGTGTTTTCTCAAGGTCAGAACGATTCGAGTCGTAGTTGACGGTATTTCGTCCGAGAAGCACGCCATCAACGCAGGAGTACCGCAGGGTTCAGTTCTATCGCCAACCTTGTTTCTGGTTTTTATCAACGACCTTCTGTCGTTGACGCATAACCCAATTCATTCGTTTGTGGACGACAGCAGCATTTGTCATTCATATTCATTCAAAAAACGCCCAAGCTCTATGGAGATTGAGAGAAAAAGGCAAACTATGAATGACACACTCCTTAATGATCTACAAAAAATCTCCGAGTGGGGTCTTGCTAATAGAGTAGAGTTCAATGCAAGCAAGACCCAGTGCTGTCTGTTAACCCACAAGCGGATGGATTGCCCCTTAGCTCCCCTCAATATGAATGGTGTGGATCTTGTGGAATCAGCCGCTCTTGACGTTCTGGGCATATCGATCCAATGTGATCTTCGTTGGAATGATCATATTTTCGATGTGTCGAAAGAAGCGGGCAAGTGCCTAGGTTTTCTAAAACGGTGCAAAAATATTTCACTTCAGCTGATCTTCGCATGATCTACACCTCATATATTAGGCCGAAAATGGAGTACAATTCGCACATTTGGGCAGGGGCTTCAAGATCTTATTTGGAGCTTCTGTACCGAATTCAACGTCGTGCGATATATTTGATAGGAGATGAAAGTATTTTATCCTCTCTCAACTCTCTTGAGCATCGACGTAATGTAGGTTGCCTAAGCCTTACCATGGGAAGTGTTCAAGGGAGATACATGGCCTGACGCCACCAGCTCGTGTGTTTCCCAGGTCCCCTCGGGCAGCTGTCCAAGCCCACCCCTTTACCATTGCAACGATGCCTAATAGAACCTCGCATTACCGCGATAATTTGTTCTTTAGTCGCGCGGTTAAGTTGTGGAATAGTCTCCCTGCGAGCGTGTTTCCCAGCAGTTTTGAGCTGTGCAAATTCAAAACAAATCTTCACCGACACTACTCCATCTATCATCCACCCTCCAACTAACTATCACCCATCTTCCGAATCAACACAATGCTTACGCATTTATAGGGGGCATCCCCTGAGCGTTGGTTCAGTCTAAAAAAAAAAAGGGAGCAAGACTGATAGCTTGTTTACAATTAAAAGCAAAAAAAAAAAACCAGAAGTAAAGCACACGCAAACTGCAATAGCAGCGAGAACCTTCACATTCGATGGAATTTTTTTAATGAACTTTCACGTGCATGTGCAGCATGAAAGCTCGAAATTTTTCGAATCATTCGAACAGAACACGTATTCTTTCGCACTTTCACTGTCACATACCTGTGCAACCGGCCTGTTACATGGTCAACCATTTGACGTCAATAATGTGTACGTGAGGATCAGAGATCTGCAACGAATACTTAAAAATAAGTAGTACTCGAGTACGATTCGTTCACAACTCGGTGATTCAAATCAGAAATTTGCAACGAATTAAATTTTTTAATAATGAGCCACTTACTCAAAAATGAGTATGTTTAAGTAGTTTCCAAAGTACTACTCATATGTGATTGATTCGAAACAAAGTAAATCAAATAAGTATACAATGGTTAAAAAATAAATACTTACATGATTTAAAATTATTTGAGGTCAAACTCACTAATATTCACTCATTTCATTTTGTTTTATTTTAATCTTTGGATAATACATATTTTCTTATAGATTAAAAGAATATCAATTAATCAAATAAAAATTGACTTAAATTTATCATGAAATAGATAAACCTTTTTTTAGTTAAATAACAGATAGTATTCTTGTAGGGATGGTCACGTTGCTTCGCGTTACGCGCACATAATTAAACCATTAGCTTGTGCGTTTAATTTAAAATAAAATTCTGGTACATTTGACAAATTTCTCTGTAAAATCGTAATCGTAATGTGTAATCGAAATATTTACAAAACGATAATTTATTATATCGATATAAGCTATTTTTTGTATGCCACATCGCTTTATTACATTCATTAGGGCTATTCCCAGTTACGGGCAAATAGCTTTGCAAATGTATGCCCTACCAAATATTTGCCATCAACTGTGAGCACACTTTTTAGAACACTGTTGCAAACAAAACTCACAGCTGTTTTGGAGGAAAAAAAAAACAACACGAACAGTATTTGTGGTGTTTTTTATTATTATTTATCAAAGTGTATTATTTATCAAAGTGAGTTCCATATCAGAGTCAGTTAATTTTGTTTTATTAGCGGCGTTTGGTTAAAATGTGACAGCTGATTGATTGGCAAATAAGTTTTGCCCATGCTCGACAGTATGCAATGCGATTTTAGTGTTGCAAATTTGACACAGTCGGGCAAATGCAAATCTGTACATTTTGTTGTTGTGTTGAAAATATTTGCCATCATATTTTGCAAATGCCACGATGCCACGCTATTTGCCCGTAATCGGGAATAGCCCTATTGTGAATACCTTCTGTTTGCGTTTGACGTTTTTCAAAGATTTATTCCAAATTCTTTCAAAGTTGCAGGCATTCATTATTTTGGTAATTCAATTTATAGCAGCACAAAATACAAATAATGAAAATACAGGGTCCGCCAAATAACTTTTTTTTTTTGAAAATTCTGTAAAAGAAAAACTACTGAATATTTTCTCAAATTTCTATTTTTATTTGAAAGTACAATCCTTCCGGCTATTAATGGAAAATAATTTCATTCAAATGGCTGCCTCGGCTTGTCGGCGTAGCACTTATCTTTGAGGGCACCCCACAAATAATAGTCCAACGGTGTCAAATCGCAGCTCCGAGGTGGCCAAACGACATCAGCTCTGCGGCTGATAATGCGATCTTCAAAATGAGGGCGCAAAACATTCGGCTGTGTGGCACGTAGCGCTGTCCTGTTGAAACCAAATGTTTCCAATATCCTCCTCTTCAATTTTTGTGAACAAACATTCGTTCAACATGGCCCGATAACGATCGCCATTGATTGTAACGGCCACTCCTTGCTCATTTTCGAAGAAAAATGGCCCAATTATGCCTATGGACCAAAATCCGCACCAAACTGTGACTCTTTTGATGCAGCGGCTTTTCAATGTTTGCGTGCGGGTTTTCTGTGCCCCAAATGCGACAATTTTGCTTGTTTACATACCCGCCAAGATCAAAATGAGCTTCATCTGAAAAGATGATTTTTTGGCAAAATCGGCATCATGATTTTCAAAGTAATGTCGCAATATTTCCCAGCGTTGTTCAAGCGTATACACAACCATATTCGTTCAGCGGAAGGATAATACTAATTATGTGTCAAATCAGACATGAGCTAAGTGTTACCATTCATAAAATAGGCACTAGTTGAAAAAAAAACGTTATATGGCGGACCCTGTAGTAATTAAAGTTTTAAAAGGTCTCGACTGCAGTTTGGAGGTAAGTATTTATGAAATTATTTACTTTCCACTTATGACCGATACTTAGGTGACTCCTGAGACAACAATACTGGATATAAAACATAAAATCCCATCTATCCACCCTCCAACTAACTATCACCCATCTTCCGAATCAACACAATGCTTACGCATTTATAGGGGGCATCCCCTAGTCTAAAAAAAAAAAATTGAAACGTCCATGAAAATTCGAGTTGGCAATCAGAAACTTTTGCTACTGGGACGAACGCTCAACGATGAGCAAACTATTGCCGCGTATCCTAACACAAAGGATGGGACAAAGCTTCATTTAATTGCAATGTTGCCAGACAGTTTAAAGGATGCTATACATCGTTCCTTCCGGCGCTACTACAATGAGCAGCAAGCCGACCGCCTTACCACGGTGTTCATGACTGATTTCGAAAAGAAAGTATCGCTTTTAAGTTTTGATGATATCGAACGACTTGCTGACTCGCTGCTAACTGCACAGGAATCACAAACATAGTAATGATATCGAGTATATAATACCTAGGATTAATTAATTTTTTTTAAGTGTAAGACACGGATTTTTACTTTAAATTTAATGTTGAAAATTTGGAAGGAATGCAACACGAAATGTATTCATGTTATAACTTTTCCGTTGGTAATTTTTTAAGGAAGGCAGCAAAAACCGAGCTTTTTTATGAAATTATGAAATATAAATTCAAATTAAAGAAATATAAAAAAATAAGAAGAAAGAAAAAAATTATAAATTCTTATAAATAAATAAAATAATTTTCTTATAAATGTTTACCTTTTAAATGTGGGTAAAAGTTTGAGAAGTTCTTAAGCCTCTTTTTTTTACCGTGTGTCTCATCGATGCTCATTTAAAACTGAAATTATTTTTTCCTTGGTTTCCCTCTCATCAGAGATTTCACTGCTTCAATCTAAGGAAAAACTACAATTTATGACATTTACTTAGCAGACTAAATTTTTCTGCATATATAATGGGGTTAAAAAATATTGGCTCTTTATCATAGTCAAAATAAAAGTCGACTCTAAATTTAGTACAAGCTTTTGATTAAAAACTGTCAGAAATGCTTATACTAAATTTAGAGTCGACTTTTATTTTGACTATGATAATGGGCCAATATTCTTACAAACATGCTGCGTAAGAGTATATTAACTTTGTCACTCCATTTGATTTTGATCCTGAGTGATTTGGCCATGTCTGTCTGTCTGTTAGGCTGTGATCACGATAACAGCCGTAATTTTTGAGCTATCTTACCAAAATTCAATACATGAAGAAACTCTTCATTTGGTTGCTGGCTAATATTTTGATCTTATCGCCGTGATGCACATGCACTTGTTTCATCACGTTTACTTTCTTCTACATCACTTTCGAGTTTATTTTTTTTTTGCAACATTGATAATTTTTCTACTCTCTGTTTCTTAAATAATCTTTTTAAATATATTTTGCTGTAACCACTGTTAGTTTTAATTTTTTTTATAACTTACAACTTTTTATTTGATTTTAAAATTTTCAAACTTTAATATAATTGATTAATTAATGAAATTTTTGAATGTAAAATTGTTTCATTGTAATCTATAACTGTTTATTTTTTGTCGCTACACAAGAAAGAAGCAATGAAAAAACAGAAACAGGAAAATAAAACAACATATGCGAAATAGAATTAGCAAAGCACCATGGCAATGAAAATTTAGACCGAACCGACGCATGCTGCATGTATTTTAAACTAATTTTAAAGTAGTTTTTTTCAAGCACTTTTAAACTAGTTATTTTTGGGCAATTGATTTTTTCATTCCGATAGGGTCATCAACCAATATACATACACAGACCGTATATACATAAAAGCCTTGGTATTGACGTCAACTTTCATGAGAATTTTTAGAATTAAAATCGGTTCATGCATTTCAGAGAACATCAATTTCAAACACATGTGATTCATGTCACTTCGTAAGCTTTCGTAAACCGTATATCGTAATGTTCGTAACTTTTTTTTGACACGACACACTTCTAAGAATTTTCGTAACTTGATTCGTAAACACTATTTTGACGGCAATGATACACAAAACAAAACGGAGATTATCAAAGTCAAGTGGAAATCTATTTATGCTATTTATTCGTTTTGTTAATTTTCTTTTATTTGCTAGAAACACGCTTGATAAAATAGAAACACAAAACAGCTGACATTTGCAGTTTGACAGCGACCAGGTTAAGCAGGATTATTTACGACATAAGCGACAAATTCAGTGCGTAAAATGTTACGAACTTTGTATCTCGATGTTCATATAAAAAAAGTGACGTTTCGTAAGTTTTTACGAAATGCGTGCTTACGAAGTGATATGAATCGCACTAATTAAACTGATTTGTATATATATATAGATAATGAAAATATTTTTCTCATGTACCTTTTTCACCGTTCAGTTAGCATTTTTAAAAAATTTATCCCAAAATAAACTAAACGAAATTTTTAAAATACTTTATTCTAGTAGTAGTAAATAAAATATTGTTTGTACTTTCTGCTTGCAACCCTTGTGCGCGAAGAAACGCCGCTAAAAAAACATCAATAAATTACAAATACAAAAACATAGAACTGAAGTCGTGAAAAAAACATCAGAGGGACAAATATGGTTTCAATTGTTTCCTCAGTTTTTAGCCAAATTTCACGCAACTCCACAGTCAAGAACCAGGTTACTAGATCAATTTCAACAACTCTCAGCGCAATGGCAGGTATCAAGGTGAGTGGGGTTCTCCATGAAAACATGAACTTACAGACTTTTTTCCGTATTGTAAAGTAAATTATGTAATCTGTAATTGAAAGAATGTGCTTAAAACGTGACTGCAACATCTGATGATGTAGAACTCGTTTGAACTTAAGTGCTTGATTATGTATAACCATTGGTTATCATGGTGTAATCATAATTCTTACACCATGTTGGTTATCTATATGATTATTTCAATAAAATGAGAACTTAGCAAGAATCAAGCAAATTTGTTTTTCCCGCAGGTTGGCGACAAGTTGCCCTCTGTTGATCTTTTTGAAGATTCACCAGCAAACAAAATAAACACTTGCGATATGACTGCCAACAAAAAGGTCATAATTTTCGGTGTACCCGGAGCATTTACGCCAGGTTGTTCGAAGGTGAAAATAAAAGTGATTAAATTACATATAAAATATAATGGCTATTATTCATTTACATACAGACCCATCTCCCCGGTTATGTTAGCAACGCCGATACATTAAAAGCAGAGCAGTGCATTGATGAGATTGTCTGCGTTTCGGTGAATGATCCGTTTGTCATGTCCGCCTGGGGCAAGGAACATTGTGCCGCTGGCAAAGTGCGAATGCTGGCTGATCCAGCAGCCGCTTTTGCCAAGGCTTTAGGCCTCACAATCGATTTACCACCACTGGGTGGTGTACGTGCTAAACGTTTCTCCATGGTTGTAGAGGATAGCGAAGTGAAGGAATTGAATGTAGAACCCGATGGTACTGGCTTGAGCTGCTCTTTAGCCAATAAGATTGGTAAGAAGTAAGAAATTTGAGCAAGCTGCTGTCTTTCTTCCACATAAGTTTATTATAAAATGGAATTTAACATAAAGCTTAAATTAGTTTATAATATATAAATGCATTTGAATAGTGTTATTGGACTGCGGTAAATAACAAAATTTTTATGTATATGCAAATGCATCCATGTCTATTATCTACAAAATCAATATATTGCGTGATTGGGCGTGTCTTCAATAAACTTATCAACAATTCAATTTAACTGAGTTTTTTTATTTCACTTCAGTGGTATTTGTAAAAAATGTAAAATCTTTGTGTAGTTGTGTGCAGCTTTTTAAAAAACAGTTTAGTTTGAATAAATTTAGAAAAGTAGGAGATTAAAAAATTTTATTTTCAATTCTGGCATCGTTATTTTGATATTAAAAAAAATAATTCCTTGTCTGAGACATTCGGAACTGTGTGCATACATTGTCATTAAAACTGCATGCATACATTGTCATTAATACTGACTGTATACATACATTGTCATTAATACTGCATGCATACATTGTCATTAATACTGTAATAAGAAAATTGCTGTTGTCATTAACTAATTATTCACCTCAGCAATTCTTTTGCTTATCTTATTAATTTTTGTTTTTGAAATTTTATTTTGTTGATATATTAATATTTAGTAGTTATACCAATTAATATTTTAATAAATTTCTCACAACCGCACTCTGCACTTTTAATGCACAATGGGAGTTCATCTGTTTTAAGCAAGATTATGCATGAAGGGTTCATGCTTTAACACAGATACAGCATGCATATTTTCGAATGCGTGCTACTCTGTAAAAATAACATGTATGTTAGTGCGATTCATGTCACTTCGTAACTACTTCATAAGCTCGTATTTCATAAAAACTTATGAAACGCCACCTTTTTTTATATGACCATCGAGATACGAAGTATGTATCATTTTACGAACTGAATATGTCTCGTATGTCGTAAATAAGCCTGCATAATCTGTAAGCTGTTAAACTTCAAATGTCAGCTGTTTGTTGTTTCTAATGTTTCAAGCGTGTTTCTAGCAAATACAACAAATGAACAAAACAAATGAATAGCATAAAAAGATTTTCACTTGACTGATAATCTCCGTTTTGTTTTGCGTATCATTGCCGTTAGAATAGTGTTTACGAAAAAATTGTGAAGATTTTTATAAGTGCGTTCATGTCAAAAAAAGTTACGGTTTACGAAAACATACGAAGTGACAAGAATCACACTATTGTATTCATACAAAATCGGCTTAGCCAACATTAATAGGAATTTAACACGATTTTTATTTTATTTTTGTTACTACGCATGCTTGCTGCATTTTTTAGTACCAATACAGCATGCGTACTTACTACTATGTATGAACAACACGCATGCTGCTTTTAGCATAAAATATCGGTTTTTCAGCGATTTTGGATCATTTTTGTTTTTTTTTAGAATAATGCATGCCTTGTCCATACTTCTGCTTGCATACAGCATGCATGTATGCATGCTACTCTGGACATACTGGGTTAGATCGTAAGCGTGAGAGCCTGCTTTACGAAAGTCATAATTGAGCTCATTAATGTATACAGGACTACCACATTTTTATAATAAAATACTTTATAAATTTATTCTAAATATCTTCTAAAAGTTCTAAAAATATCTTATAAATGACAGTTAGGGCTTAAAATCAAATTAATTTTAATAATATTGTGGGCTTAAAATTGTTTTTTTACTACTTTAACATTCTTAATTTACTCCAAGTAAAACCGAGATTTCATAATCAATTTTTTCCGCAAGAAAAATTGGAAGCTTACCTTTAAATAATAGTAAATAGTAGAGTAGAAGGGGGTAATGTCGTGCACTGGCTTTTTTAGCATAAAAAATTGAATGATATACCAGCCGTTGGTAAGGTATGGGCCTACTGACCTACAGAGCTCATGCAGCCCAATACTAGCAATATCCATGTGTAAGGGCAATATGTGCGACTTTTTTTAAAAATCGCACGTTCTCGGGACGACGAAAGTGTTTTTTTATCGGATCAGATAAATTATTTGTCTCGCAGGAAAATATACCAGGTAGGAATTTTCTTAAAGAAAATTTTCCGCCGAAAAAAAAGATATATTGTGAACGAAAAAATTTTTGTTCTTTACCGATTTGTCGAAGTCAACCTTGAAAACGACCTTTAGGGCAATGTCGTGCATTTGATGTGGGGCAATGTCGTGCACTATACAGAAAAGAAAAGGGAAGGAATCGCGGTCGCCCTAGTGTACCAAGGGAGTCGTGAAGCCATAATAAAACGCTACAATCAAAATAAAATTTTCCAAAATTTTTCTCCGTGTCTCATATAGCAAATTGCCTATTTTCACTTTTCTTTTCATAAAATTGTATTTTTTGATCATATTTCGGACTTGTGTATATTGCCTTATAATTAACAATAATAAATAAATAAACAATAATGCTATATCTTCTTGAATCGAACCACTACCTATCGTTTTTCACACATTCTGATACCTTTACAATACAATGCACGACATTACCCCACAAATTTTGAGGGGGGTAATATCATGCACATTTTTTTTTTAATTTCTACTAACACGATTTCATGCTACACGAATATTGTTACACATAAATGTTACCAACCAAATTATCTTTCGATCGGATGCTTACTCGTTGTATTCGCTTGTCATGTACGGCTTTATGAGCACTTTAAAGTTGAGTGCACGACATTACCCCCCTCTACTCTATATGTCTACTAGAGAAATTTAATGTGAAAACGCGGTTTAAAAAATTAAAATTATTTTGTTTGTTTTTAATTTAAGTAAAACAACATTTTTGTATTGCTTTATTATATAACTAAATAATTCGCATTTTAGCTACTCAGCGCAATAATGGCCCAACCCATTTTCGTACATTTAATTACACTAGTGTGCTGACTATATTTTGTATAATTATATTTTGTAATATTTTATTTGTGACTTGAGTCACGATTGCGCTGAAAAGCTCATTTAAGAATACTACAAATTTAAGCCGAAGCTTGGCTTACAAAGTCGGTAACAATTTTTTTAATAGTGGAATTCAATGAACGCCGTATTGGCGATGTAAAGAGCGTATGTACGGTAAGTACACAGCAGCGTAATTTGCAATAAAAAAATTGTAAGGGATTAAATTTACGCAGCTTACGGCACAAAAACGTGGCATATACAGTACGTATAATGCGTATTGTGAGACCGTGGTGTAATTTGGTTTTTGACAAGCTTCAATTAAATTTAACAATTTAAAAAATTGAAAATGCACATACCATTAATGGATCTAAAATTTCTGTAAAGCTTAAAATAATTTTGTGATGGGAATTTCTTTTAAATACAAGTACGCAATTTACTCAGTTTTTATTCAGGGTGGGTTCGTGGCTTATAGCTACACTAAGCGAAAAATTGCATTTTAAAATCAAGTTACCGTTTTCAATATAAAAATGTTAATTTTTGATTTATCGTTTTCATTTTGAAATTGTTAATTTTCTTTATATCGCGTCGCGTTTTAAACGTCGTCTAGTGCGAAATAAAATTAAATTTTCTTTATTAAATATGGAATGTTGTGGTGAAGAATGGCTGGCTTTTGATGGTGGGGCGGCTGATTTTAGTGCTCACATCACTTCATCATCTACATCTGAACTAGAGGAATGCTCATTCCAAGAAGTAGGTGCCAGCGAGGATGATGAAAAACTCGGGGAACTGCTAAAGGAGTTTGTTATGGAGTGCATAATGAAGTACTTGAAGGGTAAGCCATTTATACATGGAAAAACATATGTGAAATTGAAATATATTTAATTTACTATTTTTTATTTTATGTAATAACATAACAATTAATAAAAAAACAATTCAACATTTTTGTCTAATTTCAATGTGATATCGTGGAAAAGGCTATAAAAAGGTAAGAAAGAACAATTTTAAATCAAATTTTTACGTTTTTGAAATAAAAATAAAATATTTTCAAAACAAAAATATGTTTTTTCATATCAATGTGAATTTTAAAATCAAAATTATGTATTTTAAAATCAAAAATTAGCAACTTTAAAACAAAATTTTCTATTTTTGGGTTGAAAATAAAACAATACTAAACTAAAAATTATCCATTTTTGAAATAAAAATGAGAATCGTTTTCAAAATTAAAATATCGTAGTTGATTTAAAAATTTTCAACCTTACCCTACATTTGTTATTCTTTATTTTTGATTTAAATTTGGAATTTTTTTATTTTACGTTGTTTTTATTCTCGGTGAATACGCTTTCAGTGTATATACGTCGTTCTCTGAATACCATTAATGTTTTGTTCAATTCCGCGTGTGGAGGCAAGGCGCATTATTGAAAACAAGCTCATATCGGAAAGTTGACTTCTCAAACGGGAGTTTTCATTTTCATAATACAAAATAGTTGCTCGCAGGAGAATGTACTTCCAATCCTTGCAATAATACCTGCTGAAAACAAGCGTATATTAAAAATATTTTTAACATTTCAAGAAACCTTAGCTTAAGTTGGTTTTCCAATGCCTCAGTATATTTTTAAATATTCAAATCTTGAGATTTAGATAGCGTTTCGAGGCAAGAAAACCGATTAAATTTATATTCTCCAAGTTA
The DNA here is from genome assembly GCA_963920525.1 of Dichetophora obliterata. Classification (NCBI taxonomy): domain Eukaryota; kingdom Metazoa; phylum Arthropoda; class Insecta; order Diptera; family Sciomyzidae; genus Dichetophora; species Dichetophora obliterata. Next base: position 48,336,617 of record OY986435.1, read on the forward strand.
ACAATTCCAAAAAACAATTGTTTGACTGAACGCTTTACTTGCATCCTTCATTTCATAAATGAAATTGTTTTTTTTCACATTAAAGCCAAGTTTAAAGAAGGAGTAATCTTCAATTTTAAATCGTTTTATTATAAATTATAGTAAGGATATTCATGCAAATGGGCAATACCCTTGTAAATGGTTTAAACTGTGTAAGTTTATCAGCCTTATAACTTAACTGTAAAATTTGTATTGTACTGTCATATCTGTCACAAACCAGACATATTTGCTTTTCGATTTAGATTAGCAAACGAGGTAGCAAACTTATATGATCAATTAGCTGTTTTCGTTTTTCCAAAGTTAATTAATTTCTTATCAGAAACCGGCAAAAAGTAATAAGAGCGGTAAGAATTTGTGAATTGGAGCAAAAGTAACAAATATTTAATTAAAAATGAAAACTTATTGGCAACATGCAAATAAATTGCAGCTGATATACATACTGCAAATGAATATTCGACTTTAAGGACTTTAATTGATCAAATTATAAGAATGCCACTTTGCATGAATAGCCTTAGTATAATATTATGTTTGATAGAAGTAGATAATAGCTGCGTTCCATTCGTTTCAAAATAGTGTAGATTATTTTTTTACATACAAAGCAAAAACAAAATAAAAAATAATAGAACAAATAGGATTATTTTTGCTATCCATATAAAATTGTGATATAGCCTTTAAAAAATTTTAAACACAGCCGCACCTGTATATTTTTATGAGCTGTCATTTTTTTTTTGAATTAATTGCTTGAATAGAAAATAAGTAGCCTTGACAGCTACCTATTTTCTAACGAGCTCTGACCATCGAATGTTAAACAAAAGAAAACAAAATAAACAGCGTGTGTCACACACCAAAAATTGCACTTAAATTATTTATATAATTGCATAATAATAATAATTAAATGAAATAATTTACAATTTTTCAGACGTTTAGAATAAAACACATTCAGAGAAAAACATCGTTAACTAAGATATCGCTACCATAAAAGTTCACAACATTAATTTTTGATACAACGAAATTTAAATTTTTGGAAAAAATCTCTTATATTCGCAGCTTGTTTTAAGATCTAAAAAATCCGAAAGTTCAATGTCAAACGTCAGTATTTATATCTCATTTAGTGTATAATGGCCCCTAAGTTTGCTTATAGTTTTGCTATTGTGAATGCCTTCCATGATATCAACGTGTTGATCAAAGAAGTAAATATATACAGAAGTAATATATACATTTTACTTCTTTGGTGTTGATAAAAAACGGCAACTGTCAAATAAAGGCTCTAAACACAAATAGTAAACAAAAGACCTGAATCCAGAGATCTCTGGTATAATTGGCGGCATCATCCTTTAATCATTTGTAAAGGATATCTAATTGGCTTGACTACACTAATGAAGATGAAATATACAATTTTTGTGTTAAGTTTACTGGGCTTTGGTGGTTGTGCACAAAAAGAATACGTGGAAAATCAACATGCAGAGAAGAGTTCTAATTTGATGTTCAATCCTGAAACATGTAAGTATTGAGATCGATATGTTTGATACTGTATTAAAACTACGGGCTTTCTTTATCAAGAAAGTAATCTAAGCACTTTTATATAAGATATCCAGTGCAGATAGAGCTCATCTGTTTTGTATTCTTTGTGTATCAAAGACAATTAAAATCCGGAACATTTTTAAAAAGTATTTTTGTTTCTTACGTCTCACAGATTCCGCAATTTTTGCTGAACATCGTCGAGAACACAGACAGTTGACTCAACAAATGCTTAAATACAACTATGAGAAGAATCATAAATTGCTAAAAGTGGGCTTCTCCAAAATATTTGAGGTATTTTATTAATAAAAATACTCTTGTTTAAATATGGGTTTGTTAGGAAATGCATAATGATGCGCTAACTGCTTTTGTAGCTCAAGCAAAATGTTCGAAAAAGACTAATTATGCAGCACTGCAAACATTCTAAAATGTAATTTTTTATCAAACTTCACTCTTCATTCGCATCAAAAGTATTCACGCTGCAATTTGGACGCTTGAAAAATGTCAGTTGTGCGCATACTGCAAACCGTGATGCATTTCCGAACAGACCCTACGTACTTGTGTTCATTATGGTTTTTTATTTAGCTTTTAAAGGAAAGCAACACGACGCTTTCTATGCATAACTATAATCCACAAGTGAACGGTTTTACCTTGACGGATCCAGAACAACTAGAAGCATTGACCACTGTTTTGGAAAACTGTTGTCTTTCTGCCGAATTCTTGATGCACTTTCCGGAAATATCATATAGAATATTTAAGAAAACTCAATTTTCCAGCTGGTTTCAAACTCTTAACTGGTGCATTCGGTTTGTGAATGCTTTTCCACACATCATAGACGATTCAACGGCAAAATTGATGGAGCTACTGTCACAAGAAATCAACGAAGAACTTCGAACTGCAGATTTTGTAAATCCATACTATATAAAGCCTGCCGAAGACGTTGCTGTCCCAACCAGAAAACAAAAAAAAACAAAGAAACTGAAAAAAGGACCACAGCTGAGTGGTGGGTCACACAATGAGTTGTAACATTTGTTGCTGGCTTTCTAAAAAATATATTTTGCTTTTTCGTTTTTCGTGATTAATTAAGTGGTATATATATCTTCTAATTCTAAAAAAATTAACACGAGTCTTAACGGTTATCGGTGTTAGGTGCTATTTTCTGAGACAGCAACTTGCCATAACCACCTCTGCCAGCATCGTAGTCCGTGCGATACTCATCACGCACTTGCCCGCCTGTTTTGCCACGTCCATATTGTCGACCCTCGATAAAACCAGCATCCCAATCAACGCGTATCAAACGATCATCCAAACGTGTGCCATTAACGTATCTTAAGTACAAACGCGCCTTTATTAAAACGTTTAATGGACATCTGTTTGACTCACCTCATTGACATCTCGGCTTCCTGCCGCACATAGTACTCAACAAAGCAGAAGCCACACGGCGTCTTTTTGTATTTGTCCAGGCCCATTACTATGCGTCTTACTTCTCCGCATCGCGAAAAAAGCTCATGTATTTGTTCCTCGGTGGTGTAAAAAGAAAGATTTCCTATATAAAGCGTGCAGGATTCCCGAAGCGAACGTTCTTGCTCGGTGCGCGAGCCCTGTGGATGTTTTTCCCAGTAAGTTTCTTGTATTAAATCATTTAGAAAACTTACTTTAAAATGCTGATCACGGTAAGAACTTAACTCCACAGAGCTTGCAGACATATTTTGTCAAACTTTGTATTATTGCTAGCTTTTAAATTCTCGAATTTAATAGAAATATGTTGAAAATGTAAATTTTTGTACTTGGAATCCAATACCGCATCTCTTTGGTAGATGTCAAAATTGCTAAATTGTGAAAATTGGACCTGTTCACAATGGCGCGCATGCGGTATGGTAAAGTTGTTTGTAAATTGCATGTTATCGATTGTTGGTTTTCTAGAATAATCGGTAAAGGCTATCAAATAGCAGCTGACTTTGATCACATTAAATAATACAAAGTAATATTGGATTTTAATTAAAATAAATACTTTTGCAAATTATTTTCCGACCCAAAGAAAATACAATTTTTTTTAAAAAAATCAATTATTTTGTATATAAATAGCACAACACCTTCAGAATTTTCAGTTAAATTTTCTGAAATGATTATTTATGAGATGATTTTCTTAAATTGTGTTTATTTCAGCCACAATTTTTAATATTATTAGCTATGTTCATGCTAATAAAAAACAAGTGCTTTTTCGAACTGCGTTCAAGATAGCTATAATGCAGCATTAGCTTTTATTGTGTGCTCTGGCTTTAATTACTTCAATTTCTTGTTTCTATTTAACATAGCTTCAATTAAAATGTATTAGACCTTTTACACATGGAGCAATTGAAAAATAATGCAACTGCTACAAAAGTTCCTAGCCAATATATTTGTACCGAAGTCTTCATATGAAGCAACATGTGCACAACAAGTTGGCAACACGTTCTCGACCAGTTCAATGCAAAACAGCTTGCTGCAATTTTAATCGGCGATTTTGTGTTGCATATTGTGTTTTGTTTGACATCAGTTTGCTGCCGTCCTTTTACTGCGACGAATAATTTGCAGTTTATATTGTTCCTTATGTATGTGTGCACCCAAATTCTATTTTGACGTTGAGTTCTTCGCGTATAAATGAAATAACATTTTCATCACTCGAATCGCTTTAACTACTTTAATATCTTATTTCTATCCAACATAGTTTCAATTAAAATGTATTTGTGTTGTTATGAATTTTTCAATGTTGCGTTGCGACGTGACTTGATCATCTGAAAGCATAAGTTGCAATTCAGTTTAAAATTGGAGTGCCTTGCAACTTTTTAAGCTATTGCGTTGCAGTTGCATTACTTTTCAATTGCTCCATGTGTAAAAGGCCTACCTGAACTGGGTATGATTGTATTCGTGTAGGCTTCCCCATAGAAATAATAGATAAGGAAACGGTTTTATACTCACACACACTATACGTGTATAGAAGGAATTTTTGTCAACTAAGGATGCGAAATAGAGCGTCATTTTTGACATAAGCCCTTGTCGAGCAAAACAAATTGTTGCCTGCCCTTTTCGAGCAAGGACATCAGTCAAAACACAAGTTCTGCTTCATGAGCGCATTCATTATTTAGGGTGGCAAGGGCCTTAATTTTTTTTCATATTGGGATAAGCTTGAATAGTTATTTTTTGTTAACAATTTCTTCGAATACTAGTAATGAAATTAAAGGGGATTAGCGCCCTAAGGTTACAAGCTATAACTAGGTATTTTTATACAGCAAAAAAAAAACTAATTGAAAGCCGACAGTTCGGGAAAACTACACAAAACTATTTATTTTAAAGGAGTTTAATTCTGTATGTATTTTATTTGTTTAGTTTTTGTGTTATTTTAGTTGAGTTTTTGGTACAAAAATTTTGATAAAATTAATAATACAGCCAGCAAATACATTTTACTCCTATCGATGTTAATTCGGAAGGAATATAAGCCCCATCGCGGAATATATTTGCAAAGCAGTTCTTCTAGTGAAGCTGCCGAGTGACAAATTTTGTGTTCGTTTTTATGCTACAATAGTGAAGGGCTTATGTTTGTGTTTGGGTTCAAGTACACAAACTTCATCGCTACAAAAATTGCAAACGAGTACTGTCATCTACGCTATGCATCTTTAATGTTATGTTTTCTCAAATCTACGATACAGTGTATTAATATATGCTACGTTAGTGTTAATTTTTGTTCACTGCTTTAAAGACAGTCCATTTTCGACCACAGGCGATACTAGTTTATAAAAATACTTACAATACTATACTTATTGGTCCATTATCATAGTCAAAATAAAAGTTCACTCAAAATTTAGTGCAAGCTTTCAAAAATGCTTATGCTAAATTTAGAGTCGACTTTTATTTTGGCTACGGTAATGGGCCATTGACTTTGTTGATTATATTTGTGATTGACATATGACTTAGTTATGACAAAAACTAACATTTGAATTTCGGAAGTATCGACGAAACACAGGGTGACACATACAAAAGCTATATGTGTAATGTATATGTAGTTGCTATAAACAAAAAGCTGATTGTTTCTCCAGCATGAACGGGATATTCTTGATTCGTTTATTTATTCTTGACTTAAAGAAAAAAAATCTTACTTTTAACATTGTAGAGTTATCATCTTTTCAAGAACATCAGTTTTCAAATATTTTCTTCACTTGATATGAGATATTTATTCAGTTGAATAATTCACATTAAATACATAAATTTTTAATCAGATTTTTAATTTGCTACATTAGTGATATCTAGAAATATTTTCTAAATATTCGACAATATTTGATACATGAATGAGATTTTCGAATATCAAAAATTGTAATTTCAGTATTAATTTCTGATTGAAAAGGATCCAACCCTTGGATGGACTATGTCGTCTGGTCAGACGAAATGTTTTCTTTTTTTAATAACTTTGTTTCTAGTTGCTTGATTGTCAAACGCTCTCGTCATTTTTCGAATTTGTTTTCACTCTTTATGACAAGTATAAAATCGAAAAGTTCTGGAAATGCTGATAGTTCTTTTGATTTTTCGAGTATATTTTCCTTCTATATTAAAATCATAGCATCGAAAAGTTCTGTAAATGTTGGTAGTAATAACTTCTGTCACAAACTCAAATTCCTCATCCATGGACTAGGTAGTCTGCCCAGACGAAAACAATTTCTGAAAGATAAGAGCGTGGCATTTTCTTCAATTTTATATTCTTCGTTTGTCCCGTGCTCGTCAGATAACAAGATAAATATTGCTAAACATATGTATTTATACATACTCTGAAACATAAAACTACCGCTAGCCTACCTGTTACTAAACTATACCTTTGTAATAGGGCATACCTCTGATTTCGTCTGGCCAGACGACATAGTTTATTTACTGCTTATCGAATTATTACCCATCCGAGGGTTAATGTGAATGCAGTATTAAAAAAATTTCTCATATATTTTAGAAAACTAATTTTTTGGCGTTTACTGCAGCATATGATTGTTTTCATAACCAAAAGCATATTTTGACTTATTATTCTGACTAATTATATGGAAATATCCTATTCAGAAATGTCAAAATAAATTTTGTTTCTTAAGAACTTCATATAAAAAATGAGACAAGTCGTTTTTAAATTCATCCAATAAAAACTAACCATTTTAATTTCAAGTACACTGAATTAAAAAAATTTATAAACTTCTCTAAGAATGTGGTTGTCATACATAAACTATGTTTTTACTTTTTTTGCTTTGAAGTTCTGTGCATTTAAAGCTTAATGGAAATATGCATTATAAAAAACACGTTGTTATTTGAGTTTCAACAAAATCTCACAAAAAAAACGAAAAACTTCATGTTCGCTAGACAATTACAAATGAATAGGATTTCCGATTAATATTGTAACGTCTGTTTTTTTCTTTCGAGACTCCCTGTAATTTTGAAGCATTCACAATAGGCTCTTCCCAGCGAAAGCCTTTCATTTACACAGCTGGCAAGAATACTTTTGGTGCAATCCAAAAGTTTTCATCGTGGTTTGTGGCTAATAATTAAGCAACAACAAAAAATAAAAATACTTTTATCCGCATATATATATATATATATATTTATGTACATATAGAAAATAAACAAAACTATTTTGTTGCAAAAACAAAGATTGTGAAAAATTTATGAAAACGCTGAAATGTGAAGTAGAGAAAACAAAAACAGACGAGACATTCTAAGTAAAAATAAAGCAACTGGCAAAAATCTACCTAAATACGATGGCAAACGCTATTCCCGAAACGAAATATCAAAAATTGGCCAGCGAGTACTCAAAGGTATTTGAGAAAAACGCCCATTTTTAAATTTAACCACTTTGAAGTTGAACTAATTTATATGAGGACAATTACAGTTACGAGCACAAGCAGGCGTTCTCAAAAAAGCTGTTCTTGAGGAGCAGGCGAAAAATTCGACAATACGTGAACATTTGCGACAACGTGAAACTTCGCTTCGACGAACGGAGCAGGAAGTTGATTCATTGGGATTTCGTAATATGCAACTGGAACATCGCGTTGCGGCGCTGCAGGATGAGTTGGCTGCACGTGAAGGTAGAAAAGCAGAGAAGGAACAGCGCAAGTCAGGAAAAGACACTGCACCCATGAGTGTAGCGGGGAATGGTGGCAGCGAGAGCCATCATGAAGCGCTGTTCTTTGAAGAATTGCAGAAAAAGATTATGGAAAACGCCCAACTGACATCACTGGTAAGAAAAGAGGATGTGTTTTTTTTTGATTTGGTATATAATTAGGTTTTTTGTAGAATGATGACAAAGTGCGCGAACTGCAGCTGTACGCAGATCGCATATCGAACTTGGAGCAAACACTAGAGAAGCGTGCTGTGGAGCAGAACGATTTGGAGAAACGGTTAAGGCGCGATCTGGATGCTTTGCAGTGTCGCAACTCTGAGCTTGAAACAAAACTTGTAGAAGCTGCAAGCATGGTATAACAACCATTGAAATATTGAAATTTAGTAAATTTATATTTTACATACACCTAGCTTGGCAGTGAAGATGCTCTCAGCGTTTCTGGCAGCGATACTACGCCGCTACATGGCACTCATCTCAACCATGCACACTTGGTGCATTCCACCAATACTCATACTAGCGAATCTGAACGCATTGCATTCCTAGAACAAGAGGTGTCCCATTGGCGTACTCAGTACGAGATAGCAAAAATAAATGAAATTCCTACAAACAACTACAAAGGCATTTTACCATCGCAACAAGCAGCAGTGGACAACTGTTGCTGTAGCTCCGCAGCAGCGGGACTGACTGTTGTACCAAGCTATGCAGAGAGCAAAAGGTTTCACTAATCTTGTTTTCCTTTTCAACCCACAAAAAGTAATGCTTATATTTTTAACTCCAGTGCCCAACGTTTGCGCGAACAAAGTAAAGATTCTGCGCCGCTGCCCACAAAGGAACAATTGCTGCATAATAACTTTAGCATGATATACGAAGATTTACTTAAAGCGAAATGCGTTGCCGAGTCTCGTCTGTGTTCATTCGAAGTGGAATGTCATAATTTGCAGAGTTGCCTGGATGAAGCCAATGAGGAAATTAAGGCAAAGGAAGAGAATGTCAAGAGTATGAATCGCGTGCTACAATTGCTGGAAGAGGATTTGGTAAGTTCGCCAACTGTCATCTTTATTTATTTGTTCTTTATTTTTCCACAGGCTACAACACGCGTCAACTACGAAGAGCAGATAAGTGTGCTCACTGAGCAAGTTATCAGTTTGAGCGAACAGCTTGCCGCTTGTAAATAAAACTGTATACAAATTTTATCTCAAAAAATTTAGCAAACACATATTTCGTAAATATGTAATGAATTATATTGCTTTGCAACTCAAACAATACTTGAATCTAAAAAAGTTGGCAACCACTTTTTTGTTGCATAAGTATTATGTTAAACTTTTGTTGAATATTAAATAGATTTTAAGCAAAACAAAAATACTTTCAAAAATGTTTAATTTTAAAATAAATTTTGTTTAAAATGTGTAAATTTTACAAATTAGTTATATACAAACGCGTTGAGAGTAAATAAATTTATCTGTATATAAAGTATTGCTACTTGTTATTTTCTTTTAATATGTGTATTTAATTAGTTTTAATATATTTAATATTATTTAATATAAGTAGTTGAGGATTAAGAATATATCTCTATTAGCCCAATTCTGAATGATTTTCCCCGGGGAATGTAAATAAAAAAATGTGGTACCTTTATCTGCTATCTTAAAAATAAAACTTTCTTTTTCGATTCCCCGGAAAAATCATTCAGAATTGGGCTGTATTTATTTGTCCTCTAATCGAACTTTACAGCAAAGGAAGAGCCGCAGGAGCAACCTTTTTCGGCCTTCGGATTAGCCAACATACGGAATCCCGATCTTATCAATTCTGTGTGATAATCTATAGTTGATCCCGAACAATACTCCAACGAAACTTCATCAATTACCACCTTCGCCACATCCTCTCCAAACTCCAAATCATCCTCGTTCATCTTACTGTCTAAATCAAATTTGTATTGAAAACCCGAACAACCGCCACCCTCGACAGTAATGCGCAGAAAAGAACCATCCTGACAGATTTCTCGCAATCGTTTAATGCAAGTATCGCTAACTAATAGTTTACGGTGGTTAGATTCCTCTTGCTTAGATTTAATTTCAGCGTCTTCACCGGAAGCGAAACGCACTTGACTACTTGTGTGTAGAAGTTTGTTGCCGGCGAGTGCCAAGTGTCTGGAGTAAAGAGATTTCATATATTTTATCGAAATTTTGGTTGATTATTATTTACCCACCTTTGAATCGATGGTGAACAGATTTTTCGCAGCACAGTGGCCATTATTTTTACGTTTTTTTATTTCACCACGATTTATTTTTAATAATTTCACAATTTGAAACTGGTAGGAAAGTAAAATAAACTTTGGCTCTCGACAAATTAACTAAATACGTAGATCAAAACAAAGTTGCAAACGTCAAAATCATCTGTTTTCATGTGCCTATATTACACGATGTCTGTTTGCACGGCGAACAATGACCACTTTTGACTCTTTCACATTTTGTCCGCTGCTAGGTCACACGACAGAAATTATACGACGAACTCTTTTGACATTGCATTACTTTTTCTCCTCCTATATTATGCAATAAGGGTTTCATACAACTATTTTTCCATTACGTTTTAGTAGAATAGTAGTACTTTTCCTCAAAAAATACTTTTTAGTTGCTAAACCGTTGGAAAACGGAAATTTTACCACTCCGCAACATTGTTTGTACGATGTTTGCCGATATGATCAGCATACAAAATTAACATACTTTGGAGCGGAAGAAAATAATAACAAAATAATAATAAATTGCTGTTGCAAATAATTTATAATTAAAGTGTTTTCTAAATGACCTTGCTATTTATTATGTTGATTTTATATGATTTAAATACAAATTCTAAATTTTTGATAGTTTAAATCATACTTGATTTTAAATACAAATTCTAGTTGTTTGATAGTTTAAAATCGTTTATTGAGCTTAAGGTTAAAGTTAGAACAATTAATTGTACTAACGAATCTTTCAAAAGAAGCAACAACAACAACAACAAAGTTTTTATTTAATATGAAAAGGAAAGAAATCACTAGCTGATTTTATTGCAATTTCGGCCGTGCTAAAGGCTTCATCAGAAATCTTTGTGATGCCCGTGCAAGCGCGCACTAGCGCACTGCACCACAGAGGCGATGAGATTTGAAGTTTCAATTTCTCAGTTTTTCTCCCATTTCACATGCTCACATTTGTTGTTGTATCTTTGCTTTACTTTAGTCTTTATGCTTATGTTATTATATGGAGTCCAACAGTCTGCTGGAAGTCTTCCACAAACAAAGCATGGTTACTGAAGTTGTTTTCCAAAGATTTTTCTTTGGAAAGATTCGTTAGTATTTAGAGCTTTTAATTCCAAATCTGATGGCTGCTATCATGTGGCTTAGAAGTTATAGGGGTCCAAAGTAGTAAAAATTGGCCTGAAAAACTTGTGATTTTTTTTTATTTTCCAACAAATTTTTATTTTATGGGTATAAAAAGAAGGTTATGCTGTTACCTATTCAACAAACCATCTATCTTAAAATCCATGCATTACTTTTGAAGATATAACATTTTAAGTATTATTCACACTTGATGATTCGCCCTTTAACAAAAATTTATATAAACTGTTATATCTACAAAAGTAATGCATTGATTTTTAAGATAGATGGCTCTTTGAATGGCTCGGTAAGAGCATTACCTTTTTTCGGTACCCATAATAACTAGTTATGGAGGAGAATAAAAAATGACAACTTTTTCAGGCTAATTTTTACAAATTTCAACCCCTATAACTTCTCAACGACTTAAGAGCGGCCCTTAATTTTTTCCCATATTAGCTTTTTAGCTCCAAATGCACATTTAAAAAATAAATAAAAAAGGCATTTTTTGCTAAAGGTAAAATGTTCCTTTAATTTTATTCCATAAAATATAAAAAAATTTCAGTTTATTTAAAAATGTAGTTATATATTGAAAGAAAAACATGAAATAACCATAAACTTATATAAAAAGTTAGGGTACAAAATCCCATATGAAAGCTAAAATCTCATGCTGCATAAAGGCCTGTCTATAATAGCCACATGCTATCAGTCGGATCTGTCAACATAAAAGCGAGCCCATGAAAATGTACGAACATTCCCATAATTGGAATTGCCAGTTTCATTAAGTTTCATTGACTTTCATTGGCTTTTTGTAGAGCGATTCAAATCGCTCACAGCATAGGCAAATTTCAAACCATTGTTGATTTAAATATAGTATAAGCCAAACAGGAAAGAGTGCTCTTGTTTATTTTAGTTTTTAATAAATTATATTGTTTTGCATATATATTTTTTAAAAAACTTTCACAAATATGCACAAACATATACAAACTATTTTGTGGCCCTTCTTAAAGTCAGTATATGGCTATTAGTGGGCATTTTTGAAATTGACAACAGCCGGCTGGCTTTTCGTTTAGTTTTTTGAAGTGAAAACTTCTTAAGGCGCGTTGAACGATTTTGGTAGAGGGTAAATCATTCGTTTGCATCATCGTATTTTTCCAAGGAATTCGTCATTCGGCCGCAAGCTCACAAAGAAATCATTTGGCAACTCCTGAAATTAATGCATATAATCTGTTTTTTAGTATATAAATATTTAAGTTAGGTTGCAATAAGATGTTTGCAACCAAAACTTATTATTAATTCGGTTTATATTTATATATATATGCCTTTAAAGTTTGGCAATTTCTTCAGTTGTTGTATTTGTCTGTGGTTTTTTATTTTCACCACTGCGGCATTTTATATTCAGAGTTGTCAACTATGGCTGTGTGTCAATCAGTCGTGGTAGGATAGAAAATATCAAGTTGAATAAAATTTGTGTGTGTTGAAATAAATTTGTCTTATTTGCTTTGTCAAATGGACGATGAAATTTTGACGATTACAAATTTTGACATTTCGGTCGTGTTTTAGCGCAAATATTTTATTTTATTTGCATTTTATCAATTTGCAACATATTTAATTCGAGAGCTTGTACTTGCAACATATTTCGTAAACTTGTAATATTGTAAAATTAAAAAACTGTTAAAAAATTAAAAAAATGAACGAAACAGCAGGCAAACAGAAAATATAGCATGCAAAGTGCTGTATATTTTACGCCGCCAATTCGGGTCATCCCCTCTAACGCTGCGCAACCGCTGGGATCTTGTAATTCTCTTTGCGTTGTTGTTGTAAATTTTCTAAGTAGTTATTGTTGTACAGTAAGCTTTAATTTTTTGTGGATGTTTATTTGTAGCTACAGTCAGCATATGACATCGAACTAATTTAGAAAACAGTTTATACATATGAATTAAAGAGTATATATAATATTGGTAAATCTATTTGTTTTTAGTAAAAGTGTTACCGTATCGGAATTACATATATATTTGTATATGTATTTGTATGTACATATACATACAATGTATATATATATATATATATATATATATATATATATATATATATATATATAATATACAACACTTTGCATGCTATATTTTCTGTTTGCCTGCTGTTTCGTTCATTTTTTTAATTTTTTAACATTTTTTTAAGTTTACAATATTACAAGTTTACGAAATATGTTGCAAGTACAAGCTCTCGAATTAAATATGTCGCAAATTGATAAAATGCAAATAAAATAAAATATTTGCGCTAAAACACGATCGAAATGTCAAAATTTGTAATCGTCAAAATTTCATCGTCCATTTGACACAGCAAATAAGACAAATTTATTTCAACACACACAAATTTTATTCAACTTGATATTTTCTATCCTACCACGACTGATTGACACACAGCCATAGTTGACAACTCTGAATATAAAATGCCGCAGTGGTGAAAATAAAAAACCACAGACAAATACAACAACAATCTTCGACAAAAAAAATGTACTGTTGCGGTTTCCTTGGATATCGAGAAGGCCTTTGATAGATCTTACCATGATGGTATCATCTTTAAATTAATTGAACTTGGCTTTGATCCTTATTTGATCAACATTTTTTATAGTTTTTTTTCAAATCGGAAGTTCTGCATACAGTTCTGTAATTCAATATCTGAACTTGGGCAGGTTAAGAGCGGCGTTCCCCAGGGCTCTGTCTTAGCTCCACATTTTTTCAACATTTTACTTTATGATTTCCCACATGAACTGTCTGGCTCAAGGGGTATTGTATATGCGGATGACTGCCTAGTTTATGCTCATCATGAGTCCCCTAGTCTTGCTCTTCGCTGTGTTTCAAGGCATTTAAACATAATTAACAAATTTTACTTAAAATGGGGCATTCGTATAAATACCTCCAAATCCTTGGCAATCTGTCTAAGAAATGCGTCAGGCAAATGTAGCAGAATGGTAGTTCCCGAGAGCAAAAAATTGAAACTGGTTTTGAATGGCTCTGAAATTTGTTTTAAAAAAGACATTAAATATTTAGGTGTTTTCTTTAATAATCTGTTGAAATTCAATAAACATGCAAGATCAAGTCTAAAAAAAGCACAAAAATTAGTTGGAATGTTCTCATCTCTCTTTAATAATAAATATCTAAGTCAGAATACCAAAACCTTAATTTATAAAGTCAGTATCCGCTCAGTCTTGCTTTACGCATTTCCGATATGGTTTACGATTTCACCCACGGTTGCCAATGAAATGGAAATCCTGGAGCGAAACGTCTTGAGGCGATGCGTCAACAAAAACTTTGAATCTTACGTTAAACGATATTCTAATAAATTCATTTATGCAAAGGCTATGATAAATCCACTTTGTCGATATGCATTAAACCTACAAAAAAAAATTGTTGAAAGAGTTTCCTTTCATAGCAATGAACTTTTAAGAGATACCTTTGAGTCTCAGCGTCAGTTCAATTGGTCTTCATCAGCTAACTACTTATCACCAATTGGAATAATAAATGAAAATATCATAACTGAATTAGACTTTAATGCCCCATTGCTACCTGGATTTTACATAAAATCTCTACCTGGAACCCATAGGGGTTAAATTCCTAGTTTTTTAATTGTTAAAATATCCACATTGTGATATTAGTTTTTTAGGTTAAGTTTAGATTTAAGTGTATATATGTATTTGAAAGAGACAAAAAGTCTCGTCGAAACTGTTAAATGCCGGGAGCAAGCATTTTGATTCAACAACATTTTTGAAACAATGATATGTATTAAAAAAAAAATTTTGTATTATATAGTAGCAAGCTGACTAATTCTCTTACTGTTGTTTGAGCAAAACAATTATAGCTCTTAATAATTCCTATTGTTATATGTTACTTTAAAGAACGAATGAAATGTAAAACTGGCTTAAAAAGACTCAATAAAATTTACTTTACTTTACTTAAAATTTAATCAAATAGCATTTATTCCACTAATCTGGCATCTATGATGGTGGCAGTACTATTACTACAGTGCTTCTAAAACTCTTTTTGTCTACATACCAAGTTCAAGAATGTCAAAAACAGCTGATCGCACAAAAGCATTGACGTAAATATTATGATATAATAACAAAATATTTATAAATTAAGCAGAGCAATAAACAAAATCAAGCGGAAAGAAATAAAATTAAAGCGGAAGAAAATCAAGGCAGACATTTTGGCCTAAAAAAAAGGCCAGGATGTTTTCGGTAAAGAGCCATGCACTGGGGCGATGGGGCTTAGGTGTACGTATTGTTGCAGGATTTGCCACTACCTCGGTCAATAGCAATCACTATGAGGCGCTTGGCATATCGAAAAATTCTACCCAGGCCGACATAAAGGCAGCCTACTACAAGTTATCGATGCAATATCATCCAGATAAGAACCAGGGATGTACGATGTCAGCAAACAAGTTCCGAGAAATAACGCAGGCTTATGAAGTACTCGGAAATTACCGTCTGAGAAGATTATATGATAAAGGTTAAACTTAAAATTTCGTTAAAGGAGTAGAGTAATTTTTAAAATTGTCACAGGTGGCATTCACGTAGCTGGTACAAAAGATGCCGATGTAACTGAAGACTATCCAGAGCCTGATGATGCTGAAACGAAATTTTATAAATCAAGATTCACAAAGTCTACAGTGAGCAATGCAGAGGGACGAACACCAATTTACAATTTTGATGAGTGGTCTCAAGCACACTATGGCGATTCATTTCAAAGGCGTAAGGATGCAAAGCAAAAATGGGAAAAAATGCAAGCACGTGATCAACATAACATAAAATCATCTCAAAATGAAGTTTTTCTATACGGATTGGTTATGTGTGCTGTTTTTGTGTACGCGTTTTTTCTTTCGGATTCAAACCATGATATCCCAAAGAAAAAGGAACAAATAGAGGCAGAGGATAGTACTAATACAACGTAGTCTAACGTCGTGATAAATAATAATTAGCAAAATTGTCATTTTATGCCCTAAACACTGAGATGTGTTTTCTTGTATAATTTTCTTATATGAATATTAAAATATTTTTATCAAAGTTAAGAAAGTTCAACTGTATTTTGTATTTTTTACAAATTAGATCATAACACTTAAAGCTAGTTTAGTTAGCACAAATAAAGTTTAAAATTTTCCGCTACGTTTACGGCCAGTATATTTTGTGTCTGGACGCGTATCACGGCCTTGACGGCGTCGCCTTTCCTTTTTAGCTAGAATCCAGTCACGCGATTTTTTCATGGGTTTTCCACGAGCTTCTCTGCACATATCACGTTTCTTAATATAGTTTATACGACTATCCTCTGCCTCAGTGCCTGAAAAAAAATATAAAATAATTGAAAAGAGCCATGATTTGAACGTACCTAATGCTTGCGGCAGTGGTGCTACGCCACCAGTCATAAGAACCAAAAAGTATTTCTTGGCCTTTGTCGAGTTAGGAAAATCAACCACTAAACCGCCATAAAAACCAGCCTTCATGGCCTGCGAAGTCACCATTTCAATTTGATCAGCATTTTCGGGATAAAACTGGAATACAGCACGAGCAGTTCGTGTAAGGCACGAAAACAATGTGGAGAAGAACTTGTAAAGCCGCTTGTGTGGATTATGTGAACTTTTGTCAGCATTGCATAGCCACTGAAGCGCTGATATAGATATAGCACCATCAAAAGAACCCGGCTTGAAAGGCATACCTTGCCCCATATCGGTTAAAATGAGATCACCGTCCACCTCACGCTCCACAGCAATGTCTAGCATTGACTTGGCTATGTCTACGCCAATCCACACATGATCATTGTCCTCCAGCACGCTGCCAGATAGTCCAGAACCACAGCCAATGTCAAGTATCAGGTTGCTCTCGTCTTCGCCAAGCGCAAGCAACTCAAGCGCGCGTTCTGCCATCTCTACTTGAATTTCAATGATGCGTGAGCTTTAACGTCAATGAAAGGAGTACGATTAAGTCTTCGTCCTTCCATTTAGATTCATATCAAACTTACTTGCTGGAGTATTTTTTTGCCTCATCGTCGTTGTAGAACTAGAACGCTACACTTTGAATACTAAAATATTTTAAACGTAAGAGATAAAACTTACGATTTCTGGTGGCGCAGCATTTTCCGGTCTTCGCGCCATTTAAATTTCTTGAGAAAGTAAAATAAGATTCCTAAATAAATATTCAATTAATGGTTTTTTGTTTTGGAATACACGTGCCGCCGATGAAATGTCAACTATATTCATTTTGTTTTATAAGTCAAAATATATTGCTGTTCATTACGAACTGTAAGAAGTATGTACAATCAGTGTTCACTGGTTGCCAGACTATTATTTTACCCTGAAAAGATTTGAAAAAAAAAATTACAACTTTGACACCGAATACATTTTTCGGTGTAAGTGTATAATTAAGCAGTTTTCTAAAGCCCGTACGATACATCATTGTTTTGTCCAATTTCAAAATCTGAAAGCAAGTGGTGCGTGGGCTAGACAGATATATATTGTAGGAAAAGGATGTAAACATACATCGTGCCAATTTTTTACATCTCCGCAACGTTACTATCTTATCTCTCGTTCTTCTTGGCTGCGGAAGAAAGAGCTTAAGCTTGTTTTTGACACTTAAAATTTTATCGAAACTTAACGAGTGACGGATTGAGAGAAACGTCAAGAACAATGCATTAAAAATGCTGTCTGTCGTACATTTTTTTTTCCAATTCGTACTATATGCGTATACACTCACACTTCGTGCATGTTAGCTTTAGCACTATTTCAACTGTTCTAGTTTCATTGTCCATGAATAAAAATTGGACAAAAAAAATTAAGTATAATACGGGCTTAAGGAAATCTATTAAATAACACTAGAATAATTGTAGAATAGTGAAATCTCAAATTTAATTTTTAATTTTTAATAGATGACTTAAGATAGACGCTCTTAAGTCGCTTAGAAGTTATAGGGGGTCCAAAGTTGAAAAAATTGGCCGGAAAAACTAGTGATTTTTTCCTATAAAACTAATAATTATGTGTATCAAGAGAAATGTGATGCTATTACCTATGCAACGAGCCATCAATCTTAAAAATCCATGCATTACTTTCGAAGATATTTTACATATTACGTATTATAGCAACTTGTAATTTCGTAAAAGGGTAAACCATCAAGTGTGCATAATACGTAAAATGTTATATCTTCGAAAGTAATGCATTAATTTTAAGATTGATGGTTACTTGAATAGGTAACAGCATAATTTTTCTTTTGATATCCATAATTATTAGTTTTGTAGGAAAAAAATCTAAAGTTTTTCAGACCAATTTTTAGAACTCTGGACCCTATAACTTCTAAACAACTTGAGAGCGTCATGCAATTTTTCCGGACTTAGATGATCTTATTACACATATTAAAATATAAAGGTAAAATTTGAGTTTTCACTATTCTTAAATTTTTCCAGTGTTGGCTCCGCGAAATAACTCCTAACGAAATAATGCCTAACAAAAAAATTAAATAACTCCTAAAATTTCCCATGCAAAGAAAGGCGTTATTTCACATGAAATAACTCCTAACTGTTAGGTTTTCTTTCACCAATGTTAGGAATTATTTCATCTTTGATTGTTAGGTGTTTGTTAATTTTGTAATAACTCCTAAAAAGTTGCTGATAAAATAAGTCCTAATTAGGAGTTATTTCATTTAGTATTGTTAGGAGTAATTTGATTAGGAGTAAATTTGAGTAAATTAGGAGTTGAATTTTTGTTGCGCTCCATTAGCTAATTTTTGTTTTTTTTTTTATTTTTTAGACAGAAATAATTTTTTTCTCTTATAATAATAATTGTTAATTTTTATAACTGCTTTTTACTTATATTGTTTGATTCAATTCACCCCACAAAACACTTTTTATGTTAACACAATTAATTTAGTTTTATATATTTATTGAAGTGGCAATTAACACTATTTATCCTAATACTAAATTGCAATACTATTCTTATAAGTAATAATTGTTCTAGTGATTGTATATTTGAGTGAATAATAATGTCAAAACTTTTTTACTATGAGAATAAAGAAAGAAAAAAAAAATTCATCGACGTTAGGAGTTATTTCATTTTGCTTAAACGAGCTGGTTTCTTTCTATTTTGTAAACAAAAGCCACATTTCGTTTAAGGGCAAATCGTTATATCATAAATAAAAAAAGCATTTGGGCTCTATACAGACATGCCCTTATTTCGTTTTATGTGCATATTTCATAGAGACGTTTGGAATACATAATTTAACTATAATAAATTAATGGACTGAAATTCAAGAAGAACAACAATTACTTTATTTTAATATTCTGAAAATTAGGAACTTAATTCATCATTTCCGTTTAGGTTTTATTTCATAATGAACATACCCCTAAATGTCAGGTTTTATTTCATCTTTTCATTAGATCTTATTTCACCAGAGGTTAGGAGTTATTTCATCTTTCAACGTTAGGACTTATTTCATTTACTGTTAGGAGTTCTTTCATTAGGATTTATTTCAATTTTTTTGTTAGCACTGGTGAACACTGGTTCAATAGATTTCCTTAGACAACTTCATAATGATACATTTACACCGAAACTAAAACACGTTTTATCGCTATTGTGTTTTATCTCAAAACACGACTGTTTACACCACCCTTTTTCACGTTTTAGACGTCTATGTTGTCTAACTCTTTACTATTTTTCCGGACTTAGACTTAGTACATATAATTTAATACATATAATTTAAAAAAAAATTTAAAATTTGAGTTTTCACTATTCTTCAATTATGCCATAACACTGTTACAGCCTTATTCATAATCTCATTTTAAAGGCTGAGTTACTTTAAACCAGCTTTAAACAGCACATCGTTATTCATAAATGTTTTTCCGGCTTGTGAAAGATCTGCGTAACTTAAATGCCGCAATTTGCGTTTAAAGGCTGCGTAAATGTAACCTTAAGTTTTTTGTTGTCTTTTCGATTAAAGTTGATGTATATGATATTTATGTCATATACATCGCTCCATATGCGACCTTTTTAGCCTTTTTTCAGTAATAGATTCACAAATGTACAAGAATTCTTCGTTTTTGTAAAAGAGTTTCGATTGTTTAGACACAAACCTTACAAAATTAAGCAATGAATAATAAAGTGTTTATGAATAATTATTTCAACACGGTTACGTAGAGGATGCTTAAAGCCTTGAAGAGTGCGTAACTGAACAAGTGTTGAACGTTTGTTTAAGAAAATCTATTGTATAAGGCTGTTAATGTTTATGCTCTCACAAAGTTTACATGGCGTTGTTTACTATTTGGGATTGTATGCAAAATTTTGCATAGTTTCTTTTCTATTGAATAAATTTTCTGTGTCAGATGACAACAAACCAATAAGTTTAAAATGAGTATTGGCAATGTCTGATTAAATAATTTTGTAAATTGTTGAAACTTTTTAAACGTTCCCGTAAAGCTTTTTTTTTTGGTTATTGGGGCTGGTATGGCAACAGTCCTCCACTGACACTGATAGCTTATCAGTCACTGGAGTAGTTGTTGATTTGTTTTTGTTTACAAAAAAGTAAATGTCAAATCGGTAAAAACGAAAGCCAAACAAAAACAGAGAACAAAGATAAAAGTCGTCAATACACACACAGGTTGCGGAAAAGAAGAATTTAAAATCTTTTAAAAATAGAAAACAGTATTTTTAGTGAAACATTTTCGCAGCATAGTTTTTCCTCAAGAATCTACAACCACTAGAGAAAAGCTTTTAAGCACTAGCAAGCAAATTAAACGCTTTTCACACTGTCACTTAGAATTTCACCGTCGAGAGCGATCGAGAAGTTTCTGCTGCGGATAAAATAACCAAAAAAATATACAGGCGGTAAGAATTTTAAATAATATAAATAAGATTTTTACTGATTGAGTCATACACTCTGTATGCAATTGTAATAAATAGTTCATCCGACGAAAATTTTAAAAATTTACAAAAATGACTTCAAGCAGTGAGGAGACAACCAACAGAAGCATTTCTAATGGCTTGGAACTTGCCATTGGTTATAAGGATAGTGGTAACGAGGCATTTAAGGCTGGTAAATGGGAAGAGGCCATCAGCTGCTATACGTCAGCCATAAATGCGGGTGAAAAACATAAGGAGCTGCCAGTTTTTTACAAGAATCGCGCAGCTGCTCATCTGAAGTTAAATTCGTTTCAACAGGCTCTAGATGACTGCACCGAATCATTGCGTCTAGCGCCAAAAGATCCTAAGGCACTGTTTAGGCGTGCGCAAGCTTACGAGGGTCTACAGCGTTATGAGGAGGCCTACAAAGATGCCACAGATTTATTTAAAGGAGATCCCACCAATAAGTCGGTGCAGCCAATGTTGGCACGACTGCATGCTGTGGTGCAGGAGCGCGCAGCCAAAAATGCACAAACATCTACTAAGGTAAGGACAAGAGGAGTGGGAATTTAATTTAAGTGTATATGCGTAAATGGGTTTTCAATTGTTTTTAGGTCCAACAAATGATGGAGCTCACCTTCGACGTGGGAACTCCTATTGAAAAGCGACGTTCGGGTGCTAATAATTTGCTGGTGCTGGCAAGGGAAGAAGTGGGCGCTGATTTACTCTTCAAGGCAGGCTGTATAACGAAAATTGTCTCACTAACCAAAATCGAAAAAGATCCGGAAATCTATGTCAATCTCGTGCGCGTTGTTGCGGAGCTGTGTAACAAATCCGTGGAACGTACTAAAGTCGTGCTGACTGAGCTGGGTGTGCCATGGTTCATGCGAGTGCTCGATCACAAACATGAGGAGCGCGTGTCCGCCGCCCAGTTTTGCCTGCAAACCATACTCAACAGTCTCTCGGGCATGGAAAATAAGGTGGAGAGTAAGCCAAACAAGGAGCTTTGCAAGCGTAATCAGAAGGAAATCGACACATTGCTCACTTGCCTGGTCTTTACCATAACGGACCGCACAATTTCGGGAGCAGCTCGCGATGCAATCATCGAGCTGCTGACGCGTAACGTGCACTATACTGCTTTGGAGTGGGCAGAACGATTGGTTGAAATTCGAGGTCTGCACCGCTTGCTCGACGTGTGCTCTGAGCTGGAAGATTACAAGTATGAAAGCTCCATGGAGATGACCGCATCGACGCGCACTATTGCCGCAGTTTGCTTGGCACGCATCTATGAAAACATGTACTACGATGAATTGAAACTTCGTTTTAGTGAGCAGATCGATGAATATGTCAAAGATAAGCTGATGGCGCCCGATATGGAGTCCAAAGTGCGTGTTACCGTGGCCATAACCGCACTTTTAAATGGCCCGCTAGATGTCGGCAATCAGATAATAGCTCGCGAAGGAATACTGCAAATGATTTTGGCCATGGCTACTACGGATGATATGCTGCAGCAAAAGGTGGCCTGTGAATGCATCATTGCGGCTGCCTCGAAAAAGGATAAGGCGAAAACACTTTGCACACAAGGTGTTGATATACTAAAGACACTATATCGCTCTAAGGATGACGGGATTCGTGTTCGCGCTCTCGTAGGTCTTTGCAAGCTTGGTAGCTATGGTGGCCAAGATGCCGCCATTCGCCCCTTTGCCGATGGAGCTACGTTGAAGCTGGCTGAAGCTTGTCGACGCTTCTTGATAAAGCCGGGCAAGGACAAGGATATTCGTCGTTGGGCCGCTGATGGCTTGGCTTATCTGACGCTGGATGCCGAAGTTAAAGAAAAACTTGTCGAAGATAAAGCCTCCATACATGCGCTCGTCGAGTTGGCGCGCTCGGGTGATCAGTCATGTTTGTACGGAGTCGTTACGACATTTGTTAATCTCTGCAACGCCTATGAGAAGCAGGAATTGGTGCCGGAAATGGTGGAATTAGCTAAATTTGCTAAACACCATATACCGGAAGAGCATGAGCTGGACGATCCCGATTTTATCAATAAACGCATTACAGTGCTGGCAAATGAAGGCATTACAACGGCCTTATGCGCTTTGGCCAAGACCGAGAGCCAGAACTCACAGGAGCTCATTGCACGTGTTTTGAACGCTGTTTGCAGCCTGCAGGAACTGCGTGGTAAAGTTGTGCAAGATGGCGGTGTAAAGACTCTTCTGCGCTTAGCGCTCGAGGGCACTGACAAGGGTGAGTAGAAACAAATAGAAACAACAGCACATTAAAATTAATACAAACTTATTCATGCTTTATTTTTCAGGTAAACGTCATGCTTGCCAGGCTCTGGCCCGTATTGGTATTACCATAAACCCCGAAGTTGCCTTTGCCGGTCAACGCAGCTTGGATGTTATCCGTCCCTTGCTCAACCTACTTGCTCAAGAGTGCACTGCTTTGGAAAATTTCGAATCCCTCATGGCACTCACCAATCTTGCGGCCATGAACGAAAGTGTGCGCCAACGCATAATCAAAGAGCAAGGCATTTCCAAAATCGAATTCTATCTCATGGAAGATCACATCTATTTGACACGTGCTGCTGCTCAATGTCTTTGCAATTTGGTCATGTCCGATGATGTTGTCAAAATGTTCGAAGGCAATAACGATCGCATAAAATTTCTCACCTTACTCTGCGAAGAGGAAGATGAGGATACTGCCAAAGCTTGTGCTGGTGCTTTAGCTATGATTACTTCGATTTCGAAAAAATGTTGCGCTAAAATTCTAGAAATCAAATCATGGCTCAATATCTTGCATACTCTAATCGCCAATCCCAGTGCGGAGGTGCAACATCGCGGCATTGTTGTCATTTTGAATATGATCAATTCAGGCGAGGATATTGCGCGACAGCTCTTTGAAACCGATATTATGGAATTGCTAAGTGGTCTCTCGCAGCTGCCAGACGAAACCCGTTCCAAAGCTAGGGAGGTAGCATCACAGTGTTTGATTGCGGCCGAACGTTACAAGCTTATTGAGAAATCTGATGAAGCAGAGATTCCAGATGTGTTTAAAGAGGCGGCAAAAATTGCCGTTGAAGACAATTTAGAATAGATTGTTTAGATTCCACATGAATCATATGGAATGTAGTAGGTGCAGTGTGCCAAAATCTTAATCATATTTGAGTGTTTGTGTGGTGCTCACTTTTTTACTCAAAACTTTTTTTAACTTAAAATTTAATTTCCAAGCAAGTTTTGTATCGTTTTAAGCATTATTTAGTTGGCTTTTTTATAAATAAGTGCATCTTTATGTTTAAAAAATTCATATTTATTTACATGTAGTATTTGAATCCAAAAGTATCAACGATTGTAAATGTTATTTCTATTTGTATTTATTTATTTACTTTGTACTTAATGCAACCATTCATTGTTTAATGTTGCATTTCTGAACTTTTAATTACTTAATGATTCTTAATACTTTTTAGAAGATTTTAATTAAAAAATGTTTGTTTAAAACAGTTTTTGAGTTTTTCTTAAATAATAAAGTCTTTTCAGTTTAAACTTAACTAAGATCTAGAGAAAACTTAATGTCATAAAAAAAGAAAAAAGTTTTTGTAAATAGGAAAAAATTCTTTGATTTAACAAAAGAAAATATTAGATAATTGAACCACCGGTCTAACGAAGATATGACAGTGCGTACCAATGACATATTCGATCTTGTGACATCTGTGTGTCTTACTTCATGGGAAGTACTTGATTTTTCCGAAAATTTTCTGTTAAACCCTTGAGAACCGGGCAATAGTTTTATGTTCTGATTTGATCGATCAAATGTTTTTCAACTTTTTTCTTAATAAATATCTTACTCTTTTTAAGAGAACCTGTAACTATGTAGCTCTAAAGAATTTAAGGAAATTCAAACTGTGTTTCTGCTCGGTTGTTTTACAATAAATTTTAATTTTCCAACCACTTGATCGATGTCGCAAAATAACACCTTCCAGGTCATTTACCAAAAAAAATGTTTACTTTGGTGCTCACATAAGTACATTAACAACGTACTTAACATTCATATAATATAATATTTACTTCACATTCACAATTATATTTACTTTGTATTGTATTTCTACTTGTTACGATTTACTCGTTAAATATTATATTTAAGAAAAACTAAGAAAGTATTGTTTTTGAAAAATTGTTTTGTCAAAATGAAAATATTAGTTTAGAATTATCAATTATTATTCCAAATCATTTCATTCATTCATTTGTTGTTTAATTTTAAATTCCTTTAAATAAAAATAAATATAAAATAAAACTGAGCGTTATCATTCATTGAAACAAAAGAATCCACATCTACCAATATAGTTTATGCAATATGACCAGAAAAAGCGATCTAGCCCTATCATGAATAACTTTTCCCGCGGAATCGGAAAAAGGGAGTTTTAATTTTTAAGCAAATTCCATTCAAATCAACCGCTGATATATTGCGCCCACGCTCATTTTTTGTACGGTTGCTGACAGTAACTTACTTACTTAGTTGGCGCTACAACCGTATGTCGGTCTTGGCCTCATCTAAGAATAATTTTTATAATTTTTTGATATATTAGGCTAGAAGTGCAAATTAAAAAAAAACTAAACTGGTTCAGTTTATTGAAAAAATTTGGGACTTACATATGTAATAAAAGTGCACATTTTTACTTTTTTCAGTATAATCGATTTCAGAATGTATACGATATAATTTCAGAAATCCCAAAAATTGCGCGATTTTTTATGGAAATTTTGATTTTTTAGATATATTATGCTTGAAGTGCAAATTAAAGAAAAAAACTAAAATGGTTTAGTTTATTGAAAAAAGTTGGGACTTACATATGTAATAAAAGTGTTCTATCTTGAAAAGTAATGCAAAGTAATAGAGAATTTAATGGTTAATAGCTTATTGAAAAGGTAATGGCATAAGTTTTCATTGAATATTCTTGCTTAGTTTATAAAAATATGCAATTAATAGAAAAAAGAAAGTTTTCGAGCCCATTTTCTTTAATTTGGACCCCTATAACTTCTAAACTAGATGAGAGCGACTATTAATTTGTACAGATTTGGAATTTAAAGCATGTCATGTCAGCTGTCAGCATGTCCATCAGCTCCCGCGGCTTTGTTATTTTTAAGCCGAGCTATAGCTGTCAGAACTTCATCATAGTCGGGCAGCGGAACCTCGACGCTGTCATCCGCAATTGGGGTTTCCAGAATATCATCTCTATTGGCGGGATTGTTGTCAGCGTCGCCATTTAGAAGCTTAGAGAAGTGTTCCCTCCATAACGTCAGTGTACTCTGGACATCTGTCACTAGATTCCCGTTTTCATCCTTGCAGGAAGAGGCCCCGGTTTTAAAACCATCGGCAAGGCGTCTTATTTTTTGTAAAAATTTTCGGGCCTCATTCCTGTCACCATACATCTCAATCTTCTCCTGCTCGCGCTTTTCTGCCTCTCTTTTTTCCGCCTGAAAATATGTCTCTCTTCCCTCCTCTTTTCTTTGTATCGCTCCTTAGCAGCGCGCGTTACAACCGACTGCAGGGTGGCTTTGTAGGTGTCGTCTTTCTCTGCAGTGGCGTCGCGACACTCCTGGTCGTACCACTGGTTTCGGCGAGGGCGTTGGTAGCCAATCACCTCTTCAGCAGCCGCACGCATGGAGTTGGAAATGTGTGTCGACTGCGCGCATATATCATCGATTGGAGGAGTGCTTTGAAGCAGCAGTGAGAGTCGAGTGGCGAAAGCATCGGCTGTCTGTTTCGGTTGCAGCTTGTCGATGTCTAGCTTTCTCTGTGTAGGGTTGCGTGTATTCTTAGCTGCGCACAGACGTGTACGGATCTTGGCTGCAACAAGATAGTGATCCGAGTCAATGTTTGCACCACGGATCGTGCGTACATCCAATACACTGGAAGAGTGCCTTCCGTCGTTCAAAACTTGATCAATTTGATTTTTGGTTTTTTGATCAGGGGACATCCAGGTGGCTTTATGTATATTGAGATGCTTGAATCTAGTGCTACTTACGACCATGTTTCGTGCTGCGGCGAAGTCAATCAGCCTCATTCCGTTATCGGAGGTGTTAAGCATTTTCAAGGCGCTCGTAGAAAATTTCTTTGATCTCATCGTCCTTGTCTTCTGTCGGAGCGTGCGCACATATTAGGCTTATGTTGAAAAATTTTACCTTGATGCGGATTATGGCAAGTCGTTCGTTCACAGGTGTGAATCGCAGGACGTGGGGCCGTAGTATCTTGCCAACTACAAATCCGCATCCAAACTCGTGTTTCTCCGCATGGCCGCTGTAGTAGATATCACAGGGTGCATGCCGAATGCAACCCTGACCCTTCAATCGCATTTCTTGGATAGCAGTGATATCAGCTTTGTATCTTTCCAAGACATCCTTAGTAAGTACCTTTTAGGTCGTAGCCAAAATGTATGCACCGGAAAGACGATCTCAAAAGCAATAATTAATCATTCAGGTGTGCCACAGGGTAGCCACCTTGGGCCGTTGTTATTTATTCTTTTCATCAATGATCTTCCTAATTTTATACAGTACTCAGAATGCCTTATGTATGCTGACGATGTTAAGATTTTTAAATCTGTAAGCTCTCTCAGTGATCAATGGAGTTTACAAAGTGATTTAAATAGTCTGCACTCATGGTGTATGCTAAATAAACTGAATTTAAATTTGTCAAAATGCAACATAATGTCATTTTATATGGTAAGATCTCCAATGCTTTTTGATTACTCAATTTTAAGCAACGCCTTGATTAGAGTAGATTCTAAATCTGATCTAGGTGTACTCTGTGATAAAAAGATGTCATTTTCAGGTCATTATGACAACATAATCAGCAGGGCTAATGCAATGATGGGATTCGTTAGACGCAACACTAGAGAGTTTGCTGACCCGTATACCTTAAAGACTCTTTTCATTTCCATTATAAGATCAATACTTGAGTATGGGTGTGTAATATGGGACCCATTTTATGAGTCGCATAGTACAAGATTGGAAAAAAGTCCAAAAATGTTTTACTCGTTTTGTTGTGAAAAAACTAAATTGGAATTTTATGCCAGAGTATAGCTCCCGATGTGCACTTATTGGGCTTAAATCATTGAGTATCAATAATCATCAATAATCTTTTAATGAATATTATTAACTGTGCGCCAATCCTCGCCCGTCTCAATATTTATGCTCCGGAAAGACACTTTAGGCAAAGAGATTTTTTTTACATTCCGCACCATAGAACTAACTATGGACGGAGTGATCCGATTTTTAACATGTGCACTGTCTATAACAGTGTAAGTGCTCGTATAGATTTCACTCAAAATAGAGAGGCATTTAAGCAAACTGTATTGAGTATTGTATAAATCCTTAATTTTATATTCTTATAATAATTCCATTATAATTATTGTTTTAGTGTAATTTAAGATGCAATAAATAGACTGTTAAACATTTTTGTCGATAGTTTATAAATAAATAAATAAATAAATAAATAATAAATCAGTCAGTTGGATAGAGGCACCTTCCCAATTAAGGGTTCGGACATTCCAGGTGCATATCCGTAAATCATTATCAGTTTTTCGTTTGCGGAGGTCGTCATCAGATTTGGGGATCAGTTTTCTTGTTTTCTTAGTTGTTTTCATTGAAATGGGTTTTTACGGGTGGGCTTCAAGCCCGGCGCACAACCTATTTTAAGCCTAGGGAGGCCCACCGCTCAGAATAGCCGCCAAACTAACGGTTGTCAGTTTTGACGTTGCCCAGAAAACAGCACGTGGAGGTTTGAGTCGACTTGAGGTGATTTCACCAAGATTATGCTGGCCTCGCCAGGTTGAGACAGTCAGACATGTTACATTGTTAGCATCGCCCCCAGTTTCCCCAGTGTAATATTTCATCTTCAATAATTCTTCATTTCAAATGAAGATATTTATGTATATAAATATTAAAATTTGTTATTGGTGATAGCTTACTTTTAAATTACTTCAAATTAGGTGTCAATTTGACGCTATTTGTTAAAAAAAATCCTTATATCTTTTTTATACCTGTTTAAATTATCAAAACATGTAATAGCCAAGTGGAAGTTTTTTGTTAACGAAACAAAAAATTCCCAATAAATGTCAAAAAATCCAAACCTACTTCAAAGGGTGCTTATGTGCCAAATTTCACTTTAAAAATTTCATCGACAATTTTACCAAATATAAAAATTTTAAATTTGTGCAAAATTGTATACATCAATTGTTTCTTAAAACTCTCAAAATTCCTATTTTTACAATGAATAAACATAATTAAAATATAAGAATAAAAAGATTGACATAATAATGCGAATCATCAGTACATTCTAATTATTCGGAATGTCACACAAAAAATTGTCAAGGGATAGAGGCAGTTAATATGGACAGCAACGACAATAGCATATGTTTATATTGTCATGGTGCATGACTTAGGGCCATTTTGTTCATAGAGAGATAAATTTATCCCCGAGTTTATTCCATGACTTTTCCAGTTTTTCATTTGTTCACAGTGAGCTAAGTATTTAATTCTTCAAGCTGGAGATAAAAATGGTGGCGAGATAGCTTAACCCCAGAAATACTTAACTCATAAAAACTGGTGAGATAAGATTTTTAAATCGCTCTCATCACTCTCATTTTAATATTTTTATTTACTTGGTGCCAAAATATGTAAACAGACACATCTCTTTTAATTTTTAATTAAATTCTGAAAAAAGAGGTTTGACAAAAAAGTTTTTAAAAAATAAAAGAAAAAAAAGTATAACAAATTGTAGCACTTTTGGGAGAACTGGAGCGACGATGATGACGAAGTGGAAGTGACTATGCTGGCCGAACGCAGGCAATATATTGGACAAGTGGGACAAGAATTCTATCATGGGGGGGGAGCCCTAAAAGTATTTTTCAAATCAAAGTCACGTCACAACCAATAAAAAGAAAACATAAACAAGTATTTATAGGTATAGTATTTTATTTTTAGTATTTTTCATTTTTAAAAATAGGATTTAGGAATAGAATAGCATCTAGTATTTTTGGAGCCAATTTGTTTCGTTTTTCAATGATAACATTACGCACTGTCTCTCAAGAGAAAAACTCTTTTCTAAGGTAAAACACTAACAACAAAAATGCTCACCAAACCAGCTTGCCTAGCATAATTCGTAAAAATAAAAAAAAAATTAAGGTCGCAAACCTATCCACCATCTTGAATTTAAAAATTTTGATTTCAGATTCGAAATCAGTTACCCCAATACTGTTTCCTCATGTTTAAAATTCTTAAAATAAAACATTTTTAGGTGGCAGCCCTATGTATAGAAAAATTTTCGAGCTATGCAATTCTGACAAGGGATTCGGAATCAGCGACCCAATTTTACCTAGTGTTTCTCCCAGTGTCGAGTTCGCATAAATAAACAAGAAATTAGGTGGCAACTCTATCCGCCATCTTGAATTTTAAAATTCTGACACCAGATTCGAAAGAAGTAACCCCCCAATACTGTTTTCTCATGTTTAAAATTCTTAAAATAAAACATTTTTAGGTGGCAACCCTATGTGTAGAAAAATCTTCGAATTTTGAAATTCTGACAACGGATTCGGAATCAGCGACCCAATTGTACCTAGTGTTTCTCCCAGTGTTGAGTTCGCATAAATAAACAAGAAATGAGGTGGCAACTCTATCCGCCATCTTGAATTTTAAAATTCTGACACCAGATTCGAAAGAAGTAGCCCCCCAATACTGTTTCTTCATGTTTAAAATTCTTAAAAAAATGTTTAGCTGGCAACCCTATGTGTAGAAAAATCTTCGAATTTTGAAATTCTGACAACGAATTCGGAATCAGCGACCCAATTGTACCTAGTGTTTCTCCCAGTGTTGAGTTCGCATAAATAAACAAGAAATTAGGTGGCAACTCAATCCGCCATCTTGAATTTTAAAAATCTGACACCAGATTCGAAATCAGTTACCCCCCAATACTGTTTCCTCATGTTCAAAATTCTTAAAATAAAACATTTTTAGGTGGCAACCCTATGTGTAGAAAAATCTTTGAATTTTGAAATTCTGACAATGGATTCGGAATCAGCGACCCAATTTTACTTAGTGTTTCTCCCAGAGTTTAATTCGCATAAATAAACAAGAAATTAGGTGGCAACTCTATCCGCCATCTTCAATTTTAAAATTCTGACACCAGATTCGAAAGAAGTAGCCCCCCAATACTGTTTCTTCATGTTTAAAATTCTTAAAAAAATGTTTAGCTGGCAACCCTATGTGTAGAAAAATTTTGGAATTTTGAAATTCTGACATCAGATTAAAAATCAGCGATCCATTTTTGCCTAGTGTTCACTCCAGCCCCCAAATTCGCAAAAATAAACCAAAAATCCCCACACATTTTTAAATTAATGAGCAACACTCTAACACTCCAATGGAAATCAGGGTTGATATTTTCAGTACAATTTTACTTTTTTGGTACATTTTTATATTTTTTCTACTTTCCTACTACCAAAGCGTTTTCGGTACATTTTATTTCGCTCTATAATAAACACAGAATTTAGAACTCTAAGTAAGCAAACAATTTAAAAGAATAAAAAAATTTATATAGTTCTGAATTTTGGTACTTTGTAAAATACATACAAAATGATTTTAAAGGATCATTTTACTCCAATTTATATAAAATTTCTAAAGGAATTTTTTTCGACAGCAAATATTAAAAGAATATTTTATTTTCAAAGTTTTATAAAAATGAATTACAGAAAGAAACTGCAGATTGCAACAAATTATTTAATTTAATTTAAGCAAAATATTTTTAAAAATCTAGTGAACTAAATGCCACAATGTCAGAAGTAATATCAAATGAAAAAATTTCTAAAATTTGACTGAAAGATTTTCGCATTAATTTCTGTTGTTACCTTAACATAGACAGGCTTAAATGTTAAAATGTTTTCTTTTGGCTGGATTGTGTAAGATTTCAGGTGGATGGGTGGTTGACCTAAAGACATCTGCGAAGATCCTGATTAAGGTAACGAAAGAAATTCGCACTTTTGTAGAATTTTTTGTTTTTTAATTATAAAAAGACCTCTAAGCTTTATGTATATATGATATTTTCATAGAATTTATTGACCTCATTTTATGAATATTATATGACCACTTGTGCTCCTATTTGTGATTAAAAAATTTTTGTGATTAATTAAAAATAAATAAAAACTTTTGTAATTTTTTTTTGAGGTTTATGAACTGAATTGTTAAAAACACATTCACTTTAATTTAAATAAAACTTAGCAAGGAATTATATTCGACTAGGTCGACGTTTAGATACCCCCACAGTATATTCTTAGCTATGCAGTTTTAACCCGAATCACCCTGAGTAAATTTTTTTTAAATTTTCAGAATGACCTGTTCACGCAAATATAGAATGGTTTAAGCTAAAATAAGCACATTTTAAGTGTTTGTGTTTGCGTTGCCACATGGCAACGACAGGGTGTTTCGGGTTAAAGTTTGATGACGTCACTTCGTATATATTACGATTGTGGTGTTCATCTAATTTTGCGAAAACTCAAATGCAGAACGCTTTTAAATATGGTAGATTATGTGTTAAATATGCTGTTAATACACACATTTTTTTTTGGAATTTATAAAATTATGCTACTTTGGTGACGTCACTTTGTGTGGTCGAGTTTTTATCAATTTTGCCAAAATCCAAACTCAAAGTGAATTTTAAGATTCTTAGCATATGTTCATATTTTTAATTTATTAAATTAATTTTTGCGTAATTTTAAGAGACTTAACCGTTTTCATATTGTTACTTTGTTTAGGAGGTCGGCGTGGTCTTAGTACTATTTTGACAAATTTAAAATATATGGTGAATATTTAAGACCAAAGTTCATATGCAAAATTTTAAGTCATTGCACTAGCTAAGCATTTTGTTAAGGTCACTTTGTATGGGAGGTTGTTGCATTGTTTTTTCGATTTTAAAAATTTCAATAATATGGTAAATTTTTGCAGCCAAAGATTATGGACACTTTTTTAATCATGACAGTAATTTTTGTGTCATCTATATATATAAAAGAAAGTGTCCGAATGCGATGTAATCCCATAACTCGAGATCGGCCGAACCGATTTGGATAATTTTTTTTTTAAATGTTCGTTTTAGTCCAAGTTAGGTTTTTAAGGAAAGAAAAATTGACCACGCCCACTTTTGCGCCCACTTTTTTGATTTATCTAAAATCGGAAAACGGCTGTACCGATTTGGACAACTTTTTTTTCAAATGTTCGTAGTAATCCAATTTAAGTGTTTACTGAAAGAAAAATTGACCACGCCCACTTTTGCGCCCACTGTTTTGATATCTATATATATAAAATTAAGTGGCAAAACTTCCTGTTCGCATACTCCTCCTAGACGGCTTGCCCGATTTCAATGAAATTTTCAGGGGTGATTGGGGTCTGTGTGGAGGGTGCACATAAGAAATTGCATGTGTGTATCTTTGCACGTTTTGTGCCACACCCCCTTTTGTCGCCCACAAATCAATAAAAATGCTGTATTTAAGACGGTTTTGGTCGTATTAAATTAAAATTTGGTAAATAAGTTCGTATGATAACTATAATTAACTTTGAAAAAATGGGCGTGGTCACACTTCATCTACGCCTACTTTTAAGAAAATATCAAAATACTTCGAAACCATTGGTCCGATTGAGCTCAAATTTTGTAAGTACGCTTTGCTTTGAGTACGAGATGGTTTAAGGGGCAATGCCACACCCCCTTTTACCTCCCAACCCAAATTTGTGATATCGAATAGCTTTGAAGTTATAGGAATTCATCTTTGGAATTCAGTTTTTGACCTCAATTTACACATGCAGTTTCAATGGTTTTATTTTATGGGCGTTGGACAGGGAGGCGTGAAATCTCCCTTACAACCCAAATTTGCGATATCGTATTGCTTTGAAGTTATAGGTTGACAGCGTAAGAATTCGGTATTCGACCTAAATTTATACATGCATTTTCAATACTTACATTTTGTCGTCGTAGGGCAAAGGGGAGTGGCACTTCCCATACAACCCAACTTTGTGCTATCAAATAGTTTTAGAGTTATAAGTCGTACAACGCCGAAATTCAGTATTCGACCTCAATATAAACATTCAGTTTCATTGATTCAATGTATGTTCATTGGTAAGAGGGGCGTGACACCTCCAATTTAACCCAAATTTGCGATATCGAATAGATTAGGAGTTATAGGTAACTCAGCCTCAAAATTCAGTATTCGACCTCAATGTACTCATGCAGTTTCATTGCTAAAATTTTATGGGCGTAGGGAAAAGGAGAATGGCACCTCCCATACAATCAAAATTTGTGCTATCGAATAGTTTTGGAGTTATATGTTGCACAGTTTTGGAATTCGGTATTCGACCTCCATGTAGACATCCAGTTTAATTGATTACATTCTATTAGCGGTGATGAATAGAGAGTGGCACTTCCTATACAACCCAAATTTGTTATATCGAAAAGCTTTGTGGATATAGGTCGCACAGTCTCTCAAATTCAGTATTTGACCTCAATTTAGACATGCTGTTTAACTGATAACATTTTATGGGCGTTTGAATAGGGAGAGTGGCAGCAACGCGCCGGGTTTCAGCTAGTTTTTAGATATTTCAAAGATTTGATAAAGTAAAGTAAAGTTGAGAGAAAGGCGTCGTTTTTATTCGATTTTAACAAATTTTAAATATATGTTGAATATTTTACTTCACAGCTTATGTGCACAATACCAAGTAACTGCAAAAAGTCTCAGTTACCAAATTTCAATGCGATAACTTTAAAATTGCTCAGGAGATGCTGCTGATCAAGACAATATATACTTTTCTATACCTGCCACGCCTCCTTATCAGAGTTACAAACGGAGTGACAAAGTAAGCGCAGTATGCGTGGAGCTAACGAATTTATTTCGTACTTTTCTTTTTCATTTAGTACAATTATTTCTAAATTTGTATACCAAAATGATAAAGTAATTTATCAACCCTGATGGAAATTGATATAAACTGAGAGCGAATTTATGCTCTAAGCATAAAGCCGGGATAAAATGTGAACAAAACCACTTTTTTATCTCCTGATTTATACGTTTGGTATACAATTAACCTAGAGATAGTTATCCCCGAATTAAAACATATTTATGACCTTTGTGAACAAATGGCTCTTAAAGATCACATTGTGCTATAAATAATAACTAAGGACTAAATAATAATTTTCACACGGACCTTGCAATAGCTTGCCCTGGTTTATACTTTTCTTATTGCATGTTACTGTGGGTTTAGACCGCCTGAACGAACGAAAAATTTATCGCGAACAATTTATTGCAATAAATTCTTCGTTCGGAGTACTGTTTAGACCGCACGAACATCAATCGCGAACAAACATTGGCCGCCATCTTGTACGTTCAGGCGGTGTAAACAGCAATTTGTGCATTTGGCCGAACATCAATAAATGCAGGGTTGATAACTCCTTATTTTTATATTAGTACTAAAACTTATACTCCGTTTCTCAACAACAAATGGTTTGCCACTCCATAACAATATATTACTCGTATTAGTTATTATAGAAAAGACGTGTGTTTAACTTAAGGGCCCATTTAAGTTTTTCGACGATCAAAAAAATAAATGTTTTCACATTTTTCGTGTGTCAATAAATTTCGTAAATTTTAAGTCAATTAAATAAAAATTGTTCCCAAATTGTATGCATTTATTAAGCAAATACAATTGATACTTTCAGTCGTTCGATTTTTATTTTAGAGAAATCCTTTTTATGTTATAACTTTAAAGAATTGCTTTTAGTCACAAATCGAATTTTCAACTACCATTTTGGTTAATATCCACATTTTTCTAAAATCTTCGATTAAAAACTCAAAAAGTTTCAGCAGAACCTAAAATATATTTTTATTTTATTTGAAGGAGCTCTATTGCGGACTCCTGCTATATTAAATAATATTTGCTATCCATAAACTCAAAATTTTTATTAAAAGTTATATAGTTATTTAAAAAAAAATGACCTCAAATAAACAGTCGCCTCAAATAAATAAAATATAGGGTTTTCCGCTTAAAAACCTAATTTGGCCCTTTACACAACACAATCATATTGCAACGAAAGTTAACAGAACACTTTAAAAAACATAAAACTAAATTACTACATATTTTAGTACTTTTCATAAATTATTCTCTAAAGCTACTCCTCTTTGCTACTTTTCTGTTTTTAAACACAGCGCAACACCGGATTCGCCCAAAAAGATCGAAGCTTGTTCGATCAGAGCGAACGAAGGAATCTTCCTTCGTTCGTTCGCCCTAATTTACTGTTTACACCGGGCCAAGATGTATTTATTTTAATACATCTTGCACCGGGCAAACATTGTTCGCGATAAATTTATAGCGAACACTGTTCGTTCGGGCAAAATGTTTAAACCGAGCGAACGAACGAGGTTTCTTTCGTTCGTTCAGGCGGTTTAAACGCACAGTTATGTGTTTCAGGGGGGGCCCGTATGTTGTAACCTCCGGGCCCAAAACTTGACTCTCTACGGGCCTGTATATGACCAATTTGATGATTCTGTCCTTATTACTTGCTTTACGCTCAAACTAACAGGTTTCCAACAAGTGTAACAACAACAAAAACAGTATTTGCCCAAACAAGCTAGCTCGCATGCATGCCAATTTGTTGGTTCGATGCAAGATTCTGCATCCATGAACAGATGCTGCAGTAACCAATTTTCATTGCATTTAACTGTGTGTCCACTTTGGAAAAATATTTTTTTCCCCCTCACGTCAAGTGAGAGCGAAAGCCATGGTTTTTAATAGCAGGTCCTCCGTCAGGCTGCTTGGTGGAGTGCGTTTAATATTTAATTGCTTTGAAAGAAATGAAAAGTTGTCGCCTACTCTTGCCTGTTTCTTCTACGCTCCTGGATGCTTTGGTTGATTTGCATTTTTGTCGTAATCTGGTCGTAATGTGTAAAATATGCAAATAAGCAAAAGTGTTCCAATTAACAGCAGTGTCTACTCTAGCAGGTTGTTGCGAATTTTTATGAATTATTGAAAGTGGAAATGCAAGATGGCTTGACGTGGTGCGTCCTGAATATGGAGTGAAATGGAAAGTAATAGAGTGAGAGCAAAATGGAAACAATGATAAAAATTGTAGAAAAAAAAATTCAAGTAATTAACAAAACTTTTGTTTAGCACTTTTCAGCTTGCACAAAACTGATAAATTCAGGGATCGAAATTTCTATTTTCGAATAGTATTTCTATTTTCGAACATATTTGAATAGTTATTTTCGAAATTTCTATTCAAAAAGTCAGATGGAAAGAATAAGACTATTCGATATTTGAATATAGCAATGTGACAAGAATGATAGAATAATAGATTTCGCAGATTGTAAAAAAATTGTCTACGATCTGCGCATTTCGTCATAATAGCCTTAAGATATGAACTTACGATATGAGATTGTTGTCAATTAATGTAAACAAATATGAAACTAGTCTATTAGCAGTGCAATAAAATTGTTAATATAATAGACTAAACAAATTTTTCCACCGTTTTATATTAAAATATGAATAAAAAATTATGAAAGAGTGCTGCATAATTTTCATGATAGTTTTTTGGTTTTAAAGCAAGTTGGAATGAAACCAACTTGCACTGGCAAAAGATTCAAGAAACAAACTTCGTCTAGCCTGACGTCATGGAGCCTGTTCTCACGCGCCTTACGTTAGGCGGAACATCGGATTAATTTTGACGTCTACAGGTAAGGTGGGAAGTGGGAAGGTGACAAGTTACGTGAGGCAGCATTTTCAAAAATTTTAAAAATTTTGCGATTCATTTTGACGTCTGTTACTTTGAAGTTTCATTGTGCCTCATTTTCCTCGTGGTTCTCTTATGTTTTAGCGCAAATAAATTTTGTTTTGCATTGGTTGGGTTTTCTGTTTGCGTTGCTGTTTAATTTAAGACTTACAAAGTAATGAATTCTCCGAAATTTAACACCACATTTATGGACTGTTCTCGGAATGCAAAATAAGGCGGGATTAAAAAAGTCGGTAGTAAGAACACCTGACAGATGCATAGTGTCAAAATAATGCCATTACTCTGACTTTTTTAAGGCGAGTGAGAACAGGGTCAAAATCATTAAAAAATATTTTTATCGTAGCTAGAAAAGTCAAAATGAAAAGTAAACAACATGACGGACCTGCGCAATTCGTAATCCTTTTATCTATTATTATTGGCGATGTGATGCTTGTTAGCTGGGGAATAATAATCTTTAATGATTTTTAAAAAGTCAATATATCTGTGGTCACAAGCAATAACCAAGAATGATAGAATAATAGATTGCGCAAATCGTAAAATTAATTGTCTACGATCTGCGCATTTCGTCATGATAGCCTTACGATATGAACTTACGATATGAAATTGTCAATTAATGTAAACAAATATGAAACTAGTCTGTAAAGCCCGTATGATACTTCATAGTTTTGTCCAATTTCAAAATCTGAACACAAGTGGTGCGTGGGCTAGACATATATATATTGTAGAAAAGGATGAAGATATATATCGTGTCTATTTTTTACATCTCCGCAACGTTACTATCTTATCTCTCTTTTCTTATTGGCTACGTTAGAAAGAGCTCAAGCTTGTTCTTGACACTTACTATTTGATCGAAACTTAACGGGTGACGAATTGAGAGAAACGTCAAGAACAATGCATTGGAAATGCTGTCCGTCTCACATTTTTTTGTCCAATTCGTACTATATGCGTATACACTCAACCTTCTTGCATTTTAGCTTTGGCACTATTTCAACTGCTCTAGTTTCATTGTCAATGAATAAAAATTGGACAAAACAATGAAGTATCATACGGGCTTAAGCAGTGCAATAAAATTGTTAATATAATAGACTAAACAAATTTTTCGACCGTTTTACATTAAAATATGAATAAAGAAATATGAAAGAGTGCTGCGCATATAATTTTCGTGCTAGTTTTTTTTGGTTTTAATTAGGGCTGCCAGGTCACGATTTCCACGCGGGTTGTCCCGATTTTCAGCCTAAAAATGTGCGTCCCACAAAGACCTTAAGCGGGACGCCAAATGTCCCGATTTTCCGAAATACAATTTAAGTTTTTCTTTTATTTTTATTACTTTTTAAAAATATTTTCTATGTTAATTAATTTTTATGATCTATTGAATAATTACATGAATTAAGATTGTGAGCTTTAGATCAAGTGAGTTGTGAAAATAGCCACCTTTCAGTTAGAACACTAGCTTCTGACGAAGCAAAAACTCGTTTCATTTCTATGGTGCATTTCGACAAATAATCGAACACCAATGAATATTGAAATAAATGAAGAAGCAACTTGAACAGATGGCAACCCTTGATAGAGTTAATGGCGGTGATCTAAAATGGCCTCCTGCTTTGAAATGTCATATGATTAGCAGCCATACAATTCATGAGAATGAATTAGAGGATCTGTTCATTCATATGCTAGTTTAAACAGTGAGTTGATCACAGCTTAATCACTCAAAAGACTACTGATGAGGAATATGTAGCGATTTCCGAAACAGACTGTCTAGTCAGCTAAGTGATAGACTCTATACAGAGTTGTTGTTGTTGTTGTTGCCTTCTTGAAAACTCACTTGATCTAAAGCTCACAATCTTAATTCATGTAATTATTCAATAGATCATAAAAATTAATTAACTTAACTATGGCAGAGCACGGCCAAATAAGTTTAATTAATGTCAAATTAATTAAATAAATCTAATAATTGATCGATTTTTCGGTCAAAGTCATGTGTAATTGAACATTTGGTTGTGAAAATAGCCACCTTTCAGTTAGAACACTAGCTTCTGACGAAGCAAAAACTCGTTTCATTTCTATGGTGCATTTCGACAAATAATCGAACACCAATGAATATTGAAATAAATGAAGAAGCAACTTGAACAGATGGCAACCCTTGATAGAGTTAATGGCGGTGATCTAAAATGGCCTCCTGCTTTGAAATGTCATATGATTAGCAGCCATACAATTCATGAGAATGAATTAGAGGATCTGTTCATTCATATGCTAGTTTAAACAGTGAGTTGATCACAGCTTAATCACTCAAAAGACTACTGATGAGGAATATGTAGCGATTTCCGAAACAGACTGTCTAGTCAGCTAAGTGATAGACTCTATACAGAGTTGTTGTTGTTGTTGTTGCCTTCTTGAAAACTCACTTGATCTAAAGCTCACAATCTTAATTCATGTAATTATTCAATAGATCATAAAAATTAATTAACTTAACTATGGCAGAGCACGGCCAAATAAGTTTAATTAATGTCAAATTAATTAAATAAATCTAATAATTGATCGATTTTTCGGTCAAAGTCATGTGTAATTGAACATTTGGTTGTGAA
Organism: Dichetophora obliterata; assembly: GCA_963920525.1. Taxonomy (NCBI): domain Eukaryota; kingdom Metazoa; phylum Arthropoda; class Insecta; order Diptera; family Sciomyzidae; genus Dichetophora; species Dichetophora obliterata. The sequence goes on from OY986435.1 coordinate 48,376,902, forward strand.
AATAGCCACCTTTCAGTTAGAACACTAGCTTCTGACGAAGCAAAAACTCGTTTCATTTCTATGGTGCATTTCGACAAATAATCGAACACCAATGAATATTGAAATAAATGAAGAAGCAACTTGAACAGATGGCAACCCTTGATAGAGTTAATGGCGGTGATCTAAAATGGCCTCCTGCTTTGAAATGTCATATGATTAGCAGCCATACAATTCATGAGAATGAATTAGAGGATCTGTTCATTCATATGCTAGTTTAAACAGTGAGTTGATCACAGCTTAATCACTCAAAAGACTACTGATGAGGAATATGTAGCGATTTCCGAAACAGACTGTCTAGTCAGCTAAGTGATAGACTCTATACAGAGTTGTTGTTGTTGTTGTTGCCTTCTTGAAAACTCACTTGATCTAAAGCTCACAATCTTAATTCATGTAATTATTCAATAGATCATAAAAATTAATTAACTTAACTATGGCAGAGCACGGCCAAATAAGTTTAATTAATGTCAAATTAATTAAATAAATCTAATAATTGATCGATTTTTCGGTCAAAGTCATGTGTAATTGAACATTTGGTTGTGAAAATAGCCACCTTTCAGTTAGAACACTAGCTTCTGACGAAGCAAAAACTCGTTTCATTTCTATGGTGCATTTCGACAAATAATCGAACACCAATGAATATTGAAATAAATGAAGAAGCAACTTGAACAGATGGCAACCCTTGATAGAGTTAATGGCGGTGATCTAAAATGGCCTCCTGCTTTGAAATGTCATATGATTAGCAGCCATACAATTCATGAGAATGAATTAGAGGATCTGTTCATTCATATGCTAGTTTAAACAGTGAGTTGATCACAGCTTAATCACTCAAAAGACTACTGATGAGGAATATGTAGCGATTTCCGAAACAGACTGTCTAGTCAGCTAAGTGATAGACTCTATACAGAGTTGTTGTTGTTGTTGTTGCCTTCTTGAAAACTCACTTGATCTAAAGCTCACAATCTTAATTCATGTAATTATTCAATAGATCATAAAAATTAATTAACTTAACTATGGCAGAGCACGGCCAAATAAGTTTAATTAATGTCAAATTAATTAAATAAATCTAATAATTGATCGATTTTTCGGTCAAAGTCATGTGTAATTGAACATTTGGTTGTGAAAATAGCCACCTTTCAGTTAGAACACTAGCTTCTGACGAAGCAAAAACTCGTTTCATTTCTATGGTGCATTTCGACAAATAATCGAACACCAATGAATATTGAAATAAATGAAGAAGCAACTTGAACAGATGGCAACCCTTGATAGAGTTAATGGCGGTGATCTAAAATGGCCTCCTGCTTTGAAATGTCATATGATTAGCAGCCATACAATTCATGAGAATGAATTAGAGGATCTGTTCATTCATATGCTAGTTTAAACAGTGAGTTGATCACAGCTTAATCACTCAAAAGACTACTGATGAGGAATATGTAGCGATTTCCGAAACAGACTGTCTAGTCAGCTAAGTGATAGACTCTATACAGAGTTGTTGTTGTTGTTGTTGCCTTCTTGAAAACTCACTTGATCTAAAGCTCACAATCTTAATTCATGTAATATTTTCTATGTTTTTATTTCTACATCACTAAAATTGTACAGATATTCTTCTTCACTTACAGTTTGTACGTGTCCATTTGACTAAGAAAATTGCTGAACAGAATTGCTGAATTTAGTCTGAAGAGCAGCCAGAGGCAGTTCAAGTGCTGCCAATGAAACTTGAAAAACGCACTGTTTGGTGTGGTTTTATTTCCTTGGGTAATAAAATATATTTTTTTAAACTACATATCGCCCTTTTTATTCAAAGAAGTTTACTCAAAGAAATCGATTTTCATTAAACGTATGTTAAGTTTTTTATTCTCAGCGTCCAGCAAAAAAAGCGCTTCCAAAAGAAGCTAAAGAGGAAGGCAAAGTCCATCCTTGCCTTCCTCTTTAGCTTTCATACCCAGAAGGCATTTTTTTAACATATGCATGTCATTGGGAGGAATGCTTTCCTTAGTCTTCCCTAGAAGTGCTTCTAGGACTTTTTCAAAGGAAGATTTCTTTCAGCCCTTCAATCAAAGAATTCTAGTAGGGGTTTTTCAGGAGAACTTTAAGAAGGCATTAAATGGACTGGAATGGTTTTTGTGGTTTGGGGGTTAAAAAATCTCTGGGAAAATATCCCTTTTCTCGACATTTTAGTGATTTTGGTGTTGGAAATGAAAAGTGTTTGGGTTTTGTGGGGGTTTAAAAAAATTACACGCAAAATATCCTTTTTCCCGAAAGCATTTTAGTGTTGTAAGTTGTTGGGTTTCATTGGGGGTTTAAAAAATCCCACGGAAAATATCTAAAACATATATTATAATTATATATAATTTTTGTACATTAATTGAATTGAAATGCCATTTGAAGGATTTTATAAAAATGCACTTGAAAGAACTTCTTTATAAGGCTAAAAAGAAGCACAGTTTGATACATAGAATGTCTTCTGGAAGCAGTGTCCGTAAGAATGCATGTCACATTTGCATCAAAAATTTTGTTGTGGTACTGGATTATTGAGCGATACATTTTCCTCTATCGCGAAAAGTAAATAAGAAATCATTATCGTTCACACAATTAAAATTGATCTATGACAAGTATTTCTATATACTTAACTAAGATATTGCATTTTTTGAATTGTGACGTTATTGAAAAAAACGAGCGACATGCATACATCTTTTTCCCGATTTTTTTTTCTTATGTCCCGATTTATTTTTTGTAAAATCCCGGTTTAAAAAAAAACCTGGCAGCCCTAGTTTTAATGCAAATGTGAATGAAACCAACTTGCACTGGCAAAAGATTCAAGAAACAAACTTCGTCTAGCCTGACGTCATGATCGTAAAAAATATTTTTATCGTAGCTAGAAAAGTCAAAATCAAAGAAGTAAAATATAAGGAAATGGTGTTGCTTACACATACACTGTACGTGAACTGTCGCACCATTCGTAAATTGTGCGAGCGAGAAAGAGTGTGTTTTTTGACATTTTTGAGAACCCTGGCATCTGATTGGAAGACTCCTCAGCAAAATAGTTGAAAATAATTTAATTTTAAGCATTTTTCACTGCTTAAAAAGCAACAAAATTAAAGAAAAAAACCACTAAAACAAATGCAATATGAGTTGTGCGGTTACGAATTGTAATAGTTCCCGAAAACTTAAAAACAATGCGCATTCGTTCCACAGGTAAATATGTCCATACGGTTTAAATTCTTTTAACAAAAGTGCTTTATTTAGTTTCTAACGATATTTTTTTAACTTATTTGTTTTAGAAATGTATATATTTCTTATTAAAAATGGTTTAAAAATGCAATTTAGACCCCGTTGATTTTCCGCCAGTTTGATCAAACCACATCTGTCAAAACACAAACACTGCTTCAGGGGCGCAGTCATTTTTCGCAGTTGAATACATGTTTGGGGCGCTCTTGTTTTCAGCATAGTGAATCAGATTTAGTACCTGTTTGATAAAATTTTCTGATTTTTACACAACAACTAGGCAGAAACACCAAAAAAAATAAGGATTTAAAAAAATTAACCTAATATAATTTGTAATTAAAGTTGAAGTTTAGAATTTATAGGCCTTCAAATATAGAAAAATTACCTAAAAATCTTGCAGTTTTTCTAGTTTTTCAACAAAACTAAGCTTTATGGGTATTAAAACAAAGGTAATGTGCGTATCTATTCAACGAGGTGTCAAATTTAGAATTCCATAAAAATTCATTAAGATATAATTTTTATAATTAGAATTTGTCTGAAAGACTAGTGGTTTCTCTTTTACGAAAGCAATACATTAAAAAGAGAATTATTAAATAGATAACTACATTCAGAACTGCTGTAGACAGAGAAGCCTGTGTGGTACTTACTGAGGTTTGTAAGCCCTAAGCAGCATCCGAAAGCCTCCTTTTGATACTTTTATTTTTTTTTATTAAATCTGGAAAAACCTCGCGATTTTAAGTAAAAAAAGGGTTGTATCTTAAATGTATGTATTTTTATGTTTGATATCTTGTTGAATAGATACTTGTATTATCTCTCTTTTGATACCCATAAAGTTTAGTTTTGTTGGAAAACTTAAAAAATCAGCTAAATTTTTAGTCCACTTTTTCCAATGTTGGATGCCTATAACTTCTAAGCCAAATGCGAGCGATCAAAAATTTTTTTAATAATTAGAGTTGTTGCTATTCTTGAAATGTTTCTAAAATTTTAATGCATAAGAACAAACTTTAACAGTTTGGGCCTTCTTTTACGATACAACCGAATACGGCCCTTTGTGATTGTTTCTGTATTTGTGTGAACCAACACCAATATAAAAAATACCACACTTTTCTGCTATTACACCACTTCCTTATATTTTACTTCTTTGGTCAAAATGAAAAGTAAACAACATGACGGACCTGCGCAATACGTAATCCTTTTATCTATTATTCTTGAAGAATAACGACTAAACTCAAAGTATTGTAAAAAACGATATTGTAATTGCACGAACTACGAACCATTTTTTTGAAATATATGAACCGTTACAAACGAAATACATGCATACATAAGTGATGATCAATTCTGGGCAAAAAATGGATATCTGCATACTTCGAAAAATTGGCAATAAAGTAAATTCCATATCGCTTTTTTACGATATTTTGAGTTTAGTCATTATTTCTTGTGACCACAGATATAATCGTTATTTTTTATTAAAAATAAAAGTTAAATTTGGATTTTTATTTTTTCGATCAAAAATATAAGCTAAAATTTGACTTTTAATTTTTTGAACAAACATAGAAGTTAAAATTTGACTTTTACTTTTTAGATCAATAATAAAAGTTAAAATTTTAGTTTTACTGTTTCGATAAATAATAAAAGTTAAAATTTGACTTTTATTTTTTCGATAAAAAATAACACTTATTATTTGACTCATCTTTTTTTGATCACAAGTAAAAGTAAAAGTCAAATATTAATTGCTTTATCATCTGCTTGTAGTCACTGCCTCAGTCGTTTCCGAAATGAATGAAAACAGAATGTGCAATGATTAGCAACCAAGTGATTCAAAGCAACGATATAAAGATCGATAGCAATGATTTTTTTCCGTGCAAAAATGTTACCAATATAGGAGTAAAAGAACAAAAAGTGCTCTATTGTTTTAAAAATTTAAACTATTATTATGGTTAATAAGAAAGAGCATTGTAAAATTTTCAATCTTTATTTTTGATCGGAAAAATAAAAGTAAAATTCTAACTTTTATTTTTAATGTCAAAGTTTAATTTTTATTTTTAATTAAAAAAATATAAGTGAAATTTTAACTGTTATTTTGAATTGAAAGAATAAAAGTCAAACTTAAACTTTTATTTTTGATCAAAGAAATAAAAGTCAAATTTTAACTTTTATTTTTGATCGAATAAATAAAAGTCAAATTATAACTGCTATATTTGATCGAAAGAATAGAAGTAAAATTTTAACTTTTATTTTTGATCGAAGAAATAAAAGTCAAATTTTAATCTTTATTTTTGATCGGAAAAATAAAAGTAAAATTTTAACTTTTATTTTTGATCGAATAAATAAAAGTAAAATTATAACTGCTATATTTGATCGAAAGAATAGAAGTAAAATTTTAACTTTTATTTTTGATCGAAGAAATAAAAGTCAAATTTTAACTTTTATTTTTGATCGAATAAATAAAAGTAAAATTTTTACTTTTATTTTTGATCAAAAAATAAAAGCGAAATTTTAACTTTTAGTTTTTTGATCAAAAATAAAAGTAAAATTTTAACTTGTTTTTCATTGAAATAAAATCGGCCAAAAAATAACGATTATTTGTTGACTTTTTTGAAAAAAATCATAACCGCAGATGCATCGCGGACCAGAGCTTCCAACATCAAAGCTCAACGTATGCCAACAGCCTATCACACTGCTGACAACAACAATTTGTCGGAAATAAAGATTTCAACACATTCAAACAACTTGAATCGCGTGTCAAAGCAATGCAATAATGATGATGATGATAATACTGATGCTGATGATGGTGATGATGCAAATCTGACCACATAAATCTGGCCAACTCGCTGAACAAATCAATGCTGATGTATTTGCGCTTCAATTCTTCAATCAATCAATCAATCAATGCTTAGCTAACGGAATGTTGAAAAATCACGAGAATGTTTGGTCACAAACAAACGTCGAGCCTGCAACAACACCTTAGCGCAAAGCAGCTGGCTGGCTGTCTGTCTACTGAAAACGTTTGACCACCAACACGCAATCTCTCATTTAAACATACAAACATTCATACTTGTTCGTGGTCGTATGACTGTATATCAATGTGTACGAATCAAAAGTTGATTAATAGAAAAAAAACTTAGTTATTCTATGATATTTTTTATGCCATTCCAGTAAATGTCTCTGGAATTATTTTCTTGCAATCAAACCCACCATCGATCAGAATCAAATTGTGATAAAAATACGTGATATCAAGGAATGAATGTCACAACGAGGCAACTAATCAGAAAAGGAAGATCCTGTTTACGGTTTTTCAACTGTTGGTTTGAAAGTTCGTGTGTGTGTGTGTGTGTGTGCATCATCATATAAATAAATTGCATTGCTTCCGCATTATTGAGTTCCGCAATTCATGAAAGAAGAAGCAGCAGCCGATGATATGTGAGTCGATCAGCAGGTGGCAGCACTGCCAATCATAACCATGTGAACAAATTCTGTGCGATATAACAAAAACAACATACATTTATTTCAAGCACTTTTCAGGCTTGATATTTTATATTTTTATTTAAAACAATTTCCTTTGTTATTTTTAAATTTATAATGTTTTTATTTAATTGCAGATTTTATACCAGTTTTGTCCGGCTCCGAAAAGTGCCAAAACGTGAGCTGTATAAAATTTAGCTGAAAGTGAAGAGTATAAAAAAGTGGTGCGGTCGGGGGACTCCCGTATGCTTTGTCTTCAACTCCGAATGTAATTCAAAATAAAATCTGCATATTTTTATTTTTTATTTTATTATTTGTTATTTTATATAATTTTTTTTCAAGGCAAATAATGTAAATGAGCAGTCAAATTAAAAAGTTTTATTTAATATTTGAGAGAAAAAAAAGAGATTTATTTATTTAAAATCAAGATGTAATATTCTTATGAGAGACGAATTTAGGCAGTTACCGTTGACAGCAATGCTTGTTTTATGACGGAGCAAGGAGTTGAGCATTAAACATTTATCATGTTTAATGCTCAACTTATTTAAGAGTATAACTAAACTTATTTAAGAGTATAAAAAAAATACATTTTTTTGGGTCCACCCTAGTGTCAGTCAGCGACCAGCTCATCTACAAAGAGTCTAAAACAAAAAAAAACACATATTTTGGGTCCACCCTAGTGTCAAAATAATTTTTGAAATTCTTACTGCAGTTTCAAAATCAGCGACCAGCTCATCTACAAAGAGTATAAAACGGAAACACATTTTTAAGGTCTTACCTTAGTGTCAATTTTTTGAATTCTAAAATAAAATTTGGATCCAACGACCCCAACACTGCCAGCACATATACAAAGAGTATTAAGCAAAAAAAACAACACATTTTTAGGGTCCACCCTAGCGTCAAAAACTTTTTGAAATTCTAATATCAGATTTGAAATCAGCAACCAGCGCATCTACAAAGAGTATAAAGCCACAAAAATCATTTTTAGGGTCCACCCTAGTGTCAAAAAACTTTTTGAAATTCTAGCATCTGCACTTTGGGCCAGAAATTTGGAAAAGTGGCCAAAAATCATATCTTGGCGTTGAACAGGCGCGGATACAAGGGGGGTAAAGGGGGTAATTTCCCCCAAGAGCTTTTAGATACCTTAATTTTAAATACATTATTTAAAGTAAATAATAGTGCCCACGGCTTAAGGGTACTTTTATGTATACATAAGCGATTCTGAAGGCGTTCTTTAAAAGAATACTACAAAAAAATTTTCAGAGATATTGATATTAAGTTTTTTTTATTGATTTCAGCAATTATTAAAGTAGTTAAAAATTTTTTTGTTTTGTGACGTCATTCGCGTATACGTGGCGTTTTTTATGAAGCGATGCGAGAAGAGTAGGACCATTTTGCTTGCAGAATAACATGATATGTAATCATCTGAAAAAATGTATATTTGTAAACACTTACGCTGAGGCAGTGACTTCGAGTTTTTTTTAAAATTTTTATTTGTAAGAAAATAACGCGTCTTTAAAGTTGATTGTTAAAAAAAGGCTGTTAATTTGAGTACATAACGAGCTGTAACTTTATTTTCAGGCTCATTTTTAAAAAAAGGGCGAAGTCACTACTGCGACGTAAGTGTTTGCGTTACATATAATTATATTTTGTTTTTTTCAGATGATTACAGATCATGTTATTCTACAAGCAAAATGGTCCTACTCTTCTCGCATCGCTTCATAAAAACATCACCTACACGCAAATGACGTCAACTTCAAATTTGGCAGTGTAAATGGGCGAGTGAAACTAAGGTTAATGATATCAACACCGTTTTACTCTTTGTGATAATAGGGGTGTTCACATTTCAAACCGCTCATCAAATCGTTTGTCAAATCCAATAGAATATCGTGGGAATTCCATGAGAATTTCACGTTGTTCTATTGTATTTGACAAACGATTTGATGAGCGATTTGAAATGTGAACAGCCCTAATGACATTTTTCAACTAATTTCTAAAACGTTTGCTATCTTTGCCACGCTTCCTATTAGTGTAGCAACAGCTGAGCGAAAATTTTCTACTCTGCGACGATTAAAAACATGGTTACGTTCAACTATGCAACAGGAACGATTGAATGGACTCGCATTATTGCATATACATAGAGACATTAAAATAAATAGTAACGAAGCTATTGATAACTTTGCCGCAAAAAAGAAGCACTGCAATGATTTTGTCATATAATTTTTTCTCTATCTAATGACTATCTTATAATCAGTATACATTTTGTATTGTTCATTTATTTTTCGTAACGTCAGAACAATAAGTTTCAAATTCCTTTAATTTTTTTTTAAATGAAAAGTACTATGTTTTTTCATTGCACATACTTGAAAATATAATTGTGCAATGTTTTTATAATGGAACTAGCTGAAGCCCGGCGCGTTGCTGCCACTCTCCCTATTCAAACGCCCATAAAATGTTATCAGTTAAGCAGCATGTCTAAATTGAGGTCAAATACTGAATTCCGAGACTGTGCGACCTATATCCACAAAGCTATTCGATATAACAATTTTGGGTTGCATAGGAAGTGCCACGCCCTCTTGATCACCCCTCATAAAATGTAATCAATTAAACTGCATGTGTACATGGAGGTCGAATACCGAATACCAAAACTGTGCGACATATAACTCCAAATATATTCGATAACACAAATTTGGGTTGTATGGGAGGTGCCACTCCCCTTTTCCCTACGCCCATAAAATTTTACCAATGAAACTGCATGTGTAAATTGAGGTCGAATACTGAATTCCGAGGCTGACCTATAACTCCAAAGCTATTCGATATCGCAAATTTGGGTTAAGTTGGAGGTGCCACGCCCCCCGACAAACTCTAAAAAATTTTATCAGTAAATCTGCATGCGTAAATTTTGGTCAAATACTGAATTCCGATGCTGTGCGATCTATAACTCTAAAGCTATTTGATAGCACAAAGTTGGGTTGTATGGGAAGTGTCACTCCCCTTTTCCCTACGCCCATAAAATGTAAGAAATGAAAGTGCATGTATAAATTTAGGTCGAATACCGATTTCTTACGTTGTCAACCTATAACTTCAAAGCAATTCGATATTGCAAATTTGGGATGTAAGGGAGATGTCAGGCCTCCCTGTCCAACGCCCATAAAAAAAATTATTGAAACTGCATGTGTAAATTGATGTCAAAAACTGAATTCCAAAGCTGAATTCCTATAAATTCAAAGCTATTCGATATCACCAATTTGGATTGTATGAGAGGTGCCCCTCCCCCTTGTCCAACTCCCATAAAATTTCATCACTGAAACGGTACGTCTAAATTGTGGTCGAATACCGAATTTCAAAGCTGTGCAACCCATAACGCTATTCGATAACACAAATTGTTTTTATATTAATGGGAGGTAAAAGAAGGTGTGGCATTTCTTCTTAAACCATCTCGTACTCAAAGCAAAGCCACTTACAAAATTTGAGCTCAATCGGACCAATAGTATCGGAGTATTGTGATATTTCCAAAAGTAGGCGTAGATGAAGTGTGACAACGCCCGTTTTTATTAAAGTTAGTGACAGTCATCATAAGAACTTATTTACCAAATTTATTTATTTATTTATTTACCAAATACGACCAAAACCTTCTTAAATATAGCATTTTTATTGATTTGTGGGCGATAAAAGGGGTGTGGCATTACTTTTTTCCTAAACCTTTGCGTAGCAGTTACGAACAAACCAGTAGAAGGAAGTATCCTATTTGGTCTAGTCGTTTTCAAGTTTTAAGCATCCGAACAAATCACGATTCATTTTTATATGTACAGATATTGATTTGTGGGCGCTAAAAGTGGGCGTGAAAACATTTATGTATCGTGACTGCCTCTTGGAGCACCTACACAGCAAGTTTCAGTATAAAAATGTGTAGAACTCCGGAATTGCCATGATTTCGAAAAAGTGGGCGTATATATATTGCGACGAAAAAGTGATTTTTGTACAGTTACTGACAGTTACCATCTGAACAAAATGATAATATCTTAGTTTTTACGATCGAAACCGTCTGATTAATCCCTTATTTGGTTTGTGGTCGATAGCGCAAATTTGGCTTGTATGGGAGGAACCACGCCCCCTCGTCCAAACGTTACCAAACCTCACAGGAACAATCTATCTCCTCGGCAAACGTTGTTCTGCCACAGACCGCCTTACTGCCATACACGAAAATGTCAAGAAATGTCAAATATATTCACCATTTTCAGTATAGCTGCCGAAAGTAGCCATGTGCGTTAAATAACCACATTTTAGTCTAATACGATCAAAACCGTGCGAAATATAGCATTTTTGTTGTTTTGCAAGCGGTAAAAAGGGGTGCGGTAAAATATTTCCCTTGAGCCATCTCGTAATCGAAACAAATCGACTGCCCAAATTTCAGCTCAATTTAGGTTAAGCCTGGCGCACTTTACTTCACTGGACGCTAACTCCCCGAAAAGTGAGTTTAACTAAAGTAGGGCAGGCCTATTGATAGTGCACTTGCCGAGAGTAACCATATGTACTGAATTACAAAATTTTTGTCTAATACGACCCAAACCGTTGAAATAAAACGTTTTCATTGGTTTGTGGGCGGTAAAGGGGGGCGTGGAGACGAATTTTTAGTATAGTTGCTAACAGTAAACATTTTAGCTCAATCGACCCAGTAGTCAATTTTGATGGTTTCTTAAAAAGTGGGTGTGGCTATATAGCGATGACGCCCTTTTTTAGTACAATTGCCGAAAGTAACCATACAAACTTAAGTATCATATGTTAGTCTCATACGGCCAAAACTGCATGAAATATAGCATTTTCACTGATTTGTGGGCGCAAAAGGGGGCGTGGAAACCAATTTTTCGTACAGTTACTGTCAGTAACTTCACAAACCAAAGTACCAAATTTAAGTCTTATACGACCAAAACCGTCTGAAATAAACCATTTTCATTTATTTGTGTGCGGTAAAAGGGGGCGTGGAAACCCATTTTTAGGACAGTTGTCGACAGTAACCGTACATACTAAATTACAAAATTTTAGCCATATACGACCCAAACCGACTGAAATATAACATTTTTATTGATTTGGGGGCGGTAAAAGGGGGGTGTGGCAAATTTTTTTCCTCAACCATCTCGTACCTGAAACAAATCGACTGCCAAAATTTCAGGTCAATCGGTTCAGTAGTTTTGGAGTCTATAGACATCACACTGCCAGACACACATCGTTTTGCTTTATATATATATAGATATTGATTTGTGGGCGTTAAAAGTGGGCGTGAAAACATTTATAAATTGTGTTCGTCTCTTGGAGCACCTAAACAGCAAGTTTCACTGTAAAAATGTGCAGAACTCCGGAATTGCCATGATTTCGAAAAAGTGGGCGTATTTATATAACAACCACGCCCATTTTTTGTACAGTTTCCGACAGTAACTATCTGAACAATATCACCAAATCTTAGTTTTTTACGATTAAAACCGTGAAATATTTTTCTTTTTTTTTTGTTTGTGATCGATGGAGCAAATTTGGCTTGTATGGGAGGTACCACGCCCCCTTCTCCAATCGTTATGAAACCTCACAGGAACACTCTCAAGATGTGGCTTTATTTTCCCTGAAAATTTCATAAAGACTGGTTCAGCGGTTTTGGAGTTTATACGTGATATAGCCACATACCCACCCACATACCCACCCACATACCCACATCCATTTTTATATATATAGATAAATGTGAAAAATCTGAATAAATCAATCTTAATTCCAAAATAAGTTAAATTTAGAGTTTATATTTACTTTTCGCTAAGATATTATTTCAGAAAAAGGGAGAAAGGGGGAAAATGCTTCTTAAACAATTCGATAATTTAAATTCAAAAAAGTACAATTTGACTATTTGTAAAAAGACAAAAATTGCTCAAATCGAAAATGTGTGCATTTGATAATTTACCCCTCCCAAGATTTTTTCACATCCGCCGCTGGCGTTGAATAGACAGAATTTAATAAAACTTGGTGCAGGATACTTGGAATAAAGCATCTTTTTAAAGCGCAGTGGAAAAAGTGGGCGGGATTCAATAAAGGGGCGCGGCACTATCAATAAAATACAGTATCTCGTCTAATACTGGCACTAGTTTATTGAAACTCGGTACAGTAGTAGGTAGATGATGAAGAAAAGTGGGTGGGATTCAACAAAGGGGCGTGGCACTAGTAATAAAATACTGTATCTCTTCTAATATTGGCACCAGCTTATTGAAATTGGGTATAGGGGAGGGTAGAATCGTTTCAGAGCATGTTAAGGAAAGTGGGCAGGATTCAATGAAGGGGCGTGGTATTATTAAATAAAACTGTAGTTTGGCTATTATTGATTCTGGGGTATTAAAAAAGAGGCTTTTACCGAATCTGACGTGCGATGTGTGAACTAAAATTATATATATAATATATCAAAACTAGCACTTTTAGAACGATAAATATGTTATAAAATACAGAGACAAAAAACCACATAAACCTACATAAATAACATATATAGTTTCATGGGCGTCCGCTGGGGAAGCAAGGGTGCGTTTGCCCCGCCAAAAGGCAGTGATAATTGTTTTAATTTTCTTCAAATTAAATCAAAAAGCCGTGAGCTACAATTAAAAAATTTTACGGGAGAGTCAAAAAACTTTCTAAATTGTTATTCTAAGTTGCGCTCAGTCTTAGGGATTGTAGAACTTTTTTAATAAAAACGTCGTTTTTAGTTGTAAGAGTATAAAATTTAGCAGGAACATGTGTTTTGATAAGGTGCATCAATAATCAATCAAAAATTTGACTTTGAATATAATGTAACTTACGACTTTTTTGATTTTATATGAATATATTTTCATTATATATGTTAATATATTTTGAAGAGAACTCAAAAATACTTTTTTAAAAGTATATTTATAAATAAAGCTGAGCTAAACCATGCACGCATTTTTAAATAGTAGGGCAGTTCACGATCTTGTTGCATCGTTGCAAATGCAAAATAAACAGCTTTTACAAAAACAAAAAGCATTGAAAAGCTTTTGCAACACATGCTTTTTGTTTTTGTTAAAGCTGTTTATTTTGCATTTGCAACGATGCAACAAGATCGTTAACTGCCCTAGTATGTTTTACCCGTCGCAGTGATAAGTTACGATACCATTTCATTTACTCTTGTTTCAAAGGCACCTATCAATACTCTCTCATACTCAAAAATTTTTTTGTGTAAATATCACTAATAGCTGCGTACATTATATGAATTTTATTCGTAGTTTTCAGTCACGAATAGGATTCGTAGATTGGGCGTAGTTTGGTACATATTACAAATATTTTATTCGTATTCTTACAAAAACAAATGTATATTGTACGAATACATTTGTTACATATATTAATAATAAAATAACAACATTCTATCTGAACTGGGATTTGAACCACGGTTTCTTAGCTTACGGGCCACGTACTCTTTCAGTAGACTACGGCCACCTTGCAATCATAGATTTCCTTGTATTTTGGTAGTTGTTCAACAAACCAGGTTGAAAGATTTCGGTTGTAAATATTTTAAACCCAACTAATAGTAAATAGAACGAAGCCATTAGTAAATACTAAGAACGTAATGGAAAAAAGTACGAAGTATTCGCACGAGAAATTGAGGAATGATATGGAATGATGAAGCTCATTCTTCGGAGCAACAGATGGGAAGGTGAATTTAAGCCAGTGGTGCTCATTCTACAACATAGACATTTTTGCGTTGTGTTAGAGAGTGCTTCTTCACTGAGAGAAATCAGCTGTGTAAGCTTTCTGTTGCGCAGTTTTTCGATGTTTAAATTTCTTATTAAATACAAGTGAAACCTTTAAATAGCTTAGCCTTGAATTGATCAAAACACTTTTTGACGCTTACTGTTATTTGGGCTCTTACTTTTGTAATTTACAATTTATAATTTCTTACAACTGTCTAATTTTTTCAAATCAGCGTTTTCTAATGTATGGAACAATTTTGTTTTCTCTTAATCGCAAGAGGAATCATACTCTTCATGAGATTTTTTATTATGCCTTTCTAGAAAAAAATTTCTTTTGTTAACTTATGATGTGTAGCAAAGCAAACATTGCGCTTCATTAAAAGCATTCATTATGAAAAATATTTTATTGGTCATTAGCAGAAATAATATTGAATAAAATTACTAACACGAAAAGTATATTTATTGCTCAAACCAAGAACATATTTTATTGTTCATGCATACATTATTTTGCGTGCATTTAAGAAACACCAGAGCAAACGGGTGTGATTTTTTGAATGCGTGAGTTTTATATACGTGTGAGAGCACAAAAACTTATCTGCACATTTGTGCGCGTTTAAGCATCAAAGACTTGAGCCAATAACGCATTTGAACTGGGGCGATAAGCAAATTTATGTTTTAAAGCAATTAAACACAAGAAGCAAGCAAAAATAAATTTAAAAAACTAAATGTTTTTCCAAAAGTCGGCTTAAAAAAAATCGTTTTTCTGTCATAAAGATGATCCAATTTGGAAAATTTTTTAATTTATCATAAACTTAATAAAATTGCCTAATGGAGTTGAAGGTCCTTCAAATAAACCTGCATAAATGCAAAACCGCCAGCGCAGAACTCCTTCTCGTATTGGAGGAAGGAGGCTACGATGTGGCTTTAGTACAGGAGCCGTGGATTGCCTCGGGCAACGCGGTATCTGGTCTAAAGTCACAAAACTTCAATACGTTTTTCGCAACAACAGTAAGTAGAACAAGAACAGCCATCCTTATAAGGAAAGGCATCTATACTTATCTAATGTCTCATTACAGCACTGACGATCTCACCGTTGTGGCGCTAGAGGGCGACGCGGACGAGCCGATCCTGGTCGCCTCATGCTACATGGCGCATGACGTCGACGCACCACCAGACGAGCTGCAAAGAATGGTAGCAGTCGCCGGCGGGAAGAACCAAGCAGTTGTCATCGGAGCAGATGCCAATGCACACCACCCAGTATGGGGCAGCCCAGACATCAACGATCGAGGTGAGTCCCTACTTAACTTTATTCTACAACATAAACTTAGCGTAGCTAACGTCGGCGAGGAACCCACGTATGTAGGCTCCACCTCGTCGAACGTGTTAGACCTAACAATATCCTCCGACAACAACACTCTGGTCACAAATTGGAAGGTGCTAGCACAGCCCTCCTTCTCGGACCACAATTATATTAGCTTTAGTATAAGCTTTAACTACACTACAGCTCAAAAGATCTTTAGAAGCCCCAGAAACACTAACTGGAACCACTTCAGAAGCATCATTGAGACCAAATTACCAGCTACTAAACAAATTAATACGGAAGAGGGCATTGAAAGGTCACTGAAGATTCTCTTGGCCCATCTTCTCAAGGCCTATCATGCCTCTTGTAAGCCCACGCGAACAAAGCGTAAGATCAGACCACCATGGTGGAGTCCGAATCTTACAGAGCAAAGACGCAACCTAAAAGATTTCTTTAAACTAGCTAAAATAGCTGACCTAGAGGAAATTTGGGGGGAATACAAATGTAGGCTCAAACTTTTTAAAACAAACGTAAGCAGAGCAAAAAGACACTCGTGGAAGAACTTCTGCTTACACATAGAAAAAACTGCGGACACAGCAAGGCTCAGGAAGCTACTCTCAAAGCAGCCCTCCATTCAGAGCCAGCTACGCAAAGACAATGGCCAGTGGACGGAGAGCAGTCAGGAATCCCTCGAGGTGCTTTTAAAGGCGCATTTTCCTGGTTGTACCGAAGCTCCTAGCACTGCTACAATACGAGGGCACAGGACAACCCCGCTACAGGTTCCACACGACTTAATAACGTCGGACTGAATCGTATGGGCTATAAACTCGTTCTCGGGATACAAATCTCCAGGACCAGACGGTATAATTCCTGCCATGTTGCAAACGGCTGAATCACGAGTCGTCCCATGGCTGAAGAATATATTTAACGGATGCATCAGGCTAAACTATGTACCTGTGGGTTGAAGGACAGCGAGGGTTATATTCTTACCGAAGGCCAAGATATTCTTACCAATAAGTCTGACCTCCTTTGTAATCAAAACGCTCGAGAAACTGATAGACTTGCACCTAAGAAACAATTCAATCCAGTTATCAACCAACCAGCACGCATACATGAAAGGGAAATCGGTTGAAACGGCACTACATTCCCTAGTAGTAACCATAGAAAAAGCCCTCCACCACAAGGAATACGCACTCGGGGCGTTTCTAGATATCTCAGGTGCATTCAACAATGTATCAACCACCGCAATCCTTAGTGGATTACGTGCAATAGAGGCACCACCGGCAAAAAACTTTTGGTTAGACAAGTTGCTAAGCTGCAGAAAGGTGCGGGCTGAAAGGGGCACTAAATCCATGGTAAGGGAAGCTCGCAGTGGGACACCCCAGGGAGGGGTCCTCTCGCCACTACTATGGAATCTTGTAGTTAATGAACTACTCGAAAAGTTCGCAGGTAGAGCCCCGAGGATAACTGCCTATGCAGACGACATAAGCATTATTATAGTAGGGAAATGTCTATCAACAGTAAGCTCCATAATGGAGAGCACACTCAAAGATGTACTTAGATGGGCAAATTCAGTCGGTCTTAGTATTAACGCAGAGAAAACGGATCTGGTTCTGTTCACGAAAAGGTACAAGATACCACAGTGGATACCACCGAAATTGAACGACTCATACCGAAAACTCACAAAAAATATCTAGGAGTCGTCCTGGACAGCAAGCTGTCATGGAAAACCAACGTGGAAGAAAGGGTGAAGAAATCCACCATTGCACTATACACATCCAAAAAGATGCTAGGCAGTACTTGGGGTCTCTCACCCTTTCTGATGCACTGGATCTATGTAACGGTAGTGCGTCCTATTCTACTCTACGGGATTATTGTGTGGTGGCCGGCTGTGAACAAATCAACATTCCTCAGGCACTTGGAGAAAACTCAGCGGCAGGCAGCGCTATGCATCACGGGGGAACTGAAGTCAACTCCAACTAAAGTGCTTGAAACGATTCTAAGTATGGACCCCCTGGACAAACACGCAAAACTAATAGCCGGAAAAACGGCACAACGCCTTACGGCAGCAGGCAACATGCACATTCAAAATTTTGGACATTGTACAATCGGTAGGATCCACTTAGTAGCACGGACTACATGGTACCTCGCACGATAGTCAATTCCAAAGTACGAACTCTTTTGGGACCAAATGACTGGTGCAAAGGTATAGAACAAGCACAGCAGGCGGTCAACATATTTACCGACGGCTCCAAAATGCCTACGGGGGTAGGTGCGGCGGTGTATTGCGCAGAGCCTAATATAAGGCAGCCATATAAACTGCCGAACCACTGCAGTATCTTCCAGGCGGAAATATTTGCCATAAGGAAGGCTGCTGAGATAGCCCTCAGCATGGACACACACTCTAACATCAACATTTTCGTTGACAGTCAAGCGGCGATCAAATCCATGCGCTCCGCTAGCATCAAGTCCAAAAGTGTCTTGGCTGGCAGAGATGCACTAGATACACTATGCGCTTCGAAAAGAGTGCGCATCTACTGGGTCCCTTGCCACCAGGGCATTGAGGGAAACGAGATGGCAGATGGTTTAGCAAAGGAAGGCGTCGGGCTGGAATCAGAACTCGCAGAACATGTACTTACTCCGCTACAATAGTTGTACAGGAACCTCAAAAAAGAGCCACACTAGCAGTGAATCGTAGATGGAGAGATACGACAACGTGCAAAATCTCGAAAATCATGTGCAATGCACAATGCGAAAAACGAACTCCGTTCATCTTAGCACGCCCGCGCAAAGATTGCAGGACACTAGTGGGCATGCTCACTGGTCACTGCATGACGGCAGCCCACGCGAGGAAGCTTGGCATCACCACGGATGACAACTGCAGGAAGTGCAAGGAACCGGGCACAGTGGAGACCCTGGAGCACCTACTATGCACATGCCCCGCCCTACTTAGATCGAGACTAAAATACCTAGGCTCATCGACATTCCCATCGCTTAAAGATGTAGCCAGGGTGTCTCTAGAATCCCTCCTAAGGTTTGCGAACTCAACGCAAATCTTTAAAGACTTTAAAAACAAACACAAAGGTTCCTTTTGTTCGCTACCGGTACCACTAAGGACCTGAATTGGTCTATGTGAGCCTTCACGAAGGCATCCGGTTTAACCTAACCTAACCTAATAAAATTGCTAACAATCTTGCAGCACTTAGATTTGAGAAAATTGCAGCGATCTAGGCAAGTGCAAAGCTTCTAATTCAAAAGAAAAAAAAAAAATAAAATAGGAAATTCTGAATAAAGTAGGCTACTTTATTTTTAAACTAATTAATTAATTTTAAGATCAAGCACTAATATTTAAAAAAAATCTGATGGCAAATTCTTTTAAGAAAACTTCTTTTAAGAAAAAAGCAAAAAATTCTTTTACATTAGAATATCTTATGTTCAAAAGTTTTTTTATGACTAAAATTTAAATAGGAAACTCGATTTGAAACAATTATTTTATACTTCTTCAAATTCACGTTTTTTAACAGGCGCAAACCTGTTTTGAGAGTTTTCTGGATTTTTCGTGTCACGTGCTTACATTACATCCAGGATTCAGAATCAAGCCTTGCAGGGAGGTTCTGGTATATGTTTAGAAAATGAATGGAGCCCAGAATCCATCTATACATGTACCTCTTTATATATTTATTCATACGTTTTGAATTAAAATAAATTAAATTTTTAAATAATTTATGTAAAAGGTGTGTTTCCAACATTGGCGTCGGAAGCGGGGGGAAAGGGGGGCAGTTGCCCCCGCACTTTTTTAGCTAGATAAACAATTTAAAAGGAAAATTTATTCAAAATATCAGTTTTTTTACCACGATAATATTTTTGTATTATATATTTTCCTCTTCTTTCTCTCTTCTTCATGTTTCATGTGAAGAAATTTTGGTGAACTTTTTTGCACCACCATTTGTACTGCCCCCCAGATGAAATTCGCTTCCGACGCGCTTGGTTTCCAACCACGATTTTAGCAACTTGCATGCTGCTAGAACTGATGCATGTTGAAAAAGCAATAAGTCAGTTGATGACCGTCCATGCGGGGAACATTTCAAGAATAGCGACAACTCTAATTCTTAATTTTTGCGGATTATATGGATTTTTACCTCCTAAATTCAAATCTGATAAATTTCACATTTACATTAGAAAAAATGGTCTGAAAATTATGCTGGTTTTATTTTTTTTTTTTTTTAAATATTGGGAAAGTTTTGTATTCTCATTTAAAAAGAGAAAAATTTTGGGGCTAAATAGTAATTAATGTGATTTTATTTAAGGATAAAGGAGACATCACATTATTTAATTTACTCAATTACTAAGAAAATTTGTTGAGATAAAAATTTTTGAAATAACATTGAAAAATAAATTTCGGGCATTGAAAATGTTTCGGGCATGATACGAGAAAGATTTTTACCCCAATCTTTGAAATATATAAAATTTTCTTATGTGTACAATCGTGTGTCAACCGGCGTATCATGATGACAAAATTAGTACAAAAAATCTCAGAAAATAAAATTATATAGGTTACATTTTCTTTATGTGCATTCTAGACTCCTTTATGCCTTTAGGCCCGCCTAAAACAAATCCTGCGTAAGCCCTTGGATATATAGATAGTTAAGTGAGGAGGGAGCTAGTCACCTAGTTACTGCGACCTCAAAGGCCTATTGTAACAAACCTCTACAAGTAATAATCCATCCTTAACCGTTAAGTTCGTTAGGAACAGAGCGATGTAATTGGGTGAACTAACCGCTATTTGGTGTGGTTCTACACTGAGAAAAAAAGCATATTAAAATCAATGAAAATTTACTCAATATTAAAGAAAATTTTACTTGTTTTAGCGCAAAAAATTTTCTTTTTGTTTTGAATGGAAATTTTTCTTTGAAAGAAAGAAATAAACTTTAAAACAAAGAAATAATTTATTCTTTAAAAGAAATTTTCTTTCTTTGAAAGAAAAATTTCCATTTGAAATAAAAAAAAATAAAAATTTTAAAATTCTGAGTTCAGATTCAAAATTAGCGACCCCCTTACACTGTGAAATGATGTTTAAAACTCTTAAAAATACATTTTATTAGGTGGCAGTACTGTGGTAAAAATTTAGGTGGCAGCCCTAACCTTCATCTTAAATTTTAAAATTGTGACATTAGTTTCGAAATCAAATCTGTTGTCAGAATTTCAAAATTACAAGAATTTGCAAAAATACAAAAAAATTCTATCCGTCATCTTGGATTTTAAATTTTGACATCAATTCCAAAATCAGCTACCCCCTAAAACTGCTAACCACGGAGTCCACAGAACCCTTAAAAGTCCTATTACACTTAAGCTTTCTCTATACACGCTTATTGAATTTTTTTGATACTTGCTTTAAATTCAATTAATTGGATACTTGCGAGCTTACAAGCTTTTGCCGATCATTTTAAGCTTTTCAACTTTCTGCCCGACAAAGTGAGTCTAAATAAGCCAAGCCAACGAGCAAGCATGGTTTGTGCAGTTCTCTGGTGCCCATATTAAACAAAAGTCTAATACGACCAAAACCGTTCGAAATAACGTATTTTTATGAATTTGTGGGCGGTAAAAACTGTCAAAATTTCAGTTCAATTCAGATTTTTCCTGGTGCAATTTGCTTAAATCTTCTCTTATCCTTTGAAAAGTGGGCTTAACTTTAAGGTGACCATGCTCATTTTTAGTACAGTGCCCGAAAGTAAGCATATGAACTAAATTTCCAAATTTTAGTCTAATACGATCAAAACCGTCCGAAATATAGTATTTTTATTGATTTTTGGGCGGTAAAAGGGGCTGTGAAAAAAATGTTTTCTCAACTATCTAGTAAACACCTACCTACACTCTGTCTGACACACTTCAGGGGGTGCCAATACAAACATCACAAAAAATAGAAAATACAACAAAAAAATAAAAATATTATTGCTCGTCTACACAAAAACGTTACGAGACTCGAAACATTTAACATGACGAAAATATTTCGTTACGAGACTCTAAAAATTTTACTCTCAATATCAAATCGCCGCCTAAGAAGTTTCACTTCAAAGAAAGCAATCATTAGTCAATGAACTAATGCTCTTGATGAACGAAGGCATTTGAGAAATTTTAATTTTTCGAAAAATGGCGGTTGTTGAAATGCAATGTTGCTTGTTTACCCAAAATTGCACTCATATTTTCGGCTACAAAAAAATAATCGTGCAAAAAAGAATCCTGCGTTCACAAGGAGGACAATTATGAATAGAATAAGTCAGAAAAATTTCAAACTGAACGATCTAAATTGACAATGGTCACCACCGACTTCGAAAACATGGTTTTGAGCAAAACGCGTTTAGGGTTTTGACTACGCAGTGCATGCAGATAAAAAACTCATATTAAAAGTCATTTATCTCCATGAATAATAATCCGATTAGTCTGAAATTTTTAGAGAATACTTTTGAAATATTTAACTTTTGGAATATGGAAAAAAAATTTCCCAAAATTCTAACTAATCGGGCACCTTTTACAGACGTTTCTTTTGGACAGATATTAACAGCCCTATTCTGGTTGTTAGCCTAACAAGAAATAGTTAAGGAGCTCTTGTTAAGCTGATTGTTTTGTCATGTAAATGTTGGTATTCTTAAAAATCATTAACAACATAAAAGCTTAAAAAGCTTTTAAACTTCACCATGCATGGTGAAAATCGATATGCCTATTGAAAGAAGAGATGCGCTATATAAACAGATGCTTCGAGTGCAGATTGTGACTTTGCAAGCGCTTGTTAAAATTTGCCACGGCTACTGAAAGATTTCATTATCAACTCTTAAAATAAGTAAAAAATTCTTCCATTTTTCAGGTTAATGTATTTAAACTCAACATTATATTATAATTTTGCATTTTTTTATTATTTTCACAACAATTTTCTATCTAAGCACATACATTTCATTCGTTGTTGTTAAGACTCTTTTTGTTATTAACAAAATTGTAAGGAAAAAAGCTTTTAAATTTGCAGCAGAATACGAGACCTTAACAAATTGTTAATATTAACTATTTTGTTAATGTGGTGAGTTTAGTTAAGCTGCCAGAATAGGGCTGTAAGTCTGTTCCCGTACTCGATTAAAGTAACTTGAAGTTTCTTTACACATTTTTCAAGCTCGAGAGAGAAGAAGAACAAGCTAAATGTCACTCTCTATTATATTACAATTACCCGAAAATAGCTTGAAATTCACTTGAGCAATTTCTTCGAGCACGAATCTTCTTCTTCCAATTGCTTCAATTTATTGTCAATCAGCTGTTAACAGCAATTGTTCTGCTCAAAACTTGCTTGAAGTTGTTTCCGTACTTTTTTGCATATTCTCACATTCTGACAGTTAATTGAGTTACTCTCATAGATTGAACTTTACTCGAACTTTACTTGAAGTTAGTACGGAATCAGGCCTATTGTCAAAACAAATTTCTCATGTGAACAAGCTTCGTTTCATATACTAAAGGCTTTTCAAATTTTTTTTTATTTATTTATATAAAAAGTTTCATTAACATAGGTATTTCATATTTTTGTCTTATTTAATCATCATTGTTTTTATTACATGTAGCTTATGACTGTATTGATTTGATATTCGATCGCAATCTTATTGATAGTGATGATGATGAGAAGATTGTGTTGCGTTAGTTATTGGTTTGAAATGTAATAAAAAACAATGTCAAGGATGACAGTAAAAATTTGCATGATAAAACTTTGATTTAAATACCATTAAAAGTGTCTTATCTCAATAACTCAATGTAAACTTTTACTTTTCTTTGCATTCATGTGATATTTTTAAGTATTGTTTTTTAGTTTGTTTGTTTGTTTTTGTTTTCTTGCAAAAGCACAATTTTAAATTTAATTTCTCAACAATGATCAGGTAAACAGAGAGTACAAGATCACCACAAGTGACACTTCATTTCCAAGGTTTTCTATTGTATCCTACTCTTTGTTTTCATAGTGCACAAGCTACATAAGTCTGTGTGTGCTCATCAGCACAGGTGACTACTGCAACAAAGTCTGTCGCCACAATAGAAGATATTAACTTTTCTAGGCCACACGCAATGCTGCTAAGCTTAGCTAAGTAGAAGCGGTGCAGAACCCTTTTCAGTACATGTCAGCTATTAATTCGGTCACTGGAAGAGTGCAATCAACAAATCTTGCTACTAATCCACCCATTCAAGTGAAGACGCTGCGACAGTTGTTGTTGGCAATTTACTGCTATTGTGCTACAACAATACACATTTGAGCTTGACATTTGTAGGTCAGAATTTGTTGCAGTTTAAGCTTCAAAGAAATGCCACTTCAAAGCAAAGAATTGCGATATTTTTCTTTTCTATTATATTATATTTTCACAAAAATACTTTGCATCGGTAAAGTAATAGCACTTGCTGTGTATTTTATTATCAGAGAAATTTTGATGTCTGCCATTTTTATGGGCAAATTTAATTTAAAACACTATTGAAACAAATTAAAGTGCAAACCAATAATCCAGGTTTGCTGACACTGGCATGCATCCACACGCAGGAGTGAGTTCTAAGATTCCTCCATTCAATACTACTTGTTCCACATGTGGTTTCTATATCTTCTTCCATTTATTTCCACAAATGCTGCTCTCAAACGCCAACGGCTTTCAGTCATTGCAGCCAGCACATGAAAGTGCAACATTGTTGCTGTGCAGCAAATCAACTTTTATGTAACCGAATGCAAAGCCTTAGAATGCACCACCTTCAAGCACAGTCAATAAAAAGTTTTTGATTTATAGATTTCTGAACTTTTCGTTTTTGATGCTATCTGGAACCAGTGGTGTAGCTAGGATTTAACAAGGGGGGGGAGGGTGATAAATAAAATTTTAAATTATGTTTAAAATAAAAATATTTTAAGCTTATTTTAATGCTTGTGCGCTCCTAGCGAACAATCAAAAAGTAGTAAAAATGTACATGTAACACTAATTATTATTGCATTAAACAATTAAGTCAAACCGCCTTGGCTTTTTAGATAGCTCATCTTTGTGTATTGCAAGGGCAGCCAGTCTGTTAAGCCGATTCTTAAATTCTAATAGATAATTATAGCTTACAACAACTGTTTAACAAACAAATTCAAATTCTGGTCTATACCTGTCCTGTTGAGTTTCTTAAGTAGGTCTTTATTCGCTTCATACACGAAAAGGTGCGCTCAGCCGTACTGGTTGACGTCATTTTTTGGTAACGCGCCCTTGCGGCTAATATACTACTTCCACAGTCTAACTTCAGTAACAGCTGTTGATGGTGGGCAGACAAGAAACTCCTGGTAAAACTCAAAGGTGAATTTAAGATTATTTTTTGAAGAGACATAATTAAAAAGTGCCTGAAATCCAGTCAGTATTTTTCTATGGTTTGTGAACCTTTCCTTCAACTCCATTTTATAAAAATCCAAAAATTCAATTAACACTTTCACACGGAAATATTTTTCTATTGGCAGGCCGTCATGTTTCTTAGTTCTTGTAAGTGTTACAGGTGCAAGCGTAATGCATTCTGCAAGCGACTTTGCTTCTATGAAATTTTTTTTAAAAGTTTCTTCATTCTCGCTGAAGAATGAAGAAACTTTATGAATTTTCAATTTCACGCTGAGCATCGTCTGCCAAACCGATTGCCTCAACCAAATCATATTCTTTTTTTGAAAATTTAGACTCAATGGCAACGAATGCTGGTAAACTAAAACCACAATCTTGAGGGTCAATATAAATTCGAAGTCAATTGCATTTTTCAATATTCTAGAATTTGGATCATCATACTGCATTTGTTCATGCTGAAAAATTGCATGGAAGTCGCTACCTGATTCGCACTTTGCAATCCATCTGGTTAAATTTAATCTTTTCAAAGTTGTCGCTCTCTCACAAGAATCGGTTTCAATAATGGTAGTTTCTAGTTTCACTTGGTAGCAGTGGTGTTTTTCAGGTACAATTGTACCTTTTACTGCACATTAGGGCCCTACCAAAGTAGGCGAATCGAGACAATCGCAACTTGCCGAACGTCTGACGAGTTAAGACGCTGAAAGTTCGGTTCTTACGGAACAAAACGTATGGACAAGCTGTTTCGTTCAGTTTCGTTAAATTACGTTTGCTCATTTTGGCCAACAACATTGAATCACATTTAAGAGAACATTTTCGTCTCTACTTGTTACGGAGCAACTCGTCTATTTAGGTTAGGCCTTTACGCTTAGTATGCTGTATGAACAAAAATTTTTGGTCATATAACTCTACACGCGAAATTTTAGTGTAGAGTCAAAATTTTTGTGTGGAGAAAAAGCACTTGCTGTTCTGGTTGACAGATTCATATTTATATTGCTGCAGTTTTATATCCTATAAAAAGGAAAACTACGCATTAATAAACTATATAAATGCAACAATAAATAACAAATTCAAACTTAAACATACTTTCCGCGCCAATTAAATGGGCATATAATCGACAGCGAAATTTTGACATTTCAACTTTCCACTCACGAATGGAAATTTGGCAACTAGCAATAATTTTTGCTTCTACAGCGTACTAGCTGGCGAAAAAAAATTTCGCTGCCTGTTTGTTGTCAAAAATCCCAATGCATTTCTCAATTTATTTCAGAAAATAAATTTGTAATTTTTATTTTTTTTCGAGTGGTTACTGAGTTACGGGTACTTAAAAATTGAAAAAAATTCGGTTTTTTTTTTCGAGGACTGATTTTCATTTGATCATAACTTCGGTTAAGTTTGAGATAGAGCAACGATTTTAGATTCATATTGAAGATATTTTCAAAAGGCTTATTTTGTATAATAAAACTTTAAAATTTCACAAATATTTACGTTATTTTTTTTGCATAAAAGTTTAAAAAAAAATATTTTTATGAAAGTCATTTTGTGGGACAAAAATTTTTAAAAATGACTCACAAAAATATTTTTTTTTAAACTTTTATGCAAAAAAAAAAAAAACTTTAATATATGAGAAATTTTAAAGTTTTATTATACAAAATAAGCCTTTTGAAAATATCTTTAATATGAATCTAAAATAGTTGCTCTATCTCAAACTTAACCGAAGTTATGATCAAATGAAAATCAGAAAATCAAGAAAAAAGCAAATTTTTCCAATTTTTGTGTACCCGTAACTCAGTAACCATTCGAAAAAAATAAAAATTACAAATTTATTTTCTAAACTGTAGCCAACACTACGTGTATACAAAGTTTAAACCAAATCGGAGAGGGTCAGGTTGAGAATTTAATTTTTTTGTCGAAAAGCAATGGAATCACTCAATAGCTTAATTTCAAAATTAAGCTATTGAGTGATTCCATTGCTTTTCGACAAAAAAAATTAAATTCTCAACCTGAACCTGAATAGGTAAAGGGAGGGGATATTCCCTTTATCCCCCCCGTAGCTACGCCACTGTTTGGAACTTATGTGTTTGAATCTTGTATGTTTTTAGTTGTTCTTGTAGATTGTATAGTAGATTTTAATAGAGGCATGTTTATTGTCGTTGTTCTAATAAATATCCATCGCTTTTGAAATATCTACACAGAAAATGTTTGCAGTGATGCAAAATTTAACGGCATCAAGTACCTAACTCTTGATACTTTAAAAGGACACGACAAAGAATTTAATACTGAAAACTTGTTCGCTATTTCCCAGTAGTGCGCGGCATCATTGACGAACTTTTCGTGATGATTTCTTTAAGGAAGTTTCTGCATGAGCTGCTGGACATAAAAGTTTTTCATACAAAATATAATGCAAAGTAGCGGTTGTAAGCGCCTAACTTTTTCCACTCAAGACTACAAGACAACAACTTCAAGATATTCATGATTGTTGTGATTCATCGAATCGGTTAGAGGATAAACTGTAGAGTTCGCAAACTAGCGATACTATCGATAATTTCAGACACTATCGTGACTATCGATAGTTTTGGACTGACTGACTATCGATGGTTATCGATACTATTTAAATATTCATTGACACCACTGTTTAGGTGTCATTGCCATTGGTGTCAGTGTTGCCAGGTGCCTGTCACCATTTACTCCTAGATTGGATTTCAAATCCCCCTAAAATCCCCTAAATTTTTTTTTCGAAAAACATACAGAAATTTTATAGAGGGAAACTGAAAGTAGTGCAGCTGCAATACAAGCCTATGTATTTAAAGTGCTGAGCTGTTGGACGTCTTTAACAAGGTCAGAAAGTTGCATCATAATTCTCAATTGTCCGCTGTGCAATTGACCTTAAAATGAAGTCTTACTTTTGAAAGGGGGCTCCGTCTCCCACTTTTGATATATTTTTTGAGCATATCTTTTTTGTCTATAGTTTTTCCATACTTGCTTTGTTTTTAGTTTTTACACACGGTTAAAAATTTTTGACTGCTTTAAATCCAAGCTTTGGTTTAAAGAAATTTTTAATGTAAAATATAAAGGGTGTTTTTTATAGAGTGATACAAGTTTAAAACATAGAAATATATTTTAATATCAATGAAATGGGCTTTATTGGATGGATAGATTATGACATTATTGTTTAAATATGATTTCGGCCATGTAGCCGCCACGGCTGGCGCGTACAAGGCGCAATGTGGAACACCAATTTTCACAAAATTTTCGCAGCATTTGCGGCCGTATCTCGCCGATATCTCTTCGAATGTTGATTTCCAGGTGTTCAATTGTTTGTGGTTTATCGATGTAGACAAGTGACTTTACATAGCCCCGAAGAAAATAATCCAATGGGGTTAAATCACACGATCTTGGGGGCCATTTCGTGAAATTATTTTTTCGTCAAAAGTTTCCTTGAGTAAATCAATTGTAGTGCCCGCTGTGTGGCATGTGGCCCCGTCCTGTTGGAACCACATATCAGCAAGATTACTGCAAGCTAATTGAGGTACGAAAAAACTTCGAATCATGTTCCTATACCGTTCACCATTGACAGTAACATTCTGACCATCATCGTTTTTGAAGACATATGGGCCAATGACTCCGCCAGCGCATAAAGCGCACCAAACAGTAATTTTCTGTGGATGTAATGGTGTTTCGACAAAAGCTTGTGGATTCTCCTCACTCCAAATACGACAATTCTGTTTATTTACATACCCATTCAACCAAAAATGGGCTTCATCGGAAAATAAAATTTTCCATGGAAATTCAAAATCAATATCAATTTGTGCTTCAGCCCATTCGCTGAATTGGCGTGTCATACGATGGTCGTTTGGCTTTAATTCCTGTTCAAGTTGAATCTTGAAAGGTTTTAAGCCAAGATCTTTTCGTAAAATCTTCCATAAAGTGGAAGGACACAACCCCAGTGGCTGAGAACGGCGACGAATTGATTGATTGGGATCATCTTCAATGCTTTCCTGTACAGCGGCTACAGATTCTTCAGTGCGCATTGTTCGGCATCTCACGAGATGCATATTATCAGTAACAGTAAATGTGGTCCGAAAACGATCTATTGTTCTTCGAATTAACAGCTCTGAAGGACGATTATGTACGTCATAAAATGGACGAAGTGCATGATAAGTTTGACAAACAGAACCATTATTTTGATTAAAAATTTCAACAATTTGCACACGTTACTCTGGTGTAAGTCGATCCATAATAAAATGTCAAAGCAAACTAAACAAAAAGCAACTTTCAGCTGTTAAATGGGTGGTCAAATAAAGCAATGATGCCAACTAAAGTTGTGTCACTCTACAAAAAAAAAAACACCCTTTACTACTTTTTAATCCAAACATTAGTTTAATTTAGCTGGATCTCAAACCCACGTTCCTGAATAGAACTTACTTACTTAATTAATGTACTAACTTACATTTATAATGATGCAAAATAAGCGAAACTATGTTAACGACTGAGTTGGATGAGTGGATAAGGTATTGAACCAGCACATCAGAGGACGTGTGTTCAAATCACGAACTGGTTAGAAATTTTTTTTTTTATTTTACTTTAATTTAGCTGGGTCTCGAACCATCGTTTCTGCTCGCTCGCTTACTTACTGCAAGCTTACTTGCATTCGTTATGATGCAATATAAGCTTAACTTTCTTAACAAATGAGATGGACGAGTGGATAAGGTGTTGGACCAGCACAACAGAGGATGTGTGTTTAAATCATGAACTGGTTAGAAAAGCTTTTTATTTTAAGTTGATATTTATATTGCTTTTGTCAACTTTTCCCGATTTTAAACTATTCTTTATTGGATTGAAAAATTTTAAACTTTTCCTTGGATTAAAAAGTAATCTTTTTTGTTGTTGTCCTGCATGATGTAATCCAAAAAAGTTTAAAATTGAGTCCAAGATTTTAAGTCAATCAATGAATTGCAAGAAAAGCGCGAAGCAAGTTTGAAGTGAAGTGGGAAATAATTGGTAATTTATTTGAAGTGCTGCCAATTCAGCTGTTTTAACAAAGTGTTGCTGAAATACCCAAGAAGACAAATATCTTATTTTCTAAAATTTTAAGCATAATTTTAAGGAAAAGTAAGAAAACTTTGTTTCCAAATCTCAACTTTTCAAATACCCCTAAAAAACTCCTAAAAAACATTAAATCTCCCTTAAATTCCCCTAAAGATTTATTACCCCTAAAATCCCTCAACTCAGTTAAAAAATCCCTAAACCCTTAAACCCTAAAAACCCTAAATCTAGCAACACTGATTGCTGTCGAATTTGTTAGACTTTGACAATTTGGCATCATATTTTTCTGTTCTGTAGAGTGAGAGCTCAGGTGATGTTTCTTATAAATGTATGAGTATTGTGTTGATTTGGAAGATGGGTGATAGTTAGTCAGAGGTTGAAAAGATGGAGTAGTTTCGGTGAAGATTTGTTTTAAATTTGCACAGCTCGAAACTGACGGGAAACACGCTCGCAGGGAGACTATTCCACAACTTTACCCTACAACTAAAGAACGAATTATCACTACAACGTGAGGTTCAGGCAGTGGTAAAGGAGTGGGCTTGGACAGCTGCCCGATTGGACCTGGAAAACATACGGTGTGGTAGCGTCAGGCCATTACGAAACCAACATTACGTCGACTTCCAATAGAGTTGAGAAGGGATGAAATATTTTTATCCCCTTTCAAATTTATTCATAGTGCACAAAGCACTAAGCTTACCTATTAAAGTTCTGTTTTGATTTTTTTTCGATATCATCAACAAATCTTGTTGCTAACTACATACAATAACCGTTATAAACAAAATTTGTATAAAACAAAACATTAAGTAATAAACTGAATAAAATAACTGATTTAATACTTATAATTAAAACATATTACCCCTTACTTTAAGCGGTGAATATAAATAAAAAAAAAACAAGTTCGTTGCTTAAGTCTTTTGTTTTGCTCTCTTACAACCTTCTTGGTATTGTAACTCATGTTCGCTTTATGGTAGCAGCAACACTAGGAAATAGCCAAATAGCAGTTTACTATGACACCCTTAAAGCCAACACTATTTGTAGCTGGTCCTTGATTGCGCCTTGGATGTTCAAAAGGATGCTCGTTAATGGCTGCACTTTAGCATAAATGGCGAACTTGCAATAAATATTAAAAAATGCGTAATGATTTCTTTATTAGCACAAATACACAAACATGTAGGTCGCCTGCTGCATAGCAGACCTCACACACACCATCTATTTTCAATGATCTGCAGCACAGGGCGGCGGACCTAGCAAAGAACCTAGCACTAAAGACTTTGTTTTTATTGTTGATCAAAAGAAATTGTGTTTAATTAATAACACCGAGCTGTATGCAAGTGCTTGACTGTGTGAAAGTGTCTGTGTGTGTGTGTGTGTGTGTGCAACTATTACTGCTTTGATAACTCAATTGCTCCGCTCTGGCTGCCAACTTTTGCTGCTTCTACTTCTTGTTCTGCAGTTAAGCTCAAGTTCATCTAGTTTGCAAGTTAAAAAATTGTTTTCTAAGAATTCAAGTATCCGTTGCTTGTTACGCTCTCCGCTTCTCGTTTGCTGATTCTGCGCGTCTGTTGCTAATTAAGGGCCTGTTCGCCCGTGTTGGTTTCGCAGGCGCAAATCAAAGTGCAACGTGAGGCGTGCTGGCAGCGCTTAATTGCAGCATCAGTGTTTAAATGATTTCTCAAGCTAGAACAATTTACTGTGTTTTTGTATTTGTTTTTATTTAACTAGGTTTTATCCTAAAACAACGTCTTGTGTTTTTTTAATGCATTTTCTTTATTTCACTATTAAATGCAAGTATATTCATTGGATTTTTTTCACTACAACAATAAAGCCGTACTCAATGGTATGCTGGCAGCAAATACGTTTGATGATGATAAATAAAACGAAAAACTGTCTGAATAATTGACGCTCTTCATTAAGGGATCATGAAACTGTCGGAACATGAATTAAGTGGAGTTTTGTGATGCACAAATATAAGCAAATTAAATTTAATGCAAATAACAAAATTGCTTTTTTATGGAATTAAAGTTTATGGAGCACTCTCTTAGCGATGAGAAAGAGGTTTTTGCATTTGACTAAAATTTTTACAAGGTCAAAAATCTTGAGCTTAATTTTAGTAAATCCTGTATTGTTGTATATATGACGACACTGAAATCGTACTACAATTTAATAGACGTCAAATATTAAATTGATTTTTATTCTCACATGGCATTAAATATTA
The DNA here is from genome assembly GCA_963920525.1 of Dichetophora obliterata. NCBI lineage: Eukaryota > Metazoa > Arthropoda > Insecta > Diptera > Sciomyzidae > Dichetophora > Dichetophora obliterata. The sequence continues at coordinate 48,409,266 of OY986435.1, forward strand.
ATAAATACTTGCATTCAAATATTTTCGGCAAAAGTAAAAATATTACAAAACCTGTGAGACTTGAACCCACTACTTTAAGGTTATAAGTTTATGACATTAACAACTCTATGAAGCCCTCAGAGGCTACACTGTATAAAGAAATGACAAGAACCGAACCAAACTGAACGCTGCATTGTTAGAGCATTCAAAGACCTATATTAAAATTTTAAGAGCAATATTTTTGTCGTATCACTTTAACCCTCTATCGTTTTTTTGAAGGGCCCTTATTGAGCCTTAATTTCATCTTTTCAATAAAATGTTTGAAAAGGCAAGCTTAAACATAGTCGTAAAATATTCTATGGAAATGTTCCTTGAAAGATTTTACTAAAAACCTTTATGGACAAGATTTGTCTAAGCGCTTAATTTTGAAGCAATACTTCTCGTATCTTGCTTGTCGTGTGTTAACATTTTCGTAATACAAAATGAGGCGGTAAGTCATTCTTTCATGGCTTTATGGATGTCAATAATCAGTGTTTAATTACACAGTGCAACACGAAAAAAATAACCATATACGGGCACCACTACGTGATAAAAGACCAAAAAAAAAGACCCCTGTCTACCAGTTTTGCCCAAAGTCCTCCAGGTTTTTTTATGGGCCCCCAAAGATGTGGGGCCTCGGTGTCATTTTTGCAAAAAAATGATCATTTTCTCAAGCTCATATCTTGCAAACCGTTCGGAATTTTGATTTACTCTCTGAGGCAAAGTTGTAGCTCTTGTCATAAAGAACAAAAATTGTGAAAATATAAAATAAAAAACTTCATCTTCAAGGTCAAAACCGCAAAAAACTTTAAAAAATGAGCGAAAAATGGCCCAAAGAGCGTTTTTTTATTTTCCGCTTTTACTAACAAATTTACTTTATGAAAAATGCGCCAATTTTCTTTGGCCTGGTAGGGCTTACAGCGCTGGTTAAAACCCCAAAGTTGTTTTAATGAGGCCGATCCAACTTCATGAGATATAGGCCTTTATAGCTTGAGTATATAATCGCTTATATCTCACCCATTTCTTATTCGATCTGGTTGAGATGGGTATCGTTAGGGAGACCTTTGAAAACGCTATAAATCTGTATATAAATATGTAAATTTTTATTAACTCATTGGGGCAAATTAAAAAAAAAAGAATTTTTAACCTCACTTTTTTAATAAAAATCTGTTTTTTTCAAAAAACAGCCCTAGTAAAAAAAAAACAATTGAAGTGTAAGAAAATAAGCGATTTCTTAAAAAAAAAGTTGATTTCAAAACTTTGAACGTAAATAATTGTCAGTCAGGAGGCCGAGTGTGTGAGTGCACTGTACCTTCACTGATAGTAAGTGCATTCTAATAATAATTCTCAAGCTGGTGGGTGAGTTCCCGTGCCCAAACTGTCAAACAACTACCTGGAAGCAAACATCTGCATTGAATTCACATAAAAACAACCCAAAATATAAAAAAAAATACCTGGAAACACATTTGAGCTCTTGTCATATAGATGAAATTGTGAACATATAAAATCAAAAAAACTTCTATCAAAAAACTACCGGAAGCAAACATCTGCATTGAATTCACATTGTAGCTCTTGTCATGTTTAATGTCTTGTATGTTTAATTAACGCTCAAAAATGAAATATGCCTGGCCAGAACCATTTGTTTATCCAAGGGTTAACACCGTTTAGGTAGCGCTTAGGTATCACGCGATCACGCACCGACTGTAGCAGCACAGGCAATGCAATAAGCTCAGCACACGCAACAAGGGACGCAGCACACAAAATAAAAGCGACATGACGCTCACATCGAGGCATTACACATTGTTTTGTATTCCTTTTTTGATTTATTTTCTAATTCATGTCATGTATGTTGGTGGGGTCACAAGATCACCCTGTATGATGTTAATGAAGTATCTGAAGAAGAAAAAGCTGATGATGAAGGGCAGTCTGGAAGTAACGTGCCTGTGGACACCATAAGTTCTGAATCAGAGTCAGATTCGGACGATTCGGACGACAATTTGGATCTACAACTTAAGGGAGTGCGATTTGCAAGTTCAGGGCCATCAACATTATAAACATAATACGAATATTTTTTTATAATTTTTGTAATAGATAGCATAGTATTGTAGTGCCATCCCTGCTGAGACTACTAATCCCTACAACACTGAATCATTATTGCTAAATATCTATGCTACTACTCTTTGTTACAACCCTAACTCTAAATGTCAACCCATACCACCTAACAACTAAGATTAATAAAATCAGTAATAGTATAACAATGAAACCTGCAACATGCCTTTTCACTTACGGGATAAGGCTTTATAGAATCTCAAGGTTGAAGTAAAGAAAAAACAAATTAAATTAAAAAAATTTCGGGAAAATTTTCACTTTTGCGGCTACCTAAACGGTGTTAAGAATCATTCCTAAGAAGTTTATATGTTGTAAAAAGTTGTTTATTGAGATCTTAGGTTCATTTTTGTAGTTGATTATTTCCTTGAATTTTGAATGGTTTGCTACCTATGGACCTGAACAGGGGAAAAAAGATAAAAAAAATTGAATTTTTTAAAGTTTTTTGCGATTTTGACCTTGAAGATCAAGTTTTTTTATTTTATATGTTCACAGTTTTTATTCTTTATGACAAGAGCTATAACTTTGCCTCAGAGAGTAAATCAAAATTCCAAACGGTTTGCAAGATATGAGCTTGAGAAAATGATAATTTTTTTGCACAAATGACACCGATGCCCCACATCTTTGGGGCCCATAAAAAAAACCTGGAGGACTTTGGGAAAAACTGGGAGACAGGGGTCTTTTTTTTTGGTCTTTTATCACGCAGTGATGTCCGTATATGGTTATTTTGCCATGACTTAAAAGATTACACACTGTTTTACTTTAGGTAAAAAGTATATCAACTAAAATATATTCACTTGGCATTATCGGAAGAAATTTTGATATCTTTATGGAGTTACTTCTTTTCTTGTCCAAAGAGACTTACAGTGAAATTTAAAAAAAAAAAACATTTCTATAAAAAATTTAAAGTTTCCACTTTACTAATACTCTATACTGGTTTTAAAAAATGAGCTTAAGAAATGCAGTTAGAGGACTAAAATTTTGTACAAAAATATTTTTAATATAAATAAGTCGGTAAAGGTCTCTGAATACAACAATTATGTCAAAGCATATACTTAGTAGTTTTCTTACTTCATACTTTCATAAATTGCCAAATTTTACTGTAAATTTAAAACCAATATTCAAAATAACTCAGATCTGAACTTTTCACAAATCGATGCAAGTTGAATTTTTTCTTTCTCCTCGACCAGAATCTTTTGGTCGAAGTCATTATATAAGTAGTTTACTGTATTTTTGGAGACCCGGTTTATGAGCTCTTTTAGACCCACAGATTGAGTTTTAAATTTTTCGATACCAGCTTTACTAATAATTTTTCTGAAACCTTCATTTTCAGTTTTACTAATAATTTTTCTGAAAATTTCATTATGTCTTTACTTTCGTTAAGAAGTACCACAGTAAGCCATGATGTTATGCTGTAAAAATTTCTATAAAATCGTTGATATTATCTAAGAAACTATGCAAGTTAATTATTTAAGAAGTATTTTTTAAGCAAAGAAATAAAGAACTCAATAAAGAATAGCGGCGAGAATGAAGATTTTTGCGAACTCAGCACGAAATGTTTCCAAGCAATTTGCAGTATAGTCCTTAAATCATAGCACTAACACTTAAATCATCATAATTATCTTTTATCATAATCATCATCATGATCATCATCGCCATGAGGATGAAGATGTGTTCTCAACGTGACACCACGGGCAATCATTTAAAATAGCAACAACGCACAAAGCACAAAGCATAGTATTGCTATATTGCTTGAATACTTTGAATTACACACACAATTTTCTTTTATTCTAATCTTTTATAATCTACTCCGCTTTGCCAGCATGCGCTTTGGTGCTGTAGCAAAAATTAATGCCCAAGAATTAGACAATTAAATATCAAGAGCTATACAAATAACCACAATCATAGTAAAAAAGAAAAATCGTTAGAAATGCGCGCACAAACCTTTTTTCGCAATTAGACAATAAAATAGAGATAATAAATAAAAGTGCAAAGAATAGATGGAAGAAATTTCATCAAAGTGCTGCGCATGCGTTGCACAATTTGCTATTAAAATAAAATTATGGGAAGCATAGAGAAATGTTTAGGCTCTTAATTCTGTTGTCTCTAATGCAGCAGCTCTTGCTGCTAGCTTAGAAAAGTCTTAAAGAAGCGAAAAGAGTGACGCTGAATTGCGATAAAATATTGTGGAATTTACTGTAAAGTGTTATATAATGAGTGAAAAAAATAAATTGTTTCTTCTAATGTCGGCAAAGTAAATTACAAAAAAAAAAAAAAAAAAAAAATATAAATAAATTAAATCAATGCAAAAAGTTTTTAAATTAAAAAATTTCGAGCTGACTTTTAATATTTTAACCTTAATTTATTATGGACAAGATGTATGCGCACATAATGTCATCATTGTTAATGCTGTTGTTGCTTTTGTGTTTGTTGTATTTAAGAGCGCATTTATGCTTTCAACGAATGTTTTTTCTAGATAAATGCGGCGCAAAGTACTTCCTTCTGTGCGAATTTGAAACGAATTATTTGTAAGCCATCGATTTTGATGCAACTCGAAATTTTAAATTCACAATAAAATGGTCAAGAATGTAAGCTACATTAGCTGCAAAACTGAATGGAAAATAAAAGCAGTGCAAATTAATAGAGTTCTTGTGCAAATTTATGCTTTAGTTTGAAGCAAGTTCGTTGCTTAAGTCTTTTGTTTGTTGCGACAATGACGGTTAAGTAAACACTTTATATAGCAATTTATTAAATGTTCGTATGCTTAAAACAAGATTCAGAAACTTTTAGAACCTTTGGTATCTACAAAGTAGTGGAAAAACGCAACTTTGGAAGAAAAATGCACACATAATTCCGCTTTTGTTAAACAGAAGTTGTGTCTATTAGCGAAAGAACTTTTGTTTGTTGCAATCAGTTGCTTCATTAATAATTTGGCATTAAGCTCAGTAAAGTAATTGTTAAAAAATTTATAGGTGTATAATAGCATGTCAGAGTTGTTTGCAGGCTTTGCCACAAGTCTCCTAAGTCTCTTAGGAGACCATCAAACGACAAAAACAATGAAATAGCGATACAAGAATAAAAATTTTGAATCTCTTATTGCTGATTTGTGTTAATTTTTTGGCACCGGATGAGTCATTGTGAAGAGCTCCAACATAAAGAAATATATGCACCAAAAAAATAATGCAGCTTTTATTATTAGCAGTCTTTTTAATCGCCTTTTTTATTTTCTATAAAAATTAGTACAGTCAAATGTGGCATTTAATTTGTGCATTCTAATAAGCCATAGATGACCAAATTCCGTTATAATTTGGGTAAACTGCAGCAGCTTGTATGCTGCGAACGCATATAAGAAAAATCGGTGATTGTCAATTTGAAAAACACCTTAAAACTGCTGCCATATTTCCAATTTTCAACTGATTTCAGTTATCTTAGATTTTTCAGAAAGAAATTTTATAGTGTTAATGAATTCCTGTAAACTGTCAAGGATTTTTAATAATTACTATTTTTAAAAAAATAAAGCATTACTAACATTTAAGCAAAATTTATTAGAAATTGAATTCTCACTGTGTTAAACTCACTTTGTGTTGTATTTTTCAAAAGTCTTTTGGTACAGTAACATTAAACATTTAATTTCATTGAACAAGAGTGCCATTTTTTTGTAAATTCTTACAACATAAGCATATGCAAAAAAAATTTTAAAAGTTGGAATACCAGAATTACAATTTCTTAACTTTAAAATGTTTTTAAAAAAAATGTTGATGGAATTGAGACATCGGACTGATGTCATAATGATGAATATAATGACAAGATGTTCTTTTCTTGGAATTTCTAAGAATTTAGGCTGAAACTGTTTGGCGGTCCCACCGTGCAATTGACAATTTTCAAGTTGCCAGAATAGGACTGTAAGAGTTGTCACTATTCTTGAAATGTTCCCCGCATGGACATCAACTGACTTATTTCTATTTTCAACATGCATCAGTTTTAGCAGCATGCAAGTTATTAAAATCGAGTTTAGAAACATACTATTATACGAATTATTTAAAAAATTTAATTTATGTTGATTTTATATGATTTTATATGACAAATTCTAGTTGTTTGATAGTTTAAAATCGTTAATTCAGCTTTAGGTCAAAGTTAGAACAATTAATTGTTCTAACGATTTCTTGTTCTAACAATTAATTGTTCTAACGATCTTTCCACAGAAACAACAAAAAAATTGCAATAAAATCAGCTAGTGATTTTTTCCTTTTCATATTGAAAATACATTGTTGTTGTTTCTTTGCAAAGATTCGTTAGAACAATTAATTGTTCTGACCATGATCTAAAGCTCAATAAACGATTTTAAACTTTTAAGCAACTAGAATTTGAATTTAATATCATGTATGATTTAAACTATAAAACATTTAGAATTTGTGTTTAAATCATATAAAATAAACTTTTTAAATAAATTTAACTTTGTTTTTTTCTTGTGCTTAATTACTTTAAAATATAAATTTGCTAATCGTCCAAGTTCATATGCGTTATTGGCTTAAATGCCACTTACCATCTGTTGCTCCGAAGAATGATCTTCGATTAATAGGGATATCATTCCTTATCATTCCTCAATTTCTCGTACAAATAACTTCGGCATTTCTTCCATTACATTCGTGGTATTTACTAATGGCTTCGTACTATTTACGAATTAGAATTAATATTAATAGAAAAAATTCATTTGTAGGTTGAACGTACGCATTATTCGTAGAATGTACGAAGTATTTGTTGAGTTAAAAAAATATACAACCGAAATCTTTCAGCCTGGTTTGTTGAACAATTACCGAATATAAGGAAATTTATGATTACAAGGTGGTCTTAGTCTACTGAAAGAGAACGTGGCCCGCAAGCTAAAAAACCGTGGCTCAAGCCCCAGCTCAGATAGAGTGTTTCGTTTTTTGTTATTAGTTAATGTAACAAATGTATTCGTACAATATACAATTGTTTTTCTTCGCATACGAATAAAATATTTGTAATAGGTACCAAACTACGCCCAATCTACGAATCCTATTGGTGACTGAAAACTACGAATAATATTCGTAGAATGGATGCAGCTTTTAGTAATATTTAAACAAAAAATTTGTTGAGTGTAAGAATACGTATTGAAGAAAAGTTCCTGTAAAACAAGGGAAAATGAAATGGTATCGTAACTTATTACTGCAACGGGTACACTATACTATTTAAAAATGCATGGTTTAGTTCAGCTTTACTTATAAATTCACCTTAAAAAAAAGTATTTTTGAGTTCTCTTCAAAATATATTAACATATATGTATAATAAAAATATCGTCATATAAAATCAAAAAAGCCGTAAGTTATAATACAGTCAAAGTCGATTTTTTATTGATTATTGATTCACCTTATCAAAATACATTTTCCTGCCAAATTTTACACTCCTACAACTAAAAACGACGTTTTTATAAAAAAAGTTATCAAATCTCGCAGCTTAAAATTACAATTTAGAAAGCTTTTTGACTCTCCCGTCTGCCCTATAAAATAGTTATAAAATTTATCTAACTTATGTTTCATTTGCAAACTTTTAGTCCCTTGATTTTACCACTTCTTGAATTTCGCACCTTTTAGTAAGTAAAACGAAGAGACAAGTATCATTTCAGCGTTTGAGTGTGGCTTTTTACACACTTTTATAATGAAGTTTCAAAAATCCACCAGTGGTTTACCAGTACAAAGCTCAAGTGCAATATTTAACTTATATCTACACTATTATATAAAAGGAGACTCACGAAATTGATCCAGAATAAGCTCGGTAACCGTTGAACCGATTTTGATAATTCTTTTTTTATTCTATTCCTATGATAATATAGATTGTTATAGCAAGTTTTTCGAAAAATGTAATTTTTAATTATTACAAAATCACGCATTTTATTTGATGCCTTCATTCAACCAGCAGCACAATATAACAGCAAACTAAGCTTTTCTCTCTTTGTCGCGAGAGCTTCTCTCAATATAACACATGTTGTGTAGTTAAGATGGATTCACTGATAACCTTCAGAATGTTTTTGTGTGATTTAAAATAATGTTAATCAAGTTGAGAGCGTGCAGAAATTGTTCTCTCTGAGCGAAAACTTCATATAAAAAAAATTGCAAAACATGCTGAAGGTGATCAGTGAATCCAGCTTTACTTTCATTGAGATTCTTGCTTTCATACATTGTGAATTAACTTTCTTTGCAAATGTTTTGAAGGGAGTTGCCAGAATTTAGTTATAAGCATTAAGTATGTTTTGCAGCCTTGCCAGTCAGCTTTTCCCCACTTGAGATTGTGTTAGTCTATCTATAAAAATATATAAAAGCGTTGTAACACTGCACAGATGTTTGACAATCACGCAAGAACCACTCAACCGATTAACACGATACGAATATAGGTATCAAACGATTTGTTATTCCAACTTAGTCGTAATATGCTATGTTAGATTTGCCACGTCTACTTTTCATGCCCTCTTTTTGCAAAAAATGGTATATTTCAGACGATTTTGGTCGTATGAAACTAGAATTTGGTAAAGTAAAAATACTTTCGCTAACTTTACTAAAAATGGGCATGACCCACTTTAGTTAAGTCCACTTTTCGGGGGATAAGCTTGGAGTAGAGCAAAGCGCTCTAGGTTTAAGCTCAATTGAGCTGAAATTCTGGCACCCTATTGTTTCGAGTATGAGATGGTTTAAGTGAAAAAATTTAGCCACACCCCCATTACCGCCCAGAATTAAACGAAAATGGTATATTTCGAACGGTTTTGTCGTATTAGACTAAAATTTGATAATTTAGTTCATACGGCTACTTTCGGCAACTGTACTAAAAATGGCGAATATATAAATTTTTTTTTTGAACAGCATTAAAATTCGTATATCGCAGTAAGGTGGCCTGCGGCAGGACAACGTCTGCCGGACAATACTATACATCAATAAGAATGCTGTGTATACCAGAAAATTCTGATCGTCATGCATTGACGTTTCAAACGGAAACGTCTAGCATGTGTTTTGTTCGAAGGTCAATTTACACTTTTACAAATTCACAAAACGATCATAAAAATTTCATTGAATTGGGTCAGGACAAAGTCTACTATAACTATAACGTTAACTATGAATATACAGATAAGGAAAAAGATTAAAACATAGATTTATGTATATAACTTTAGAATAGTTTGAAATATTTGAAATATTTTTCACAGAATTATTTTTAAGCTTTATTTGAAAATGTTTTTCACATAAATTAGTTTTTAAGCTGTAGAACATTGCAAAAAATATAACAAAAGCATTTTAGGCAAATTATTTTTCATCAAAAAATCATAGAGGGTGGCCAATGATTTTTAATGATAGAACTGTTTGTGTCAAAAAAGATTAATTTTTGCAGATAAATTATGTTATATGAAAGAATAAGAAACATGAAAATTAAAAAAAAAATTAAAATTAAAAATAAATATGTACAACAAAAGTAACTCTTGGCCTATTTTTGAGTACAAGTTGGATATTTAGAGGTTCTTTGAAAACAACATAAAACATTGTATTGGTGAGGTTACAGTAAACCTTTTCTCATTTTCCCAATCTAGTTAATTGAACTTTCAAGCAAAGAAAATTTGATGAAAATAAATTTGAAAAAGGCGGAAATGTTTGCTTGCTAAGTCAAAACATGAAATTTCAATCGGTTTTTTCTTATTCTGAGGCTTAAGAAAATGAGTTATACTGAGAAAATCTATAGTTTTGAGATATCGCAATGATTTTAATGTCATAATAACAGGTTTTTTTAAAACATACATTTAAAAATATCCGTAAAAAATATTTCCAAAAAGAAAAGATTTTAATTTTGACCGTTTATTTTATTAATAAACGACTGTCCATACAAAAATGCATTGTTGTGCATTGAGAAAGTCTATAGTTTTTGAGATATCGCCATAGTTGGATGTCATTATAACGGTATTTTTTTAAATTTAAGAATATATTTATTTTCAGAATATATGTAAAAAATTACAAAAAAAAAAGAAAGCCAGGTATATTTATGTCATCGTAACATTTACAGTTTAAATAAAATATTCAAATTAAATAAAGTAATTTTTTAATATTTATAACATTTTTACATAATCAAACAAAACAAACACAATAATTTTTATATTTAGAATTTGATTCAATATAAATAAATACTTAAATTTTAAGATTTAAAATTTTTACATGGTATTTAATATTTTTATCGCAGGCGAAGCAGCGGGTATGTGCTAGTATATATATAAGAGTTTTCTATATAAACTGGCCATTTCAGCCCTTGGAAGGACTTTGACCTAGCTTCTATTGATCAATTGTGTTGTGCGTGTTATTAAATGTTTGATCACAAATGATCGAGAACAGGACCTACGTGTTTTAAGCCGATTCCGAATGGCTTATGTTGTTATTTCTGTAACCAACTGTGCATTCATTTAGTGATAGCCTGAAATATGATAAAAATGTGCGGAAAAGTGTTTTAGTTTTCTCTGATGCTTGCGATCTACTAATAAAGAAGATTAATAAAGTTATTACTGAAATTTTTCTGTCATTCCTGTAATGACTCAAAAAACACAAAATGCCTAAAAATCAATTTCATGACGTAATTTCATGTAGCGTCAAGCGATAACGTACTGTGAGTCCAAATAGCATAAATAACCATAATTCTAGCTTCAAGTATTATTTTTACATTTATTTTTTCCAAATGAAAAAGGGTACATTTGGTGGAATTACCCATATATAATAAAATTTTGTTTAAAAATGTCCCCACCCTTCCTCCAAAAACTGAAAAAGTGTCCGGACTTGTTTTCAAAAAATTATAGTAAGTCTACGGACAGAGTAAACGCTGATGCGAGCAGGCAGGCAGGCAGGCGCAGGCAGGTACCTGCTCAGCAAATAAGCCGTGCAGAGTGAATGCGAGCAGGTCAGATCAGATCAGTGCGAGAAAAAGTTTGGGGTGATTACGATTTCCATGGCCCCTCGATTTGAGTATGCAGTTATGAAGTTCTCTTTGAGAAAACAAGATTTGCCGAAGGATTTATCGATAAGTCGTTTAGTTACCGAGATATCGATTTTTCAAAAAAATGTTTGCTCAATGGAACCAATATTTAAATTCAGCTATATCTTTGCTAATATTTGTCCGATCTGAATGATTTAGGTATCATTCGAAAGATATTTAAAATGTTTTTAATATGAAATGAAAAAATATGGTCCTGCCTTTTACAGTACTTTTTCTGTAAAAGGAGCCAGATAGACTTTTATCAAAAGTTGTTTGTTGTATTCTGAAGTACATATTGATATTTTTCCTAATTTTTATAAAAAAAAGTGACTCTGCCTTTTACGAATTGCACTTTTTTTTAATGATACCCAAATTATCCCGATCGGTCAAATATTAGCATATATAAAGTCGAATTTACATTAAGACTTCTTTTAGTAAATTTGTTTTTGAAAAATCGATAACTCGATAACTAATATATTTATCGATAAATCCCTCAGTAAATCTTATTTTCTCAATGAGCTCTTCAAAACTGCATATTCAGATCTATACATAAATAGCACTCTCTTCAAAAGAGCTACAACTCAAAAAATTTAATTTCCATTAATAGCAAAAAACAATTTTTTTCTTCAAGAGACTCCATTCAAAAAAAAGAGACGAAATTATTTTTTTTTTTAATTAAAGACTAAGTACAAAATTAAGATAGCCGATGTATATGATCACAAATAGTCTTACACGAAAAAGTATATATGTAAACATTTTGAGTTGTGACTCTTTTGAAGAGAGTGTGCGATATGTTGTACCACTATAGAATTGCCCTGAGAATTTCAAACTAAAATTAGCGTTTTCTTCGGTGGCTAGAAATGTTCCATTGGCCGATAAGATAACTCTCCAGAAATTTTATCCAAATCGGACACCGATAAAGTTAGGCTCATTGCGATTTAATCTTATTGAGATAATGGATAAAGGGCGAAAATGAGGTGTTTCGTCATTAGAATGTGTATTTAAATTCTGTAAACTGATTAAATAATTCTGTACTTTTTATCAATAGAAGATTCAAATACCTGTACAACGTGTCATCGGTGAGAAAAAACGGATGAAAATTACCAGAGTTGTAATATTTTCGAAAAGATTATATATATTTTCTTTCTTGTTGTAATAAAAAAAAACGTAAGAATCCAAATTTTAAAAAATTGCAATAAAATTTTGTTAAACAATTTGTTGAAACAACACTTAATACAAATACAAAAAATTGTGTCATTAATTTGAATAACTTAGTCGTTATGGCATTTTTTATTAGAAGAGTACCCTTTAGAAAATGTCAAGTTTGAGTACTTTACGAAAAAAATTCTCAAAAATCCAAAAATGCAAAATCTTAACCAATAACAACAATAATGCTTAAAGCATAGCCTTGAGCTATTTTGGGCATAAAATTAAAGAAACCAAAATCCTAAGAAGAAAGTTATAGCTGGTGAAACTTGATTTTTTGTTTTCTCTCATTTTGAACACAACTAAAAACATAGAAAAAACGTGTCATAAAAACGTTATATCTCATTTTAAATGACTTTACAATTAATACTTTTTAAATATTTTTGATTTGTGTGTTACAAAAATTTTGGAATTCAGGGGCTGAAACATATTAGACTCTGGTTTACTGTTCAAAATATTAAAAAAATGCAAAACCAAGCAATTTAATTTTTATTGTTTTATTTGTTTTATATGTATTTCTTTTGTTTCGTACCCCAGTGGGCATTTTAGCGAGTGCTACGCAAAAAAAGGCATGCTAGCACTGCTATTATTGGCGTCAATACACCTTCCATGATCACCGCATTAATGAGTACTTCTGTAAGGCCTACCTTTTGAAGGTCCTTATTCTTTTAATTTTATTTTATATGAAAAAATTTACAAAAAAATTCCAAAAAAATTTTTAAATACACAGAACAGTTTGTAAAAAAATGTAGATTTGAAAAAAAAACAAAAAAAAAATTTTTTTTTGTCCGAGTTGGGTCTCGAACCCGGGCTCCCGAAAACTATCACATAACATATTATATTATATGAAAATATTTATATGGAAAAACCCAAAGTCTTCTCTTATATTTTTGTATGAAGAAAATTTATAAAAAAATTCCAAAAAAAATTTTTTAATACACAGAACAGTTTGTAAAAAAATTTAGATTTAAAAAAAAACAATAAAAAAAAATTTTTTTTTTGTCCGAGTTGGGAATCGAACCCGGGCTCCCGAAAGCTTACTTTCATTTGTATTGATACAAAATAAGGAAATGATTGTTAACAACCACGGTAGTCGAGTAGGTAAGATGTCGGACCGCCGACTGAGAAGTCCATGGTTCAAATCTCAAATTGATAGTCGATTTTTATTTGAAGATGATATTTTTATTGCTTTTCCTTCTAACGTTACTTCTCGAAAGAGTGCTTCTGGCAGGTCTCTTTTGAGCAAGGAGAGCGGAAGGCCTCAAAAATTTTCCCATTTCATATAAAAAAGCAAGTGTAATTGTATATGAGTGCGGCAGTACTCTAAAATCCATACGAAGGCCTGCTAGCAGCGCTGCCAATGCCTACTGGGACATGCCCAACAATTGCCCATTCGATCTATCTATCATTTTCGCGTGCACAACTTATGCACAATCTTAATGAACGTTAACCAAATTTGTCAATACCCACAAAAAACAACCCTCACACACACATAAACATGTGCGCGGTCGCTGCTGTTGATGTTTCCCAATAAGCCAAACAAGCTTGGAATAAGCTTGTAGTAAGCTTACAAGCGTAAGCATCGCGCTTGGAAAAAGCTTGTAAAAACTGTTGTGAAATGCTTTCAAGTAATTGTAGAATAAGCAAAAAGGAACCCTTGGAAAAATATTCCTTACTGTAATATTATTCCAAGCGCTTACTATTCAATTGGATATAAGTGTTGTTAATAAGCTTTCTACAATACTTACTTTGCAATTGGAAAAAATTGTTGTAAAAGTATTATTGAAAATAATTATAAAATAATTGGAAGTAAGTGTTATTGTAAGTTATTTACACATGTTTATAAAAAATTGGAAAAAAGTGTTATAAAAATATTATTAAAACATTTATTAAATAATGGGAAGTAAGTATTATTGCAAGCTTTTAACACAGGTTTTTCTGAAATTTAAGTAATCTAATTTGCTTGCCGTTAGCATAACAGCTAAAATTAATCTTCTTTGTTAAATGAATCCATATGAAAGACCTCACATCCGAACCTATAGAAACTTTATCTATACTACACAATCGGTAAAAACATTGGCACTCAAAAGAAATTTAATACAAATATAAACTATTTGGACCATTAAATATATATTTTTTTAAGCACATTGATGTAATTAACAAATTTATTTAACCATAAAAATATTATAAAAGACTGACAATCATCATTACACGAGTTCTAATTATCACTGAACTCAAGCCACTAACATCAAAATTGTTAGTGATGGTACTTCGTTTTTTATTGCAATTGCCATTTTCAACGATTGGGAATTCCCTTATAATGTGGAAGTTGTGAAACAATTACATCTGAAAGCATTTTCCAATCATGCTTTGAAAACATTTGTAAATTAAACTTCAAGTAAACTTACTACAAATATTATTATAAGAAGCTTACTTATATCATGTTTCGATAACATTTTACAACACAACTTGTAAATTTATTACGTGGACAAGTGTTTTCAAAGCATGTTTGCAAAATGCTTTCATTATTCCATTGTAGGTAAGCTTACTCCAAACACTATTACGCAATGGTTGATTGGGTTGTTTCGTTCAACGCGTTGTTGTTGTTGAATGTTTGTGTTGTAATTGGTCTTGTATTCTAAAGATAATAAAAAAAACTCAATTTCTTTGAAAAATTAAAAAAAACAACACAAAAAGAACAAAACCAGGCTGGCGCAGGTTTCTCGCAACAACCTGATCTGATCTGATCTGACCTGCCTGCTTCCACTCTACACACTTCGAGCATGTTTATATGAAATCGTATGAAGTGAGTTTTCTCGCATTGGCACAAGTAAGCAAACCTGCCTGCCTGCCTGCTCGCATCAGCGTTTACTCTGTCCGCAGACTAAGACTATAAGTCACTTCGGAAAAGATTTGTCTACTACCTTATTAATATGTTAAAAAAATTATTATCTCTCTATAACTTAACTATACAGCAACTTCAACATTTCAATTATAACGCATTTTCCCTCGCACCTTATTTAGCTTAGTTTCTGCACAATTAAAACTTATAGAAAGAAAAAACAAATACCTACTGTAAAATGGAAAATCTTGCAATCAAACAAAAACAATATTCACAGCATAACAACACGATATCTGAAAAAGAAACAATAATTTTCCTGAGAAAAGTAAAAAAGAAAGTTTTGCACCTTTTCCGGAGAAATAACAAAAAAAAAAAAGCAAGCAAACAAAACCTAAAAGTAACCACAAGTGCAAGTTTTTAGCAATGCACAAATAAAACGCTATTAAGGTGCATCTTCAGATGGTTTAATTTGTTTGAAGAAGTTGAAGTTGTTGTTTTGCACAACATAAAAAAAAAAATTAAAAAATAAAAGTTAGCAGCTTTCCCAAGTATAGAAAATTATTTATTTTTAATTTGCAAAATTTTACTTTTAATATTTTGAAGTCATATAAAATGCATGAAGAAAAACAAAAGACAACGGAGGTAAAAAAGTATGTCGCTTAAGTCTTTTGTTTGACTACAGAACAAAGAAATGCAGTTTAGTCAATTTTGCTCAACTTTTTCAGCACATTTTGTTTATTTATCATTTATATACTTACAGCGATGTTCAAAATAATTGCTTAATTTTCTTAAATTCTCGACAAGCAGTTTTCATTGCCCTCTCGCCGCTCCACACGCTATTAAGTAATGACCTCTAACATTAGCGTAGAAAAAAACCAAGCCACAACAAACTGCAGAGGAAAAACAAACCTCATCACCGTTTCGCTTCGTTGCAGCGATTTCACTTTCTTTTTGTTATGTTGTTGCATTGGTGCAAAATGCAAATCATCTGCTATTAATGCAAATTTTTGTGGTCGACACACACAGGCAGAAGAAGCTGTGCTTCAAGATGATGCAGCAGAAGCCAAAGCAACAGCATCACCAGCACCAGCACCATCAGCCGCTGCAGCAGAAGTCATCGAAGTTAAAGTTTATGTTTATGTTTGCGAGGAAATGCAAAACGTGGCGCATGCGCAAAACTAATTGAAAGCGTGTTTTGTTGTTATTCAAGTGTTATTATTGTTATCTTGTTTTACTCTTCTTCAGCTGCGCTTGGATATTTTTTATTGAGGTTTTGAAGATGCCACCATAAAATAATTAACATGCTGCTCTTTCTGTTAATTTAGCTATTAGTTGTGGAAAGCTTCAACGGGAAAGCTTCAGCGTTTAGCTAGGTCTCGTCTCTTGCGCTGAGGGTGACGACGGTGGGCGCAACCGTCACTGTTTGTCTCATTAAGTCAGGTAAAGAGAAATTTAGCAAGCTTTTTCCCCCACCTCACACAATAATTATGAAGAATTAATTGCTTTGCGGCAAAACGTTGTCTTCGTTGATTGACAGATGTACTCGAATGGACTCTTTACTGGGGGATTTGCTTTAAACAACAAAGATGCGGTCGTCTTGAAATTTCGATCTCAAAGTGCAATGAACTAAGGCGAAATTTTAAGTGGAGGCTGTGGTTACAGCGTAAAAAATTTGAGGAAATAATTCCGCTTTTTTTCAAAGTTTAGAGTGTAAAAATTGAAACGGAAAACTTAAGCGAAGATCACATTTCGTCACACGCTGCAACTCAAGAGTACATCTGGTGTGGGAGTCAATACAACTCCCTTTCGACATCGTTGTAATAAAGAGGGCTTCAATTTGGTGCACCCATTTGAGTGAAAAATATAAGTGACAGAACAGCGGTCAAACAAAAGCCGCGGCATGTAAGCAATTATATGCAAATATTGGGGGTTGGAATTAATTTTAAAGGTTTTTTTCGGTTTTTGAGCATTTATTTAGAAACAACGGTACAATGTATATTATTCAAAGTATTGTCCATCGTTAGCTACAACATTTTCCCATCTTTCTGGCAGCATATGGACTCCGCGCCGGAAGAACGATTCGTCTTTTGAGGCAATCCACGAATCGACCCATTTTTTGGTATCCTCGTAAGAAGTGAAGCGCTGCTCAGCCAAGCCATGCGTCATCGATCTGAATAGGTGGTAGTCGGAAGGGGCTATGTCTGGGCTATAAGGCGGGTGGGGTAGCACATCCCAATTCAGCGCCTCCAACGTTTCCTTGACGGTTCTTGCAACATGTGGCCGTGCGTTGTCATGTTGAAAAACCACTTTGTCGTGTCTTTTGGCATATTCCGGCCGTTTAACCTTTAATGCTCGGCTCAATTGCATCAATTGTTGTTGGTAGCGTTCCCCAGTGATGGTTTCGTTAGGTTTTAGCAGCTCATAGTACACGACACCCTTCTGATCCCACCAAATACACAGCATAAGCTTGGCGCCATGAATATTCGGCTTGGCCCTCGATGTTGATGCATGGCCGGGTGGTCCCCACGATTTTTTTCGCTTAGGATTATCATAATGGATCCACTTTTCATCGCCAGTGACAATACGATGCAAAAAACTCTTCCTTTTATGCCGTTGAAGCAGTTGTTCGCACATGCAAAATCGCCGTTCAACGTCTCTCGGCTTCAACTGGTACGGCACCCAATTTCCTTGCTTTTGAATCGTTCCCATGGCCTTCAAGCGTTTGCCGACCGTTGATAAGTCGACTCCCAATGATTCTGACAATTCTTGAAGGGTTTGACACGGGTCTTCATCGAGCAAAGCCTCCAATTCCTCATCTTCAAACTTTTTCGGCTGGCCCGGACGCTCTTTGTATTCCGTATCAAAATCACCACTTTTAAACCGACGGAACCAGTACTCACAAGTAGAAATCGATGGAGCATAGTCCCCGTAAGCCTCAGTAAGCGTGCGTTGTGCTTCAACCGCTTTTTTCTTCAAATGGAAGCACAAAAGTAAACAATGTGCTTTGAAATGAATATAGTCACAGGTGTGCCCGATGCGATCTATTGATAGTTACGCCATCTCTTAGAATACATTTAAAACTAATTCCAACCCCCAATATGTGTCATTCACAGAAAATCGAACGCAGAGATAAAACCATGAACCAAATAGACGAAACGATGAAATGCATGAGTAATTTTTGTCATTTAGGGCCTTTGTCAGGGTAATGAAATGAGTTTATATCCCGAAAGCTTACTTGCATTCGTAATGAAGCAAAACTTTCTTAACAACTGCTCTAGACGAGTGGATAAGATATCGGACCGGTAGACGACACTCATTGGTTCAAATCAGGAGATGGTTAGTTTATTTGATTTGCAGTTAATGTTTACATAATTTTTTTTTCTATTGCTAACATGCAAAAATTTCTCATGTATTCTCAAAGTTTTGAACATTTTGCTGATTAAAAAAGACACAGTTTCGATAGCATCGTAAGTATAGACGTAGAATTCCTTTTTATACAGTAATAGAGAAAAATTCTGTTTTTTTTTATATTTTTCAAAAATATTTTAAAGCGTTTTATCTTCCAAATAAAAATTATTCAAAAACAAACTTGTTGTTGTCCTTCTTCAAACTTACCTGATCTAAAAAACTCACAATTAAACTCATGTAAAAATTGGTTTTGTTTTATAAAAAGATTTCCTTTGATATTTTTGGTGATGAATTTGTTGTTCTTGTTCATTTGTTTTGTTGGTTAAAACTAAATGTAATTCAAAGTTGTATTTAATTAATGGAAATAAATATGGGTGAATTTGAATTATTCATTTTTTCTGTAGTAAAGAGCATACACATATGTGTATATTTTAAAAGTAGTTTAAAATTAAAATTTTAGTTAACAAAATAAATTTTTAATATAGAAAAAATATAATGCATAATATATAAATAATTTGAATTTATTATGGTATTTAAAAAAAAAATTGGGTTTTTAAAGCACATTGCATGCTTAGTAACGCATGCGCAGATTTGCGTAGTAGTATACATACATACTGCCTCTGTAGCTACACGCAGCTGTATTCGATATTGTATTTATCTTGCTGAAAATAAACCCAGTAGTTGAAGTCTTGAAGAAATCTCAAATGAATCATGTACGATTTTTCTTGATCCTTGACGAAACATGCTGATTTGGCCATACATATCATTGACGAAAATTTCATATAAATGTTCCAATTTCGTGCAAGACGCAATGCAGAAACGTCGATGCACGAACATAATATCGAAATATTGAGGAAGTTTTGTTAACGAAAAGTAGACAGGAATATAAAGAAAATTCGTCAAGGAATTAAAATCGAAAAATAAAATTCGTGAAGGATGTTATACCGAAGAGCAATAATTCTCTTGCTCTGGTAACAAGATCTCTTTGTCCCGCTTTTCACTCGGCAATAATTGCCTTTGCCGCAAGGAGTCTGTGGATTATTCGCCCGCATGAGGGGGTTTACGAAAGTCGGCTTTAAACCCGAGTAGTCCACAAATTAGTTTCGGCAAAAGCAATTATTGCTCATAGAATTGCAGAGTGAAGAACGGCCCTTTGCAGCGCATGCAGAACCAAAACAACAATATCAGCAGCTAGAAGCAACGTTGCCAGTAATGTTAAAAAAATCCCATTCGTGGAAATTTTTAATTGCCGTTTGGAATTTTTGTTTTTGGGAATTCCTGTTAAATTTTTTAATTCAGAGAGGCATTTTTTGATTGGCGTGGGAATTCAGTGGGGTATTTTTTTAATTTTCGTGGGAGTTTGGTAATATTATTCTTAAATTTTTTTTTTTTAAGCAAAATTTCTTTGTGGTATTTCTAAATGTTTTTAAAATTTTTTGTGCATACGTATGTGACTTACTGTGGCATTTTTTAATGCGAATGAGATTTTTGTGGCAATTTTAAATGCATATGGAATTTGTGGTGGTATTTTTAAAATGCGTCGTATTTTTGTGGCAATTTTTAATGATCGTGGAATTTTTTTTGGTACTGTTTTATTGCGGTAGAAACTTTTTGTTTTATCTTCACCATTGTAATTTTTGTTGTATTTAATTTATGTTACTGCCAAAAAAGGAGCTTTTTGTCGGAATTGTTTTAAATTTTAACTGGCAAATTTAACTAGTAATAGTACATTTTTTTGTAGCCACACACTGGCTCTTTAGCTACATGCATCTGTGTTTTCTATTGTATTACAACCCAACAAGCCATGAATGTCACTGTTCCAGCTAAACGGTACTTAAAACGGCAGCGTCTGATTTGCTGGTACGAAAACGACATGTTTTGTACCTTTAAGCCGTTTTCTATATAATTGTAAAGTCCTTTTTTATATATATCAAGAATCGAACTGAAATTTATGTCATATTCGCTTGATGTGTCGTTTGTTCCAGTCTTTTTTCCCCTCGCTTTTTCACTCGTTCACCAAAAAACTCTAAAATATGCATTGAATCTTGTATTGAAATCTAGGTGGTGCAGTTGAGTTATAGTTTATTGCTTAGTTTATTGTTGCAACTTAATAAAAACTATTTTAAGAAAAAGTTACAATTGTTTAACAACAAATAAAATTAATATACAATTTAAAGTTTTCTATATGACCTTGTTATTTATTATGTTGATTTTCTATGATTTAAATACAAATTCTGAATGTTTGGTAGTTTAAATCATTCTTGATTTTAAACACAAATTCTAGTTGTTTGATAGTTTAAAATCGTTTATTGAGCTTTAGGTCAGATTAGAACAATTAATTGCTCTAACTAGTTAATCAATCAGCTAACTAATTAAATAGCTAACTAAATAGCTAGCTATGTTTTCCTTTTCATATTGCAAATGTTGTTGTTTCTTTGGAAAAAATTTGTTAGATAAATTAATTA
The DNA here is from genome assembly GCA_963920525.1 of Dichetophora obliterata. Lineage (NCBI taxonomy): Eukaryota > Metazoa > Arthropoda > Insecta > Diptera > Sciomyzidae > Dichetophora > Dichetophora obliterata. The sequence goes on from OY986435.1 coordinate 48,430,320, forward strand.
TTCTAACCTGACCTAAAGCTCAATAAACGATTTTAAAGTATCAAACAACTAGAATTTGTATTTAATTTGTATTTAATCAAGAATGATTCAAACTATCAAACATTTAGAATTTATATTTAAATCATAGAAAAATAACATTAATATACAACTTAATAAATGGTACGCTTACATGAAATACACAATGCATAGTTTGCTGACAACGAAACGGTCCGCTTCAGTGTTTTTAAAAGTGCAAACCGTCTTCAACCGAGCCGATTGGCTTTCTGGGAAACAAAAAAAAAGGAGGAACGCAACTGATGTGTATTTATATGTTTTACAAACATATTAATAAAAAACAACAACAACAACAACAACAAAAGCAGCACAACAACGAACGACGTGATTACGAACCAAACAAGCAAACACAACAACAACAACAACAACAACCTTAAAAACAGCATAAACAGCTACTGCAGCTAAGCAAAAATAAAAAAATAAACTGGCCATTTCAGCCCTTGGAAGGACTTTGACCTAGCTTCTATTGATCAATTGTGTTGTGCGTGCTATTAAATGTTTGATCACAAATGACCGAGAACTGGACCTACGAGTTTAATGCCGACTCCGAACGGCTTATGTTCTCAAGAAGCTTTACATGGCAATTTTTACTCTCTGAGGTTTGCCATTGTCTGCAGAGAGGTGACGACCGAACAGACAAATTAATTCAATTGAAAAAACTTTCTGTCTTAGCTGGAATTGAACCTGGGCTACCGCGGTTCTTTAGCTTAGGGGCCACGCACTGTACCCACTAGGCTACGGCCGCCACCGTAAAACTGCAGCTAAGCAGCTTGTGCATTTCTCATACGAATATATGAATTTTTCATCTTAGATTTTGCTATTTTATTAGATATTCGTTTTATTCCCACTAAAACTGATATTTTGGCATTTTTTTTCTTTGTACGATGAATATTAAAGGCTGTAGGTATACCCCAAAGTGTCAAATATCACTTTGAAAAAATTCGTGAAACTGACCCCCATACAAACCGCGCTGTAAGACGTAATTCTACGTCAAAAGTAATCCTTCTTAGATTAGTTAAATTTTTTTTTAACTTTTTCTTTGATTAAAAAGTAGTCTTTTTTGGTGATACGTATTACAAAAAGTTTAAAATTTAGTCCAAGAATTTCAACCGTGTATATTTTCCTTAGTAAAGTAAAGTATATTTTATTCAGTGTCAGTTTTTTTTATATGCAATTCGTTCATTCCTTAGGAAATAATATAGTAGAAGGAAATACCAAGAACTATTTAAGATAACCTTTAAAGTAGACAAAATATCCTTTCCAATGTAACCCAAATTACGAAAATAATATTTATTTTTTCTACTCATGTTTTTCGTATATTTTGGCCTTCTAGATCCTTACGGGAAACCGGAGGCGAACCTTTACAAGGTAACATGTCTGACTGTCTCAACCTGGCGAGGCTAACATAATCCTTGTGAAATCGCCTCAAGTCGACTCAAACCTCCACGTGGTGTTTCTTGGGCAACGTCAAAACTTACAACCGTTAGTTTGGCGGCTAATCTGAGTGGCGGGGCTTCCTAGGCTTAAAATAGGTTGTGCGTCGGGTTTGAAGCCCACCCGTAAAAACCAATTTCAATGAAAACAACTAAGAAAAGAAGAAAACTGATCCCAAAATCTGATGACGACTTTTGCAAACGAAAAACTGATAATGATTTACGCCTGCACCCTGTGATATCTTCAGCGGCCATGCGGAGAAGCACGAGTTTGGATGCGGATTTATAGTTGGCAGGAGACTACGGAACCACGTCCTGCGAGTCACACCTGTGAACAAATGGCTTGCCATTATCCGCATCAAGGTTAAATTTTTTAATATAAGCCTAAGGCTGCCCGCTGAGTAAGCGCCGAAGCAGGCAGGCAGGCAGACAGGCAGGCAGGCAGGCACCAGTGCGAGAAAAGTGGCTTCATACAGTTTCATATAAATCTGCTCGAAGTCCACATAGTGACGGCAGGCAGACCAAAGCAGGTACAGCGAGAAAAGAGTTTTGTCCTGGTTTCTCGCAGCTGATTTTGCGTGTTTGTCTAATTTTTGTTAAAAATTGATGGGTAATTTTTTTAAACGCAGTTTTAACGCAACGAAGAATTTATATTAGATGCATTTTACGTTTATTATTTTTTCGTTGGTCGAAACACACTCACAAACATAATAAGCATCAGCGCATGTGTATATATTATGATAAACACACAAAAACAACACCATGCAAACACAACATAGCAACGAGTGTGAAGATTGTTTTTGTTCTTGTGCATCTATGTTGTTGTTGTTGTTGGTGATAAATTGTGCATAACTGAAACAACGAAAATTATGGGTTGATGGAATTACCAATTGTTGGACATGTAAAACAGATGAAAAATAATTCTTTTAATGCGTTGTTGTTCGCATTTAATACACATTTTGTGGAATCAGAACTCAAAGGACTGTTTTGATTTTATTTTCATCATCTTTGGAGTGAAAATAGAATCAAAACAAAAAAACAGCAACAACAGAATAAATTCGTCGAAACACACATACAAACAACAGCAGCGGCTGAGTCGGCGCATATGATAGATTGAAACTTGTGTTTTATTTTTGTTGACAAATTCGTGCAATTTACTCTTCTTTTTTTGGTTTTTCAATAAGCACAACAAAACTGATTGACATGAAGTCAGTAAAAGCAAAATAAAAAAATTTTGTTTCTCAATTCTTGCGAAATTTGAGTCCTTTGTTAGATAATCATAGACAAATTTATTTTGGATAACTTTATATAGACAAAGTTATGGGTGTTGACATAGAAGCTGAAGAAGAGGAAACCAAAAACAAACAACAAAAGTATCAACTTGTTCCTTGCTTTGTGTTGTTTGGTACAGCAATGCTTTGAGTGAGTGTTTTTTTGTGTTGTGCGCATGCGCAAGTGTGTGTTTTGCGTTGCTGTTGTTGTTGGTAAAGATGAATTCACTGACTAATTTCAGCAAGTTTATGTGTGAATTAAAATAATGTTAATCAAGTTGAAGAGCGTGGGGCAAGTTTTCCCTCTGAGCGTAAAGCGCACAAACTTCATGCTGAAAACATGCTGAAGGTTATCAGTGAATCCACTTTAAATGTTTTTTCGTGGAGAAGCATTCATAACAGAAGAAATGCGAAAAAAAAACAAAACAATAACAAACTATGTCGCTCTGATCTGATCTGCTTCTCGCATTCACTCTGCGGTGGTTATTTGTGGAGCGGGTTGCTGTCTGTGCCTGCCTGCCTGCCTGCCTGCTTCGGCGCTTACTATGCGGCCAGCCTAAGGCTGCCCGCTGAGTAAACGCCGAAGCAGGCAGGCAGGCAGGCAAACAGGCAGGCAGACAGGCACCAATGCGACAAAAGTGGCTTCATACAGTTTCATATAAATCTGCTCGAAGTCCACTTAGTGACGGCAGGCAGAGCAAAGCAGGTGCAGCGAGTAAAGTGTTTTGTCCTGGTTTCTCGCAGATGATTTTGCATGTTTGTTTAATTTTTGTTAAAAATTGATGGACAATTTTTTTTTAAACGCAGTTTTAACGAAGGAAGAATTTATATTAGATGCATTTTATGTTTATTATTTTTTCGTTGGACGAAACACACAAACATAATAAGCATCAGCGCATGTGTATATATTATGATAAACACACAAAAACAATACCATGCAAACGCAACATAGCAACGAGTGTGAAGGTTGTTTTTGTTCTTGTGCATCTATGTTGTTGTTGTTGTTGGTGATAAATTTTGCATAACGAAAATTATGGGTTGATGAAATTACCAATTATTGGACATGTAAAATAAATGAAAAAAATCCCTTTTAATGCGTTGTTGTTCGCATTTAATACAGATTTTGTGGAATCCGAACTCAAAGGACTGTTTTGATATTGTTTACATCATCTTTTGAGTGAGAAGAGAGTCAAACAAAAAAAAAGCAACAACAGAATAGATTCGTCGGAACACACAACGTGTGAGGTAAGACTATGCTCGTTTGCCAGAGCTGTAAAAGAATGCATTCAATTTGATTTTATAATCAAAAAAGTGAATCAGTGAATAACGAAATAAGAATGCATTCAATGAAGGCAAAATTGATTCACGAATAAAATTTTAATTCACATTCAGTTTTAAAAAAATGAAAAAATATTCATTGCAATTATTCATTTTCAGAGTCAGGGTTCGGACTTAAAAATTTGTAAATTGCAGTAAATTTAAAAAAAACGCAGTAAAATGATTTTTTTCGCAGTATATTTTTGTGTTTTTCTTTATTTACAATCATGTACTTACATTTACTACTAAGGTATGTACATTTAATACTTATAACATAATAAACACATAAATATATACATACATAACTATATACCAGAGAGGGAAATAAGGATTTTTTTGAAATCCTCGTTTTCTTCAAGAAGATCCGAAAATCAGTTGTTCAAACTTTTTAATAATAAAGCGAAAATCGATAAAGTTTTCAACGAAAAATATCAATAAGCATTTAAGTCAAATATACAGTATTTTATAGCATTAGTTTGTTAAAATCGATAATATATTACTCTTTGCTTCCTTTTGAAGATAGCGGTATTTTGTTGCGCTGCGCTAGCTAAGCACAAAAAGAGAAGAGTAGAGAGCAACAAGGAATTTATTGAAATCCTCGCAAAACAAACGGGAAGATATCTTAAAAAAACTTTACACTTTACTATATATGAAATCGATTCTTAAGGATTAAACTCCAAAATATGCTTCCAAATGGTTTTCATATCACATAATAAACATACGTATTGTATAAAATTCTTTAATCGATCCTTTTCGATTTTTTGCGCTCATTTGTACTTCTTAAGGTGAATAAAATAAATTTATATGAATTCGAACTGTTTACTTAAACAAGATTAAACTAATACCATTTTTTTCAGTTAAAATATTCTTGTGATTTTCTAACCCACAAATCTTAAGAGCCTTATAGACTGAGTAGTTGTAGTGTCACAAGTGTCATGGGTATATTAATTTGTATGCGATAAATAGAGTTCTTCTTAAAATTAATTCGCAGTTGCTATGAAAAAAAATTTAAATTTATGTGAAATTCAGAACTTTCGAGGATCCGAAATTTTGAATCAAGAGTAGCACTTTTACATACAAAAGATCAGAAAATTGGCAAAAGATTTTAATTAAAAAACTTGCCAGTACAGAGCAAGCGTACTCTTTCTCCTTCGTCACCAAAACTCACGTAAACTCACCACAATTTGTCTCACGAACTTAAATTCTTGGTTTCAAGTCTTGAACAATGTAAAAGCGGATTATGCTTTCAATCAAAACACAATTAAACAGACAAATTGCGGAGCATATAAAATTTAAAAGATAAGAAAAAACGTAATTCGATATAACGTATCAAAAGAAAACAATAACAAAATCTATCAATCTATCTATCTTGGATCATTGAGTGAGTGTTGTTTAAGTTTACCGTTGCTGTTGTTGTTGGTAAATTTTTCCATCGTCTCGAATGATCATGGAGAATCATTCATAACAAAAGAAATTCGAAAAAAACACAAAACAATAACAAACTATGTCGCACTGATCTGATCTGCTTATCGCATTCACTCTGCAGTGGTTATTTTTGGAGCGGGTTGCTGTCTGCGCCTGCTTGCCTGCCTGCCTGCTTCGGCGCTTACTATGCGGGCAGCCTAATATGTGCGCACGCTCCGATAGAAGACAAGGACGATGAGACCAAGTAAATTTTCTACGAGTGCCTTGAAAATGCTTTAGAGTACTGCCTTCGTCACGACAACACCTCCGATAACGAAATGAGGTTGATTGACTTCGCCGCAGCACGAAACATGGTAGTAAGTAGCAATAGATAGATATAAGCATCTCAATATTCATTGAGACACAGTTTCGATAGTATCGTAAGTATAGACGTTAGAATTCCTTTTTATACAGTAATAGAGAAAAATATGGGTTTTTCATGTATATTCTTAAAAACTATTTTAAAGGATTTCATCTTCTAAATAAAATTATTCAAAAACAAATTTTTTGTTGTTGTCCTTCTTTAAACTTACCTGATATAAAAAGCTCACAATTAAATTCATGTAAAAATTTGTTTTGTTTTGTTTTATAAAAAGTTTTCATTTAATATTTATGGTGATGAATTTGTTGTTCTTTTTCATTTGTTTTGTTGGTTAAAACTAAATGTAATTCAAAGTAATGTTTAGTTATATTGGAAATTAATGGAAATTCAATAATTGACTCTTTAAATAAAAAAATATTGTTGAAATTGTAATTATTTCCTTATTTTAAAAATGTTTAGAGAGGGATTAATAATTCTTCGAATTTAATGTATAGATCATTCATTCCAATGAACTAAATACATTAAATTTAATGAAATATACATGGAATTAAATGAACTGAATACATAAAATTTAATGAACTGTACATTGAATCCAATAAACTTAATACATTGAATTCAATGAACTATACATTGAATTCAATGAACTATACATTGAATTCAGTGTAAGGTTCATTGAACTATACATTAAATTCAATGAACTATACATTGAATTCAATGAACTATACATTGAATTCAATGAACTATACATTGAATTCAATGATTCTTACATTGAATTCAATGAACCTTACATTGAATTCAATGAACCTTACATTGAATTCAATGAACCTTACATTGAATTCAATGAACTTTACATTGAATTCAATGAACTTTGCATTGAATTCAATGAACTTTGCATTGAATTCAATGAAAAAATCATTAATTTTGGCATTTTTTAATGAACGTGTTCATTGAATTCAATGAAGTGTACATTGATATTCAAGGAACCATTCATTGAAAATCACTAAGTTTAATGAACTATTCATTAAAGTATGAAGAAAATTCATTGAAATCAATGACCACAGTTCATTGGACCAAAATCAATGAATAATTCATTGAAATTAATGCACCTTTTCATTAATATAATGTACCTTTTTGGTTCAGTGCAGGGTCTGCCAAATAATTTTTTTTTTGAAAATTCTATAAAAAAAAACTACTGGATATTTTCTCAAATTTCTTTTTTTATTTGAAAGTACAATCCTTCCGGTTAATAATGGAAAATAATTTCATTCAAATGGCTGCCTCGGCTGGCCATGCAGTAGCCTACACGATCGGTCCAATTTTTAAGCACATTATCGATTGTGTGCAGCTGTATTTCACCAATGGCTTCAGGAATATTGTCCTTTAAAGCGTCAATTGTCTCTGGCTTGTCGGCGTAACACTTATCTTTGAGGGCACCCCACAAATAATAGTCCAACGGTGTCAAATCGCAGCTCCGAGGTGGCCAAACGACATCAGCTCTGCGGCTGATAATGCGATCTTCAAAAACAGGGCGCAAAACATCGAGTGTAGCTTCGGCTGTGTGGCACGTAGCGCCGTCCTGCTGAAACCAAATGTTGCCAATATCCTCCTCTTCAATTTTTGTGAACAAAAATTCGTTCAACATGGCCCGATAACGATCGCCATTGACTGTAACGGCCACTCCTTGCTCATTTTTGAAGAAAAATGGCCCAATTATGCCTCTGGACTAAAATCCGCACCAAACAGTGACTCGTTTTGTGTGCAGCGGCTTTTAAATGTATGCATGCAGGTTTTCTGTGCCCCAAATGCGACAATTTTGCTTGTTTACATACCCGCCAAGATCAAAATGAGCTTCATCTGAAAAGATGATTTTTGTGGCAAAATCGGCATCTTCTGTAAGTCGATCGCAGGCCCACTTAGCGAAGCGAAAACGCATTGGATGGTCAGTTGGCTTCAACTCCTGAACCAGTTGGACTTTGTATGGCGTCATACCAAGGTCTTTAAGCAAAATTCGTCTCAATGATGTCTCCGAAATGTTCAATTGTTGAGAACGACGGTGAATTGATGTTGATGGCGCTTCACGCACACTTTCTGCCACAGCAGCAATATTCTCGGGTGTACGCACTGCTTTTGGCTTTTCACGCTTTGGTTTATCGATGAGGATGCCAGTTTCTTTCACTTTTTTCAGAAGATAACGAACATACGGAGCTGACGGTGCTTCTCTTCTTCCAAAATCCGTACGCAATTTTCACACACATTCTGCAACATTACCATGATTTTCAAAGAAATGTCGCAATATTTCCCAGCGTTGTTCAAGCGTATATACAACCATATTCGTTCAGCGGAAGGATAAAACTAATTATCTGTCAAATCTTGCAAAATGACGAAACAAATAAATTGACTGTTTATTATCAGAATGTAGGTGGCTTATGCACTAAATCATCTAAATTTTCTGTCGCTGTATCTGATTGCTGTTATGATGTTGTTGCCTTGACTGAGACCTGGTTACAGGGAGATATTTTTACTTCGGAGTTTTTTGACAACAAATATGAAGTTTTCCGTCGCGATCGATGTCAATTAGCTACAGGCCTTACACATGGTGGAGGGGTTTTGGTTGCTGTTCGCTCTGTCTATTCATGCCAAGAGATTCATCTAATACAAAGTACTGGGGTAATAGAGCAGATCTGTGTTAAGATTGATGTTCCAGTATCTTCTGGTGCTGGCGATAGCTACAGGCGAATAAGTATTTACATTTTAGTTTCATACATTCCACCAAATTCAAATTGTGAAACTTATTCATTGCATTTTTTTAATATTCTTAAGATAGTCGAAAAGCTTAATGATAATGAATATCCATTAATATTAGGTGATTTCAATTTGGGTAACGTAAACTGGGTTTCCTCTGATAACTGGCCGGCACTATCACCAAGTAATTTGAGTGCTGGTAGAGATGCTGATTTTCAAGATTCAATTCTTTCACTTGGGATGTACCAAATAAATGCAATAAGAAATGGTTTAAATAGATTGCTAGACCTAGTTTTTACTGACTTAGAGTTTAATACTGTATGTAGTGAAGCAGACTTCATGTTATCCGACAATTGCGTTCACCATAAGGCTCTTCTAGTAAATTTTGATATTGTTGCCTTAAATAATCCCTTCTTGGGTGAACATTAGGGCGGGTCGATTTATTTTTCGACAATTTCCCTATGATTTCCGTATTCTATGGGTTATTCCATGAAAATTTGCCAAAGGAACCATACCTCTATCTTTAAAATCGAGTCCCCTACTTTTTGTTGGTAGATTTTTTCCCAAATTGACGTTTGTATGAAATATTACCTACACGTTCACATCAATAACTCAAAAACTATCGATCGGGTTTAATCGCCAGTAGGCGCGTCGGAAAGGTGAGCTCATTTTGATCAAAAAATCTCCAACATTGGTCCAACGGTTCAAAAGTTACGGGCATTTTTGTCCAAATTTTGGAGCATTTTTCCATTTTTTTCATGATTTTGTCCAAGAATATTACTTTCATGGCCATTTTTTTGGCTCAATTTTTTTGACTTACGATCTTGCTATCTATGTTGTTTGATGATAGAATGGAAAAACGAAACATTGCTATAAAGAAGATTTTACATTACCGAAGAGATATTGTCGACCCAACGGAACTTAGAGTTTATAAAAAATCTCTTATAAACTTTAATTGTGCGGAATATACAAATATGATTGAATTAAATGACGATACCATTTTATACGAACCACCGTTTACGCAAAGTTATTCGTATGAACATTTGGAGGGATATTTAAATTACGAAGTGCCACCGTTCGATGATCCACAAATTCCTTTACACATTCAAGGAACGGAAAGACGTGTCCAATTGCTGGCTGCCACTGCTAAACGAGTTGCAGGAAAGAATGTAGAAGGCGCTATGGCGACGACATTAGAGAGCCGTACGAAAACACCAACACTTGAAAGCAAACAAGACTTTCAGAAAAAATAATGTTTTTTTTTCACATTTTGTCTTTTACTACACTCAAATTGAATATTTTTTTTTGATAATAGGTTGATAGATACTTTATTATCTCTTAATTTGAATTTTTGTAGAAAAAAAAAATAAAAAGGGAAAAAAAATCAAAAACTTGGTTTTATGTGTTATTTTGTTTTAGCAATAATGCATGAATTAATCAACCGAATTCGATAAATTTGGGCTTAAACTCTTCGTTTTGAATTGTAAATTGAATTAAATAATGGATTGAGCCAAAAAAATGGCCATGAAAGTAATATTCTTGGACAAAATCATGAAAAAAATGGAAAAATGGTCCAAAATTTGGACAAAAATGCCCGTAACTTTTGAACTTTTTACCAACAAAAAGTAGGGGACTCGATTTTAACGATAGAGGTATGGTTCCTTCGGCAAATTTTCATGGAATAACCCATAGAATACGGAAATCATAGGGAAATTGGTGAATTTTTTCACTCCCTACAAATCGACCCGCCCTAGTGAACATATTTATGAATATGATTTTAATAAAGCTGATTATGCTGTAATATCGGATTTTTTATATAATGTAAACTGGTGCACAATCTTTGGTGATAGTCTCTTACAGAATCATCTCTGTTTAATAAATATCATTAAGGAAACATTCACGAGATTTGTTCCATTAAAAAAGGTTCGTATAGCTACTAAACCAAGTTGGTATAATAGTCGCCTGGCTAACCTTAAAAATACTATGAACAAAAAATACAAAAAGAGCAAGATTAACATAGCTTTAAAACAGGAATATGTTTTGGCACGTAAACAATATGAGACACTTAAAAAATTTTGTAAAGGAATCATTTGCTGGCCTTAGAATCGGACATTAAGTGCAACCCAAAAGCATTTTGGACTTTTTTGAACAAAAAAAAAAAAAAAGTTCTGGTCTCCCTAAAAATATGTTTTTTCAGGATAATAAATCTGACAATTTTCAAGAAATAAGCGAACTTTTTGCACTCTATTTTCAGTCCAATTTCAAGTGCTATGACCAATCAATTAATGATGTTGCGTCTGAGTTTAATGTTATTCCTATTGCAGATCTTGGTTCCTTAACCTTATCTGGAGAAGAGGTGTATCGAGAATTAATTAGCTTAGATTCGAAGAAGAAATGTGGCCCTGACAATATTCCCCCAATCTATCTGAAATATTGTGCTATGGCACTTTTTCAACCTCTAACCTTTCTTTTTAACCAATCCCTTAAAAAGGGAGAATTTTTAAATACATGGAAAATATCCGAGATAACTCCAATTCTTAAATCGGGTTCGAGGCAAAATATTGCAAACTATCGACCTATATCCAAATTACCACTTATTCCAAAACTATTTGAATCTCTGGTAAAAAAGAAAATATATTCTTGCATCAAAGGCGCAGTATCGGAGTGTCAACATGGTTTTGTGTTTGGCAGATCTACCTCAACAAATCTTGCGCTATTTACTCACTTTATAGCAAGCGAAATGGAGAGAGGTCAACAAGTAGATGTAGTTTTTACAGATTTTGCGAAAGCATTCGATAGAATCCAGCACTCAGTTTTAATAAGGAAACTTGGTAAACTGGGTTTCCACTCCTTCTTGCTAAGGTGGCTAGAGAATTACCTGTTCGGTCGTAGACAAGCGGTTAGGATTGGTAAATACCTCTCTAAATATATTGATAATTTTTCTGGTGTGCCCCAAGGCAGTCATCTTGGTCCGCTTTTGTTTGTCTTATTTATTAACGACCTTCCAAACTATGTCCAGTTTTCGAGATGTCTCATGTGTATGCTGATGACGTGAAGTTATTTAAAATTATTAATTCATCAGTAGACTGTCAATTTATTCAACAGGATTTGGATGGCTTGCAGAAGTGGTGTGAGGTCAATAAGCTTTATTTTAATGTTACTAAATGTAGTGTAATGTCATTTACCATGAAACAGCAATTAATAGTAGGCAACTATACTTTGTGCTCTGATATAATCTTAAGAGTTGAAATTAAAATGGATTCGGGAGTAATTTTTGACAAAAAACTTACTTTCGGTAAGCATTATGATGCTGTTATTTCCAAAGCTAATGCAATGATGGGTTTCATCATGCGCAACACAAAGGAGTTCTCAGATCCCTTTACTCTAAAGTCAATTTTCTTCTCTTTGGTTAGATCAAGTTTGGAGTATTGTTGTGTTGTCTGGGACCCTTGATATGCTGTGCATATTTCTAGAATTGAAAATATTCAGAGACGCTTTACTCGGCTAGTGTTTAGAAAACTTCGGTGGGAGTTTATGCCGACTTATGACTCCCGTTGTGCGTTTTTAGGCTTGAAAACCTAAGAGTTTAGAAGAAAGTATTTTTTGGCTATATTTGCTCGTGATTTGCTTGCTTTATTTGGTATATATGCGCCCGAAAGGAATTTTAGACGCAGACAGTTTTTTCAAATTCCATATCGCAGGACAATTTATGGTAGACAGGACCCTGTTTATAATATGAGTTCTTCTTTTAATGCAATTTGTAGCAATATTGATATAACCCAAACTAGGGTCTCTTTTAAAAATTGTATTATGTTAAGCTAATATTATGTATATTGTTAAATTCTTGTTTAATTTTAAGATAATTTTTAGTAACTGTAGAACAAACTTGTTTATAGTTGAATAATAAATAAATAAAATAAATAAATAAATAAATAAATCAGACATGAGCTAAATGTTACCATTCACGAAATAGTTGAAAAAAAAGTTAGATGGCGGACCCTGTATTAAAAAAAAATTCATTTTGATTTGTTCACCCAAGATATATTCTATTGAAAGCTATAAAAAATTGGAAAAAATTAAAACATCGATATACTATACTTTCGGCCGCTTATTTTACACTGTGTGTCGTTCTCCACTTAATTTATCATTTTCATCAAGGGACTTGAGAGCGCCCCTGGCTTAGTTGCGCCCGCCCACAATGCGGGCTCTGCGGGCCCGCGTTTTACGCCACTGCCACATACCCACATACATACATCCATTTTTATTTATATAGATTCGTTTTATTCGCACTGCAACTGATATTTTGGCATTTTTCTTTTCTTTGTAGGATGAATATTAAAGGCTGTAGGTGTTGGAGCCGACTCAGCATAACACTTTGTTTGAATTACTTAAAAAATTTAATTTCTCAAAAATAATTTTTTTGCCTTGAAAAAACTTTAAGAAAATTTTTTAGATTTAATTTTGATCATGATTCAATTATTATAAGGTTATTCGTATTTTTTGACGTATGCTTATTTTTTATAAACAAACATATTTTGACAATCTGCTAACAGTGTTTTGTGCTGTTGGAAAAAAAAGGAATGTTTCAGTGTTTCGTTGTGTAGTTTTCTAGTGTAGTAGTTTTTCAATGATTTCTTGCCAAGTTAATAAGAAAAAGAAACTATGTAGGTGTTGCGTCGTAAGTGCATGCCATGTTGTAAGTATATTCTAGGAATTTAGAAAACTCCTTTGCAAATTTAAAATAAAAAGTTATTTTTGCCATTGCTCAAAACCTCATTAGTTAATTTTATTTATTGAAAGTGTAACTTAGAGGAAAGTTAGTTAAGGCAAAAAACAAATTATAAAGAAATACTAGTGGTATTCAATGAACCCCGTGTTGTCGATGTAAACATCGTATGTTCGGTAAGTTTACAGCAACGTAATATGCAATAATAAAATTGTAAGGGATTAAACATACGCAGCTTGCGGCACAAAAACGTGGTGTATACATAATGTGACCAACATTTTCAAAGCAAAAAGAAGTACACGCACAGACTTTAAAAAGAAACATAAAAGAAGTACATAGAATAAATATAGAATTACAAAATAGAAGTATATCCAAAAAATATAACGAATATATTAAAAGATGCATGAATAAATCCATGAATAAATTAGATTCAGCTTACAATTCATTGCTTATTAAAGTAGTAGTCGTGCCAGTTTGACAAATTAAAAAATAAATTTTTTTAATTTTTCGCAATAGAATATAAAATTTAAATCTTAAAATTATACTCTAAAAGTCTTAGACCTAAATTGAAATTATTTTTAAAGTTATAGCCAAAAAAAGAGAAAGTGTCGTAACGTATATTAAAGTGCTGTAAAAACTTTAAACAGGTTTTTTTCGAAACTATGTTTTCGAAACTTTGGGGAAGCACTAACTAAAAACTATTCGACCGATTTGGCAAAAAATTTCACCTGTTATTAAAGGCATACATAGATAGTTCTGGAACTTGAAAACAATCAATTTTTCAATAAGTTAATTTTTTAAACAAATTAAAAAAAGATAAATTTACAAATTTTTTTCACAAGTTCGTCATTTTTATTTGTTTTTTTAAATATACATATTATAGGGTAGTGCACTACAATAAAGCCTGCAGAACGATATTCTCTTTGATTTTTATATTTCAGATGAACACGTAAGGCTGGGTGCTTCCCCCAAAAAACACCACTTCTTCGAGTACTCTTCTTTGATATAGATTACTATCATGATACAATTATTTTAAAGGTAGCCGCGCAGACTGGCTTTTTTCTCACGAGCGGCGATGGGTAGTTGTCAAAATTAGCTGTTTATGCAATTAATCAAAGAAAAGTGAAAAAATAAGCGACGAATTAAGCATAGCTAGTCAACCGCAACCAACTAAAAACATTTCAATCAATTTCGCGAATACATTTAATGAATCAAAGATAAGTTAAAAAAAAGCACATTGCTAGTCAACAGCAGCAAACTACAACATTCTTTAGCTGTTTTTGACAACTACCAATCGCCAAAAAGCTGTCACGGCTACCTTGTAAAATAATTGTATCATGGATTACTATAAGTAAATTAATGTACAATCAAGTCACAGAAAATTCTTTTGCACAACTTACGACATCAATAATAACATGCTAAAATTTCAAAACGATCGCATATTATTTTCTTATTTAAAAAATTTATGAAAAAAGTCAACATTTCGGTCGTCACACTGGGCTACTACCTTAAAATATATAAAGTTACTTGAATCGAGTACAGAAACAAACCTTAAATAATTTTTTGCAGTAGTAAGAGAAGTGTATTTTGAATAGATTTATGAAAAAACTGTCAAAATTATGTCAAAAAGAAGTACAATAAGTAAAAATAAGTACTTTTTTTATTATGTTATGTTTATTATATTATGTATACAGTACGTATAATGCGTATTATGCGACCGTGGTTTATTTTTGTTTTAACGAATTTTTGTTTCTTTTTTCTTTCTTAACAATTTAAAAAAGTATAAATGCACTTACCATGGATCTAAAATTTTTGTAAAGTTATGCAATTAACTAATTAACTTATTTAGAACGCGCCACTAAAAGCTCTTTTTTAGGTTTCATAGTTAGGTTTAAAGTGTGTATTAAAATAAACGAAGAAAATTATATTTATTTTTGTATTTATATTACTTATATATTTATAAACATAGTTTTCATTGAAGTTAGTAAATAAAAATAATTTAAAAAGTTATTAATGCACTAAGAAATCGGAGCAATAAAAGTACTAGAACAAAATTAATAGTAGTCAATATAGTACCAATTAGTATGATATTGGGCAACCGTGTGCATTTTTAGCTCGAATGAAATTGCTCTTAAGATTTTTTTCTACTCTCATTTTCAAATAAGCATACCAAATTGAGAAAACGTCAAAAATACGAATAACCTTATAATAATTGAATCATGGATTTTGATTATAAGGAAGCAAATTGTTTTATAAATATAGAGGAATTAATTGTTAAATCAAACGTATAAAAACAAAACCGTTTAAATAAATAAAAAAGGAAAGGCAAAACAGGTATTTATTAATGTTGGAAACGCCATTAAAGTATAAGTATAAAATATAGTCCACATGCACTCGCCAGCTGGACATATCGAACATGTTCTTAAAGTTTTTTCAAGGCAAAAAAATAATTTTTGAGAAATTAAATTTTTTAAGTAATTCAAACAAAGTGTTATGCTGAGTCGGCTCCAACAGAAGGTATACCCCAAAGTGTCAAATATCACTTTGAAAAAATTTGTGAAAATGACGCCCATACAAACCGCGCTGTAAGACGTAATTCTACGTCAAAAACACTACAAAATTACACATTTTCTTTAACAGTTGCAACTGTTTCTCACTTGCAAGGAACACAGCCTGCTTGTGACACATTCTTATGTGTAACTTTGCACTTGGTTTCACCAACGGGACTATAACTGAGATATTGACAAACAACATATGTATAAAGTTGTGCGACTTAAAAGTTATGCTGCTGTTTTGTTTTGTTTCTGCAATTGTTTCATGTTGCTAATGCAACAGCTGAACAACACGAAATATTAAAGTGAATGAACATGCTCAAGAATAAAATAGAAATCATTAGATCATATGTATGAAGAACCATGTGGTAACGCCTCGCTACTCTTCAAATGAAATTCTATGTTGAAGGTGTAGAAGGGTGGAATGTTGCAGCAACAGGCGGCAACAACAGTAGAGTAGAGGACTGTTGCAAGCCGTACCGCTGACTATCGAAAAATACAACTGCATTTTTTTATGGATGAAAGTAACAAATAATTGAAGCTTCTGTTGTTCTGCTGGGACTTGTTGTTTTTGTTGTTGTTGCTGGATAAATATTAGTTATGTGCCAAACGAAAGGAAAATAACACAAGCCGCTATACTAAGTATTTGAAAGGCTTGAAGCTCAAAGCTGGAAGCTTCACGGAACAAAACGAGCACAAAGCATCTTTGTAATTTTCACAAGAAAGCACTGAGCAGCGATTGCTGCTGCTGCTGCAGCTTTTGTTGTTGTTGCTTGGTTGGTGATGGTGTTGCTGCAGCTTCATATGCGAATTGCGATTTACGCGGCTTCCAAGAACTTTCAAATTAGCTGCCGATCGAGTTAGCGATGAGCATGCGCAAAAGCGTTATTCGCCTTTATATACTTTTTTATTTTTTTGTTTCCAACATGCTTTGATTATATTTAATTTCTGCAAATGTTCTTCAGCGCATTTCTTCTCTTTTAAGTCAAAGCTGAAGCCAAAGCCAGAGCCAGAGCATTTTGTGTGCCGGTCTTAAATGTTGCGCTTCCTTGGCAGCAGCATCGTGGCTTTTTAATCTAATCTCGTAGATTAGCACAGAAAAATAACATATTTCATGGTTAATAGCCGCACATCAGCTTCGCGGCTGCGCGGATATCATTTTGACACGTTATGAAACTGCAATCTTCTTGAATAATCATAATTTTTATGGATGGATTTGTTGGTGAGAATCTGTAGTAGTAAATTCGTAGAGATGATAGATGAAATCGACGTTTGGTGGAAGAGTAGAAGGAAGGAATAGAATCGGGATGTTTTAGTTATTAGCGGTACATTTACATGGCAGTTTATAAAATGACTAGCTAAAATCCGGCGCGTTGTTGCCACGCTCCCTTGTCCAAAGTCCATAAAATGAAATATACGAAACTGCATGTGTAAAGTGGGGGAAAATTCCAACGCTGTCCGACCAATAACTCCGAAGCTATGCGAAGCAAAAATTTGGGTTGTATGGGAGGTGCAACGTCCCCTTAACAAAAGCCATAAAATGTTCGGAAGCTGTGCGAAATATAACTCCAAAGCTTTTCAATATCACAAATTTGTGTTGCATGGCAAGTTCCATGACCTCTTTTCCAACACTCATAAAAAAAAATATATAATACTTCATTTGTAAATTTAGGTCGAAAACTGAATTTTAACGCTGTGCGACCTATAACTCCAAAGATATTCAATAGCACAAATTTGGGTTGCATGAGAGGTTGTTCCACGCCCACTTTTTCCACGCCCACTTGTTCCACGCCCATTTGTCCAACATAAAATGTTTCCAATAAAACTGCATGTGTAAATGTAGTCGAATACTGAATTCCGATGCTATGGGACCTATAACTCCAAAGCTATTCGATAACACAAATTTGGGTTGCATGGGAGGTGCAACGCCCCCTTAAAATGAGCCGTAAAATGATATCAGTGAAACTGCACGTGTAAATTGTGGACGGTTACTGAATTCCGATGCTGTGCGACTGTAATCTCCAAAGCCTTTCGATATCACAAATTTAGTTTTATGGAAGGTTCCACGCCTCCTTTTCCAAAGCTCATAAAATGAAATAAATAATACTGCATGTGTAAATTTAGGTCGAATACTGAATTTTGACGCTGTACGACCTATAACACCAAAGCTATTCGATATAGCAAATTTGGGTTAAATTTGAGGTGCCACGCCCCCTTGACAAATGCTCTAAAATATTATCAGTAAAACTCCATGTGTAAATTCAGATCGAATACTGAATTCGATAGCTGTGCGGCATGTAACTCCAAAGCTATTCGATATTGCAAATTTGTGTTGCATGGGAGGTTCCACGCCCCCTTTTTACACACCCACAAAATGTAATAAATGCAATTATATGCGTAAATTGAGGGTGAATACTGAATTCCGACGCTGTGCAACCTATAACTCCAAAGCTATTCAATATCGCAAATTTGTGTTGTAAGAGAGATGCCACTCCCCTTGTCCAACTCTCATAAAATATCATCAGTGACACGGCGCGGGTAAATTGTGGTCGAATACCGAATTCCGAGGCTGTGTGACCCATAACTCCAAAGTTATTTGATATCGCAAATTTTTTATATAATTGTGGGCGGTAAAAAAGGGTGTGGAAATTGTTTTTTTTAAACCATCGAAACAAATCCATTGCCAAAATTTGAGCTCTATCGGAGCAGGAGTTTGCAAGTATTTTGATCTTTTCTTAATAGTGGGCGTAGCTATTGTGTGACCACGCCCATTTTTTGTATAATTACCGACAGTTATCATAAGAACTTAATTACCAAATTTTAGTTTAATACCACCAAAACCGTCTTGAATATAGCATTTTTAATGATTTGTGGGCGGTTAATACAGCATTTTTAATGATTTGAGGAGGTGTGGCAATATTTTATTTTTTCCTAAAACTTCGCGTTGCAATTACAAACAAACCCGTAGAAGGAAGTATCCAATTTGGTCCATTCGTTTCCAAGTTTAAGCATCCGAACATAAGCTACAATTAGAAAAGATCAATCGCAGTTCAGAACTTCTACTTGAAATTCAGACAAATCCATAGAAATTCAGAAGAGATTAATTGAAAAGTAGCAAAGAATGATTGATATTCGTCAATAAGCTTGACACTGATTATTGCAGTGCTTGCACAACATAGATTGTGTAATTACTCCACGACTTCTCAAACTTTTTCGGATGAGATTTATTCCAGTGCTTATCAAACTGTTACTCCAGTGACTTTCAAACTGTTACCCCAGTGACTTTTGAACTGATGGCTGTAGTGACTCTCAAACTGTTGGACTTTTCACTTTGTGAAGGGTGTCACGGTCTAATGTTTTAATAATCGCTACATTTCCTCTTCAGCAGTCTTTGAGAGATTAAGCTACGATCAACTCACTGTTTAAAGTCGTATATGATTTCACATATTTTGGAACTCATTCATCTGAACTATATTGAACAAATTGAACGTTCAAATTAGCTACTTAATCATATGACATTTTTAAAGCAGTATGCTATTTATAGATCTCCGTCATCAACTCTTCCAAGGTTCTGTTCTAGTTGCTTCTTATTTATTTCAATATTCGTTGGTGTTCGACAGTTTGTCGAAATGCAAAAATTTGGCTTTCAAATGCCTCTTCCCCATATTAGTTACTTTCGCTAAAATTTGTAATCGAACACAACGATTTGCAACGATCGTTGACTGGACCCGTCCGACACGTGACAGTAGATGTCTTATTTTTTCGCTTGAATTTAATAAAATTTAAAGAAAGTTTGAACGTATATTGAAGAAGCAGAGTGCAACCTATTTATTTAGATAAATGGATTTCACTTCCTATGTGGAAAATGAGAATTGGCTGCACAATAAACTCAAAAAATAGTTGAATTTGTCTGTACGTGACCATGGAATGCTCCATTTATTTTTAATTAACAAGATCACTCGTTGAGTCAATAAATGAGCAAACGCAAAAATTCCAATGAAATGAGTTCATCTTTGCAAGTGAGAAACAATAAATGAATAACAAAGAGAGGGCGTTGTGCAATTCAGTTTTTTTTAAGGAGCACAATCTATGAACGATTATTATGAAAGAGCGAAGAAAAAGTTTTGTTCACTCTGAATATTTAACATAAGAGCGCTCAAGTTTTTTCTTCACGAATGAGGAAGCAAAGTGAATCGTTCGTCAATTGAATAATATTGATAAGGAGGAGCATGGCAGAACTAGTGAAGGTATATGCATTTCAGACTGCTCTCTTTTTCTCATAGCCAGAATTGTCAAACTCAAGCATTTTGTCAAACTCGGGATCCCGAAATCCCGGGATCTCGGGATCCCGATCTCTTTTAAGACCTAAATATCCCGGGATTATTCGATTCGATCCCGGGATTGTTGAAAATAATTTTTTAGTATCTAATTTTTCAAAAATCTAATTAAATCTAAAATTTTTCAAACTACCGTCACATATACCTTTATAACTACCTTTCAACGATCAACGATCGAACTAACAAGCGTTGAGGCGGAGCGGTGCTTCTTCTCTGCAGGTCTGATATGCAATAAATTAAGCTCTAAGTTAGGGGATAAAATCATTTATGCTTTAATTTCATAAAGACAGTATTTTGATCAAAAGAAGGAATATTTTTACTTACTTACTTATTTTTATTTACTCTAAATAGAAAGAGTATTGTATTTATTTTTTACTTAAATGTATTGAGTTTTTATTTTAATTTGAATGTGCTATAGCATGTCATTAAAGGGAGGTTTTAGGTCAAAGTGGTTAAAATTAAGGCATATTTAAGAAGATGTTTTCTAAAAAATTTTATTACATACACAAAAAATTTAATTTGCATGTTTATTTTACATCATCACGCTGATCGCCTGAAAATTAAATGTTTTTCGAAGAAAGACTCTTGAATGCACATCTTTTACCAAAATGGAAAATTAAGAAAATTGCGAAGCGTGGAAAAAAGTGAAAAAATTGACATTATATTTGACCGTGTAAAACCAAGAAAAATTTTCCAAAGACGCTCATTTTGGTAAAAGATGTGTAGAATTATAATAGGAACAGAGTAAAATAAATTTTCATTGGTCGATTAGTGTGTTTTCAGTAGTGTAGCCAGTTTTGAAAAAGTATGTTTCAAGAAAAATTGTGCTTAAAGTTACTCTTCTTAGTTAAATTTATTCTGGCGCACCAGGTTTTAAGCGCTGTAGAATCTGTATTATAAGCGGAATTGATTTATTAAAGAATAATTTAACAATAACCAATCTAAAAAAAATGTCATTTTAAAACAATTGCTGTTTAAATACTGATTTAAAATAATTTTATGTAAGCAGTTACTGCTAAAGCTTAGTATGCTGTAGGAACAAAAATTTGGAGGCATTTAATTCTACACGCAAAATTTTGGTGTAGACTCAACACTAACATATACTTACCATAAAGTGTTTGTTGAATGTGTTAGTTGCACGTTATTGTTGAATGTCAAATTTCCACGCCAATCCAATGTACGGCCATATAAAAAGCAGTAAAATTTTCACATTTTAACTCTCAAATCATGGTTGTGAACTTGGCTGCATTGAACAATTTTTTCGGTTCAACGAAAAAAAAAAAATTCGCTACCTTTTCGATGTCAAAAACGTGATGCATATCTTACGGAAGATTTTTTTCGCTTCTACAGCATACTAAGCTTAAACCGAAAATATGTATTTGTGGATGTATTACAAAAACTTTGTTATAAATTACTGAAGATATATGATTCGTCAAATTTTATGTTTGGTTTTTTTTTGTTGAATTGGTACAAATTGTGCTTCTTTGTTATATCAATTTAATACAGAGTATGTACTCTAAAAGAATAGAAGTGAATGTGTTGCACTTTTTGGCAAAAAAAAAAAATAATAACGAAATAAAAACTTCTTGAATTTCGGGACGATCCGGGATTGTATATTCAGATCCCGAATATCCCGGGATCATAAAAACTCCAAAAATTGCCATCCCTAGCACTAACGATTGAATGCCGTTTTAAAGGACACTTCATGATTCGTAAAGATAACTTAACCATTTCCATTTTAAGATGCCCAGTAAAACATGCATTTGCATGAGATTTCAAGCCGTAGTCATAAGTCTTTCCTTATAAGTTCGTAAGTTTCTTTACACAATTAAATAAACTTTTAAAATATTTAGTGTTTAAAACTTTATCCCCAGCAACACCAGGTTTTGTGTATGTTAACTGATAAATTCAACGGAAATATTTTCGCCTTCCTTGGATGGTTGAAGAATTTGTAGTGGTTCTATGTTTTATTTGAGAGCTCCAGATAAATAGGCTCATGCATGTTTAAGCACCAGTAATGGACATAAAACACAAATCCAGTGTGACAAATGTGGTCAACACCGAAAAGCTGTAACAATTGTGTAAACTTCAATTCATGGTAGCTAACAACAACAACTTTAAAAGCCACAAAAACTTTCATTAAGTATTTAAAATTTCACGGTGGCAGCATGGTTGCTAAGATACCATTTTTTTCTAGCCATTAAATATAAAAAATATACAAGTTTATATAAAAAATACTGCTATAAAAAATAGAGCAAACGATTAAGGCTCAACTGTTGACACTGAACTCATACTGAGTATCGAGAGCGAGAGAGAGAGAGACAGAGAGAGTTCAAGTTACATGGTGACCTTAAATCAGTGGCTGGCAGCCTGGGAAAATTCTGCAAGACTCCTGATTGTGGCGTCTAAATTCTGCGTACTTTTTTAAGCTACCAACAAAAGGAACCTTGACTTAAGAAAAAAAAAAAATAGATATGGAGCACATGTGACTCACGATTGCTCGCTTAAAATAACGTTATTAACTCTACGACTGCAAAGAAGCAGCTTTATTGTATAGCTGTGATTGTGCACAAAGTGTTGTTAACATGCACAAAATAAAGTTTTTTTTTATTATTTTTTTATATTTAATTTTATTAGCCAATGTATAAAAAGAAATAGTCTTAAAAACTTCGTATATTAATATATAAAGTTTTTTTTAATTATACGAATTTAAACTTTTAAAATTTTGACACAACAGAATGTCCCACCAAAACACCCGAAATCCCGCACGTTCTCAAATAGGCCAAATATCCAAAAAAAAAAAAGCCCGAAATCCCACCAAATCACATTACTGGTCTTAACAGCTGATAAAGCTACCCAGTGAACCAAAACTACAGTTTTCGAATTCAATATGAACCTTTTCGGGTAGAAACATTAATTTGCGGCACTCATAAAAGAACCCTTTTTGTGTCATTCGTCGGACTAAAATGCCTCTCAGCAATGAACCTTATTTTGTTCGGAAATGAGTTAAAAAATGGTACTTTTTTGTTCAGAAATGAGTTTAAAAAAGAACCATAGAAAAGTTATTTTTCGACACTTGGAAATGAACTCTTTTTGAATCAATCGACGACAATCAATGGACGAAATCGACTCTTAGAAACGAACCTTTTCTTTCGAAAATGAGTTAAAAAATGAACCATAGAAAAGTTATTTTTCGGTACTCGGAAATTAACCCTTTTTGAACCAATCGCCGGCCGAAAATGCCTCTCAGAAACGAACCTTTCTTTCTCTGAAAATGAGTTAAAAAATGAACCAAAGCAAAGTTATTTTTCGGTACTCGGAAATTGTCTTGGTTTTCTTTCTATTTGGGTTTTATCATATTTTTGATAGAAATGTTGAAATTTTATGACAGACTTGTTGAAAGATGATAAGGAAAATAATTTTTCGAACGTGTAGCTGCACATCCATCTCTCTTGTTATGGCGAGAATCAATTCGCACTGGTGAAAAAGTTTACATGACGTTTGCATGAAGGTTAACATTTTAATTTACTATTAAAAAATATCAACAAAGGTTTTAATTATTCCTTTTTTAACTTATTTTAGTATATAAAAAAAGTAATATTATAATATGGTTCATTTCTGTACTCATTTATGTACAAGAAATGGTTCGTTTAAGCGAAAAAAAACTGATATGATAAAAAATTATTATTATTATTTGAACTCATTTAAGAATGTAAACAAGAAACATTTATGATTTATTTCTGAACTCATTTATGAAAAAATGGTTCATATACGTGGAATATTTAGCTTCTAAATGATTCTTTTTCGGCTCAAAATAGGTTTTTGATTAATTTTCTAACAGAAGTACAGTTTTTATTTATGGGAAAAGTTTTCACGAATGTACTCTTTTATTGCAAACACTTTTAAGCGACAAAAGAAAATATTAAAAATTAAAAAAAAATCTATCCAAAAACGTTCGCAAGACTCTTACCTTAAGCAAAACCTTCGCTTATGGTTCAGTGGTATATGTACGTGTATTTGTGTTTTCGAGTTTATTTTTGCTTTATTTCGATTATTATACACATATGTAAATATTTTGAGTTCTAAATTTTTTTTATTTACAACCAAATTATAGTATAAAAAAATAATAATTAGATTACTTTTGTGAATGAACGTGCCTTAGCTTAAAAAAAGTGAAAATTAGAAAAATATAGAAAAGGGTACATTCGGCCCTTGATATTAACCCTAAACACCCCGTCGTTGCCACATGGCAACGCAAATACAAACACTTAAAATATGCTTATTTTAGTTTAAACCATTTTATATTTGCGTTAACAGGTCATTCTGAAAATTTAAAAAAAAATTTACTCAGGGTGATTCGGGTTAAGAAGCGAAATATAATTGAAGCTCCCATTAAGATCCAAGCAGGCTAACCGAGTAGGCGCCCAGTGAGCAATTTAGCTAGTGCTACGCAAAAGAAGGCATGCTAGTAGTGCTATTATTGGCAATAATATACCTTCCATAATCGCTGCATTGATGTTTACTTTTGAGAGGCTTGCCTTTTGAAGGTTCTTAGTCTTTTTATTGCATTCCATATGAAATTTTTTTTAAAAAAATTTAGATATAATATTAAATGAACAGAACAATTCTTAGTCTTTTTATCGCATTTTATATGAGTATTTTTTTTTTTAAAATTAAGAAATAATTTTTAATTTCGGAACCCAGGTCTCCGAATTCTAACACATAACATATCATATTATACGAAAACTTTTATGTGGAAAAATTTAAGTCTTTTCATATATTTTTGTATAAAGAAATATAAAAAAAAATTAAAAATATATTTTTAAAAAACGGAAAAATTTGTGAACAAATTTATATTTTTGAAAAATGTACAAAAAAAATTTTTTGGCCGAGCCAGATCTTGAACCCGCATTTCCGAAAGCTTACTTGCATTTGTAATGATGCAATATATATATATAAGCAATTGTAATGATGCAATATATAAGCGAAACTTTGTTAACAACTGCGGTAGACGAGTGGATAAGGTGTCGGACCGGCACACGAGAGGACACGCATTTAGTCGGTTTATTGGCTTAAAATTAACAAATCAAATGGAAGCTACGAACTTTTTTGGATATCGATTTTAATTTAATAAAATTTTGCGTCACAAGCAAAAAAATTAATACTTTAAAATTACTAGTTTAAAAGTTACAAGCTGTCAAACTTAACTTTTTTTTTGCTTTCGTTCGAGCGCAGTGGAGAATCGCAATTTTTTAGCATTTTTATATAAAATTTTTATTTAAAAAAATTATTTTTTGCAATATTTTTTAATGGAACCTTCAACTTCAAGTTATTATTGTTCTAACGCCACAAAAATTTATTAGATAAAGTGTAGAAAATAATTTTTTTGTGTCTATTAAAAAATATGTCAAAAAAATTCCGATATTTTGCTATGCATGTGAATTTAAAGCTTATTTTTTTGTGTTCTGTTGTCATAATAATAGTCTTATATATATCAAGATATTAAAGATTATATTGCTACTAAAGCCAATGTTGATGCTTCAACAATTGCTTGTTTTCGTTTAAACAAAAGAGATGAAAATACTACGAACTCATGTAATTTCAAAATCGCAATTCCACCTCAGCTTACCAAAATTGTATACAATTCCAATTTCTGGCCAATGGGTGTTCGTTTAAGACCCTTTATGGATAATTCAAAAAACCTGCTAGTTCCGTCGGCTCAGACACTGCATTAAGTGATCTGATTCCGACTCTAAATAAATTCGCTATTTACTAGCAGAATGCTGGAGGAATGCGCACTAAATTATCCACGTTTAATGCTGCTGTATCGGTTCGATGTCATCGCCCTGACTGAAACCTGGCTGCATAAAGACATATTTTCATCGGAGTTCTTTGACAGTCGGTTTGTAGTTTTTCCCCGAGATCGTTGTCCTGTTGCTACTGGCTTTGATCGTGGTGGTGGTACATTAATAGCCGTTCGCTCATCATATTCTTGTCAAGAGGTTCCATTGCTACAAGCCACAGGGACCGTGGAGCAGTAATGTGTTAAAGTTGATATTCCAGTCCAATCGAATTGGGGCAAAAGCTCCAAACTAATAAGTTTCTACATCTTCTGCTCATATATACCGCCTAATTCTACTAGTGATATTTACTCATTGCATTTCTTTAATATATTTAAAATTGTAGAGCGTCTTAAAGATAATGAGTATCCATTGTTATTGGGTGATTTCAATTTAAGCAAAGTAAACTGGATCTATTCTGATAATTTTTCAGCTTTAACTCCAAACATACCAGTTAATGGGTCCGAAGTAGATTTTTTAGATTCTATTCTATCTATTGGGTTGTATTAATTCTATTCGAAATGCCTTAAACAATATATAAGATTTAGTTTTTTCGGATTTAGAGTTTAATGTATGCTGTTCTGAAGCAATTTGCGCTTTGTCTAATAACAGCGTCCATCACACTGCTCTTTTAGTTCAATTTGATATTCTGGCTCTAAAAAATCCACTCCATGGTGAGAGTGTTTTTGAATTTGCATTTGCGAAGGCTAATTATACTGTAATATCAGATTACTTAAATAGTATAGATTGGTGCACAATCTTTGGTAATTGTCTACAAGATAATTTTGATTTATTAATTAATGTCATTAATGAGACGTTCAGAATACATTCAGAATACATTTAGAAATTTGTACCTTTGAAAAAAGTCCACATGAGCAATAAACCTAGTTGGTATAATAAGCGTCTTGCTAATCTAAAAAATATTATGAATAAAAAACATAAGAAATTTAAGAAAAATTATATATTCCGTCATGAATATTGCCAGGCACGCACAAATTATGAGATTCTTAAAAAGTTTTTGTATAGAAGTTATTTACTTGCTTTAGAATCAAATATAAAAAGTGATCCTAAATCATTTTGGACTTTTTTTGAATAATAAAAAAAAATACCTGGGGCCTTCCTAAAAATATGTTTTATCTTGATAAATGTTCGGATAACCTCCAAGATATTAGTGTGTTATTTGCTTTTTTTTCAATCAAATTATGCTTGTGATAATGCTTCTAACAATCATGATCGTGTTACGCCCGTCGATGTACCAATTGCAGACCTTGGCTGCATCTCCTTTTCGGAGTATGATGACTTTGAAGCTTTAGTAAGTCTTGATGTTAAAAAGGGTTGTGGGCCAAATAATATTCCGCCCATGTTTCTTAAAAACTGTGTTTTTGCCTTGTGTTAGCCGTTGACTCATATTTTCAATACGTCACTCCGAGAAGGCAAATTTTTAGACATCTGGAAGATATCGGCAATTACTCCAATTTTTAAATCGGGATCAAGGCAAAATATTGCAAATTATCGACCGATAGCTAAATTACCACTTATTCCTTAAATTTTTGAATCTTTGGTAAAAAATAAAATTTATAACTCCATTAAAACTAGATTATCTGAGATGCAGCATGGATTTGTGTCAGGTAAATCTACCTCTACTAATCTAACTCTTTTTACACACTTTCTGTCCAATAATATGGAAAAAGGTCATCAAGTAGACGTCATATGCACGGATTTCGCAAAGGCTTTCGATAGAGTTCAACACTCTGTTTTGATTAATAAGCTAAGTAGCCTCAGATTCCATTCCTCGCTACTTCTATGGTTAGAGAGCTACCTTGTTGGTCGTCAACAATATGTTAAAATTGGTAATAATTTATCTAAATACATTGACAATTATTCTGGGGTACCCCAAGGTAGCCACCTAGGTCCTCTGTTGTTTGTTCTGTTTATCAATGATCTTCCGAATTATGTTCGCTTTTCTGAGTGCCTGATGTATGCTGATGATGTAAAGATCTTTAGATGTGTGGACTCTCACGAAGACTCCCTATTGCTTCAACGTGACATGGATAGTCTCCAATTTTGGTGCGAGATCAATAAATTGCATTTTAATGTGTCTAAATGTAATGTAATGTCTTTTTCTATGAAGAATCAAAGGTTCTTACGAAGGTTCTTCCGGTTCTTACGGTATTAATACGGTATTGATTGAGAGAGTCGACTTGAAGAAAGACTTAGGGGTTTTATTTGAGCGAAAGTTAAGCTTTGTGAAATAGCATTTTGATGCTATTATATCAAAAGCGAATGCGATGATGGGATTTTTATCGCACAATACGAAAGAGTTCTCCGATCCCTTTACCGTGAGAACCATTTTCTTTTCAATTGTAAGGTCGGTTTTAAAGTACAATTGCGTTATCTGGGACGCTCAATATTCTATACATATTAAAAGAATTGAAAATATTCAAAGGCGTTTCACTAGGTTAGCAATTCGCAAGCTCCACTGGGTTTTTATGCCTTCCTATGAAGCGCGATGTGCTCTTCTTGGACTAAAGTCTTTGAAGTTCCGGCGAAAGTATTTTCTCGCCTTATTTGCTTGGGATGTAGTGATGAATCATATTGATTGTGCACCACTTCTATCTCATTTCAAATTTTATGCACCTGAAAGAAATTTTAGGCAAAGGCAATTGTTCTATATATACCCTACAGAAGAACTAATTATGGCAAATGTGACCCGGTTTACAATATGACCAAAACGTTCAACATTATCTGCAGCTAGATTGAAATCACCCAAAATAGGGTAGCATTTAAAAACGATATCATGCTGAATTAGTTTTATAACCTACGATTAAATTATGTACTTACAGTAACTGTATAACAATAAATGTTAATAGTTGATTGAATAAATAAATAAATAAATAAAGATTTTCTTTTAATATGGACTGTTGTTATAAAGTTATAAAATTTTGTTGTGCATTGTGTACGTTTTAGAATATATTAAACCTTTTGCAAACGAACTGCAATCGCTTTTATCAAATTAAGCAAGTGCAACTACTAAATAGTGTGCTTTTTGTTACTGTGCTGCTTATTTATTTGTTGTGTTTTTTGTTTTGTTTTAAATTTTTTTCTTATTTTTCCTTCAATTTTGTCGCTATACCCTACAGTCTGTATATCTTTAATATTTTCATGGTAGAAGCTTAAACGTTATTGAGGAGCTAACATACAAAACATGATGCGTCACAAAAACAATTTTCCCTTTATGTATTTTCTGAAATCGTGTTGCCTATTATTAGGATTACTACCGCAGTACTTAAATGAAAATTTGTTGTGACAAATCTCTTTTTGAATGTTATTTCTTCAAATATATAATACACTTTTACAAAAATCTGCATTTATTAATACTGATCTGTACTTTATTAATTAATATGATTTCTTTATATTTATGGAAAACGAATTTGGCATTGAGATTTTTAAGACATTAAAAACTCTTAATAAATAATGCTTAATGTAGCGTGTACCACTTATCGACAATGCGGAATAGTTGCAATTTCTCCGTTAAATCTGTGTTTAATTTGTGTGCATTTTATATGACAATAGTATGCTTTGAAGCAATTAATAGTGATGTACTATTTTGTTATATGGGTATTCAGGTGTACAAGTGCATTTAAACTTTAATATGAAAATTAAATGTGCTGTCTATTTTTTAGGAACTGCTTCTAATACATTTTTTATAACTCGCCAAAAGTTGTATGATATAATGAAAATCTCTGGGCGTTCTGAATTTAATGATAAGTTTCAGTATTTGAGAGATGAAATGAAGTGACGAATTTGTCCTGCGGAGAAATATGAGGAAGGCTTCGCAGAAATGATAAATCAGTTTATTCATGCATACAAGTTACGTTGGACAAGAGCACATAGAATTGAGGCAACGTTTTTGAGTTCTAATCGCGATTGGTTAGCTTCGAAAGAAAGCAACGTGGGCGAAAGAAAATTTCTTTTGAAGATTCTTCTGAAAAAACCAAAATAGCAAAATGTTTTCATTTGACTGTACGAAATTTCAAACTCAGAATGCATAATAAAAATTAAAATGTATGTGAAGAATTTAAAGTCCATATATTAATTTTTGTTCAATTTTAAAATTTTTGATAAAGTAACTTTGTATGGGAGGTAGATGTGGTTTTCTCCTTATTTAGCTGAATTTCATACTTAAAGCGGATATTAAAAATCCAAGATCACATACAAAATTTTAAGTACATATATTAAGTTTCTTAGAATTACAAGAGATTTTACCGTTTTTAAAAAGTCATTTTGTATGGGAGGTAGGCGTAGTTTTCATCCGATTTGATTCATTTGCGATCTTGATTTTTATATTTTAGATACAAGCTTAAATATCAAATTTCATTACTATAACTTCAAAATCACGCCTGTAATCGTGTCGACAGACAGACAGACGGAAATTTTTTCTTATTTGGACACATTCTAACAAAAAAAAAAATTCAAAAGTTACCTCCGTCTTCTAGGTGCATTGATATCCATTTTCAGGGTAAAATACCCATTGTGGGACGTGGGTTAAAATCAGGAGTATACAAATGTTTTTCTTTTGAGAAAGTCTTTTAACATGCATCCTCAAAATAGTGCGTCTAGAAAGCCTTTCAGCGAGAGCGGAGGCCGTAAAATTTTCCCATTTCATATAAAAAATAAAGTATACTTGTATACGAGTGCGGAAGGGCTACGGAATCTATGTGAAGGCCTGCTAAGAGCGCTTCGAACCCCTGCCATTCTGCCTACTGGGCGAGTGCGTAACTCTCTCTTTCTCTCTCTGTGTTTTCGTTTCTGACCAGCGTTGCCATATGGTCCGATATATCGGATATGTTACGATTTTAATACTTGAATCCGACGTTCCGATATTTGACCAAAATTCTTCAAAATGTAACGATTTCAGAAAAAGTAGATCCGACGTCCGATTTTGCATATATTTTTATATAAAGTGTGTTTTTTATAACTGATATAAGTTTAAATCATAATAAAACATAGTTAAATATTTTTAATATCAATGAAACGATCCTAATTGAATAGAAAATTTAATGACATTAATGTTTAAATATGATTTCCCCCATGTGGCCGCCATGGCTGGCGCGTACAAGGCGCAATCTGGAACATAAATTTTTACAAACTTTTCACTGCATTTGCGGCCGTATCTCGCCGATAACTCTTCGAATTTTGATTTTCAGGTGTTCAATTATTTGTGGTTTATCGACGTAGACAAGTGACGTTACATAACCTTAAAGAAAATAATCCAATGGGGTTAAATCACATGATCTTGGGGGCCAATAAATTGGGTCATTTTGTAAAATTATTTTTTCGTCAAAAGTTTCCTTGAGTAAATCAATTGTAGCGCCCGCTGTGTGGCATGTGGATCCGTCCTGTTGGAAACAAATATCAGCAAGATTAATGCCAGCTAATTGAGGTACGAAAAACCTTCGAATCATGTTCCTATACCGTTCACCATTGACAGTAACATTCTGACCATCATCGTTTTTGAAGACAAGACGCCAGCCCATAAAGCGCACCAAACAGTAATTTTCAGTGGATGTAATAGTGTTTCGACAAAAGCTTGTGGATTCTCCTTACTCCAAATACGACAATTCTGTTTATTTACGTACCAATTCAACCAAAAATGGGTTTTATCAGAAAATAAAATTTTCCATGAAAATTCAAAATCAATATCAATTTGTGCTTCAGCCCATTCGCCGAATTGGCGGCGCATGCGATGGTCGTTTGGCTTTAATTCCTGCACAAGTTGAATCTTGAAAGGTTTTAAGCCAAGATCTTTTCGTAAAATCTTCCATAAAGTGGAAGGACACAACCCCAGTTGCTGAGAACGGCGACGAATTGATTGATTATGATCATCTTCAATGCTTTCCTGTACAGCGGCTACAGATTCTTCAGTGCGCACTGTTCGGCGTCTCACGAGATGCACATTATCAGTAAGAGTAAATGTTTTCCGAAAACGATCTATTGTTCTTCGAATTAGCAGCTCTGAAGGATGATTATGTACGCCATAAAATGGGCGAAGTGCGCGATAAGTTTGACGAACAGAACTATTAATTTGATTAAAAATTTCCACAATTTGCACGCGTTGCTCTGGTGTAAGTCAATCCATAATAAAATGTCAAAGCAAACTAAACAAAAATCAACTATCAGCTGTTAAATGGGTGGTCAAAAAAACAGTAAAAAACACCCTTTACATATATATATATGAAAAGAACAAAATTAGTATAATAAAATTGATGGCAACTTTAAAATAAAAAGATGCGATGGTACTTCTGCATTTCCAATAATGGGAAAATTTATTTTTGAGTTATTGAGCTTACCGAATTCCTCAGCTAACGTTGAGCGAACTTTTAGTCAAATAAATATTAATAAAACTAAATTTCGCAATAGATTAGAGTTAGACACAATGGAAGGAACTCTGCATACAAAAAAAAAATGTGCATATGAAATCTTTTAACTGTTTTAGTCTTGAAATTGATAAGAAATAGATAAACAAATTTAATAAAGCAATGTATATACATATGACTTCGAAAAAATTATATATTTTTATACATATTTTTTCACTAAAATCTAATTTTTTTGTAGTTTTTGGTGGCTTAAAACAACAAAATTTTTTCGTTAATATACTTGTAGCAAAAACTTTATATTTAAAGAGTTAAAATTGAAAAATTATGTACTATAGCTCTATGTATTTAATTTTTACCGATTTAAGAGATCTACATTAAACCAAACTGTGTTGCAAATGTATTTAATTTGATTTTTACTCTTCGTTTGTGTGTACAAAAATATTTTCAAAATGTAATTTATTATAATATATTTTCTATATTTATTATGATTATTGAACTGACTTTTGAAAAAAATGTGCTTTATTTAAATAAATTAACCCTAAATATTCGTCATACGTCTAATAAAATGCAATATTTTATTTGTCTTCTTTGTTGTAAAATGCGACTGAAAATTTCTTAGTTCTTGTTTTCAGAGTTTCACAAATACGACGAGAAATCCGACGAGCATAGTGCAAAAGTTACGATGTAAACTTATTTTTCATTTAACACTGTTTCTGACAGTGTTGCCAGGCTATCTTTTTTTTTCATTTAGACCAATACTTACTTCTGTGACAAAAACATGTCCAGGGGCCGAATTACAGCATCCGTGATCGAGCAAAATTACGAAGAGCACGACGAGACAAGTGCCTATCAATCATATACAATTTTGCTCGATCACGGATGCTGTAATTCGGCCCCAGGTTTTTAAACGTTTCTCAGAAATTTCGGCACGAACGTAATTTTTTTTTTAAAAAATAATTATTTTGCAAACTTGAAAAATCACTGAACTTTGACGAATTATACAAACAAAACTAATCACTCAAATGAGTTAAAATTTCGGATTCATTAGCTCCAAACATTTCTTTATCTGATAAAAATATCAAGTATGTAAAAGGAACCACTCGAAAATAGACTTTTGCCACGATCGCAGGCAGAACGAGCCATTGTGCGTCGGCCGTTTCTGTTTCTCGCTTACTGGCGCCAGTTGGAAATTACAAGCTGCGTCAGGTTATCTTCTACTTGGTCTTTTCAAAAGAATGCGATCGTAATCTTCTGCGTTGGCAATCGCTGGGTACCGAATCGAATATTTTCTTCACTGGGACATCGTCTGAACATGATCTTGCCAGCGAAGCCACTCTATTTTAATGCGCTTGACTACGTCGATGTCAGTGTACAGCTCGTACAGCTCATCATTCCACCGCATTCGGTAGTCCCAAGTACAGCAGATTGATACATCGATCGTACGAATTATCTTTTTCTCGATGGCTCATTATGCATTTTTATCTTAACTGCTCAGCGTCCAGGTATGCGATGCATTAAGTGAAAAGAGAGATTTATAGAGCGCGATATTCGGTTGTCGAGAGAGGGCCCTGCTTCTCAATTCTCTACTGAGCCCAAAGAAGCACCTAATGGCAAGAGTTATCCGTCGTTTGATCTCAATGCTGATATTGTTGGTTGAGTTAATAGACAAGTTCTTCACAATCCCGAAGGAGTAGTTGTCAACTGTACCGTGGGTTCCAAGACACTGGGACTGTTCGTTTGTTGACACCAAGTATTTCGTCTTATCTGCATTCACTGCAACTTTCGACTTAACTCGACTTGACTCTATTTCTAATCTGGAGAATGCTGCACTAACTTTTGCTCACTAACAATTGCGGAAGGATGTATAATGCAAGGAATTCGAGTAGTTGTCCCTGATAGTCTTAAAGAGTATGTGCTTACTTGTTTGCACGAAGGACATATGGGTATCGTACGTATGAAAGTAGTTGCAAGGGGTTCTGTTTGGTGGGTAAACATTGATCCAGATGTAGAAAATTTTGCAAAAAGCTGCGAGGTATGTCAGCAAATGGAGAAAAAAGGAGGTTTAATAGGTCTTTCTAGCTGGCCTAAAACGACGTATCCATTTGAACGAGTTCATGTCGATTTTTTTTATTTTCAAGGAATGACGTTTTTTATTACTTTTGATACGTTTTCCAAGTGGATAGATGTAGTTATTATGAAAAAGACTACTGCTTCTGAAGTTAGTAATGCATTTAGAGAATGTTTTTCTATTTTTGGCCTCCCCAAGGAAATTGTGTCTGATAATGGTCCGCCTTTTGGCTCGCTAGAGTTATCCAAGTTTTGTTTAGCTAATAACATAAAATTGTCAAAAACACCACCATATCATCCAGAGTCCAATGGTAGTGCAGAGCGTGCAGTGCTAACTGTAAAATCGTCTTTAAAAAAGTTTTTATTGGACTCTAAACTGAAGCCATTGCCAATCAAATCACAGTTAGACAATTTTTTATTTAGGTATAGGAATTCACCAACTACCTGTGATTAAATTATCACCAGCATCAAAAATTTTTAGATATTTTCCACGAACTAAAATAGATTTTTTGAAACCAAAAACTATCGAAGTGGTGACGGATATAACGGCGGCTAAACCTAAGATCAGCCAGCCTTTTAAGGCACCTAAGAACCGAAACAATACGTTCTTTAAAATAAATGATAATGTTTGGTATCGAACCACAAACAGCAATGAGGTAAGATGGAAACCTGCTAAGATTTTCAAAATATTATCAAAATACGTTTATATAATAAAAATTGGAAATGATTTTCGTAAAGCTCATGGCCAGCAATTAAGACACAGAGTAAAAAGAGTAGTAACTTACGATGCTATGAAAATGCCAAATATGCCAATAGACAATGACCTTTCTTTTCTCCCTAAAAACAAAAAATTACAAGGAGGGGAGAAACGAAAACGTGAGTCAGATGATTCAAGCGTTGACAAATTTTCAAATCAACCTCAAAGAAAAAAATCAACTAGGCTTATAAAAAAAACCAATAAGATATACTTCATCTCATTATGAGAAAAAAAAGAAAAATTGAATAATAATGTATGTATGAAGAAGTTACACAATATTTTTTAAATTGTAAGAACCTTCATTAAATTCTCATTTTGTTTTAATAATCATAAAGTTTTGATATTGCATCTTAAAGTTGAAGTGCTGATTTTGTATAAAATGAATATTAATACTTTACTTTTTTACTTGATGTATTTATCTTAGGTGGAAGGAGTGTTATGTATATATATATAGTAATTAATATACCGTAAGAGAGGTATTGAGAGTGTATGTAATTACACAGAAAAAAATGAGTAGACATTTTACCTAAAAATGTAGAAAATTCAGCTAAATTAATCCGGTGATTTTCAGTCAACGAATTTGTTTGGGTGCTCTATAAATTTCAAAATGGTAAAATATTAGAAAAGAATTAGGTACTCTAACTGCGAGAGTAAATAAAGCACATAAATCTTTAGGTTTATTTTCGACCATAAAATAGATAAGACACATAATTAGTTAGAAGAATTGACAATTTATTTTTGAAACAATATCCACTTCAGAGAAGGTTCTACACCTACAAAGTGTAGAAAAATTATCTTATTATTTAGACGGCATTGCATACTTAAAATTAGAAACGGCACCTACATATTTTCACAAAATCAACTATTTATTTTGATAGCATATCTACTCTAGAATTGGAAAAGCAACTACTGATTTTAGAAAATTTGTCTAATTATTTAGACGGCTTTCTCACTTAAGAGTAGGAACGGCACCTAAATATTTTAGAAAAATTAACTATTTATTTTGATACCATATCTACTTTAGAGTGAGAAAAACAACTTCTTATTTTAGAAAACTCATCCAGTTCTTTAGATAATTTTTCCACTTTGATTTAGTTAAGGAATCTAAATTTTTGGAGAAAATAAACAACTTAATATACAAACCAATCGAAATAAATAAAACAAAGACAATAAGTTCTGAAATTTTAAAAGTGATTTTATTACCTATTATTTTTTTTAAATCACTTATCTTATAGTATGTTCTATTAAAAACTTATGTGACTCATTACAATAATATTTATTTAAACATAAAATTTTTATAACAAAAACATTGCAAAACCAGGTGGAATTAACTGTTCACAAGAAAAAAGAGAGTTATTTTGAGTTTATATAAGACACAGTGATTAAAATAGTTAATAATAGTTACCACATGATAACAACAGTAAAAAGTTTGATTAAAAATAGGTTTTTCTTTCGTATTATTAATTTTAAACATTTTGCAAAATAATAAGGCATTGTAATATTTAAACTATATAAAAGGTGGTTTAATTTTTATGGTTAAATCATTATTTGAAAGCGTAATAATATGAAGTGGTGGAAGTCTTATATTTGATGATTCAATTAATGTTAAAATTTTGTTATGTTCTCTTCTTATTTTATAACGATAAAAATGTGAGTCAAAATTGTTTACTAGTAACTCTTCACAATAAAACATCATATATTTTATATTTGAAAAATTACTGAAACCGCTTTTAAAAAGTTTTCCGTTTGATAAATAGCATCATTGAAATATTTAAACAAGGGTTGGAGCTAATTAATGGTTTCACCAACGACAATTATAAAAGATTGTAGGGTTAAATTTCTCGCCAGGTAATGCTCTTTTCTAATATTGATTGTTGATTCAATGAAGTTTTCATCCTATAAAAATTTAAAATTGCGTTACTTATTTTGCACTAATTTTTGGTTATTAAAAAAGGGTTATCATTGGCCTCGCCGAAGTCGAAATAGGCATCTTCTCTGTGCAGTCCATCAATAATATTTGCGAATTTAAATCATTGCGCTGCTGGCATGCCCCCGTTGCCAAACACCCATAAAATATTATCAATGAAACTGCATGTGTAAATTGTAATCGAATGCCGAATTCCGAAGCTATACGGCCTATAACTCCAAACCGATTCGATATTGCAAATTGGGGTTGTGTGGAAGCATAGATGGGCACTTTGCAGTACCAGTGAAATTGCAGTAAAAATTAATTACATGAATTAAGATTGTGAGCTTTAGATCAAGTAAGTTTTTAAGAAGGTAACAACAACAACTCTGTATAGAGTCAATCACTTAGCTGACTAGACTTAGCTGACTTCAGTTAGAACACTAGCTTCTGGCGAAGCAAAAACTCGTTTCATTTCTATGGTGCATTTCGACAAACTATCGAACACCAAAGAATATTGAAATAAATAAAGAAGCAACTAGAACATATGGCAACCTTTGATAGAGTTGATGGCGGTGATCTATAAATAGCCTACTGCTTTAAAATGTCATATGATTGGCAGCCATACAATTCATAAGTATGAATTCCAAAATCTGCACATTCATATACTAGTTTAAACAGTGAGTTGGTCACAGCTTAATCACTCAAAGACTGCTGAAGAGGAAAATGTAGCGATTTCCGAAACAGACTGTCAAGTCAGCTAAGTAATTGACTCTATACAGAGTTGTTGTTGTTGTTGTTGCCTTCTTAAAAACTTACTTGATCTAAAGCTCACAATCTTAATTCATGTAATTATTTAGTAGATCATAAAACCTAATTAACGTAAAAATAAATTTTTACTGATAAAAAAATTCAATTTGCATTACCAGTAAATTTTTACTGATTACTGGAAAAAATTGCAGTAAAAATAAATTTTTACTGATAATGAAATTCAATTTGCATTACCAGTAAATTTTTATTTACTTTTAAAATTTATTTTTACTGCAATTTTATTCAGTAATCAGTAAAAATTTATTTTTACTGCAATTTTTTTCAGTAATCAGTAAAAAAAAATTGTTACTGCAATTTTTTCAGTAATCAGTAAAAACAAAATTTTACTGCAATTTTTTCCAGTAATCAGTAAAAATTTACTGGGTATGTAAACTACATTTCATTATCAGTTAAAGTTTACTGATTACTGCTTCTAGTAATGCAGTAAATATTTACTGCTGTGTGCCCATGTATGAAATATAGTAAATATTTAAACAAATTTCAAAAATTTAAAGCCATTATATTAATTTCTGTGAAATTTAAAGAAATTTTACCGATTTGGTAAAGCCACTTTGTATGAGAGGAAAGCGTGGTTTTCATACGATTGGGCTCATTTTCGAACTTGATCTTTACTTTTTAATGAAAAACTTATACATACATGTATTGAATTTCGTTAAGATAGCTGTAACATTACGGCTGTTTTCATGATCACAGACAGACAGACGAACAAACGGACATGGCTAAATAAAGTCCGCTTATAAAAAAAGGATTGCTAGCGACATTTTGCTGAAATTATCCTTGTATAAATACCTGTGAAGTCAGGAATAAGCTCCTCCAGCCCCCAATCCAAAAGAAGCTTCAGCATCTGTGAGCAAAGGTTGTTTGATGTCAGAACAATTATTTGGTCCCCTTCCATTGCCAGTAGTACTAAGGAATAAAATTTAACAAATCCGATAGATGTTTTGTTAATTATGTTCTTTTTAATATGTTTGTTTTTAGTGAAACGTTCGAAATCATTTGAAAAAATGATATTTGAAAAATGATTAAAAAATGATTAAAGAAAATTTCAAAATAATTTTTTTTTAAATAATTTATATAACAAGTGAAATACGAACTCAACAACTTGCATTAGGCAAAATATATAAAAAATTTGGCTATTTTCTAGACAAAATTTCAGTCGAATTTACAATTTTTAATTAGATTTAAAACCTAATGCATGATTGTTTTATTAACTGTGCAAGCAGAAAAGTAGCCGAAGAGACCATTGCACAATAAACAGATACTAAGGAAAACCTTTTGGACTTTAACATTTTACGGAGGAGTAGATCCCCTGTGGTACCACAACGGACCAAATATCTGGTCTATGTGGGCCGGTATTTGACCGGCCGCCACTTTAACCTAACCTCACCTAACCTAAATCATGTAAAAAATCGTTTAAGCAGATTTTGGAATTTTTCCTGAAATCTGTTTTCTCCTAAATACTCTAACTATGGCCAAATTCAGGGCGGAAGTGTTAACGACATCCATCGACATACGTCAATAAAGTGCAGCGTTACAAACAATTACTATAATCAACACTAACCATATCTTCACGATTATTGCTTTTAACGCGCTTATAATTAAATAAAATCAAAAGCGGAAAAATCATTACATAAAAACGAAGAGAACCGAAATAACAAAAGTAAAGTAAAGCAAAGAAATGTAAACAAATCCAAAAATCATACCTTGACTTGCTTCCTACACACAAAAAACACTGCCGCATTATTGAATGTTTTTTGTGTTTATAGCTGTTGTTAGTTGTTGCTTGACGATTGTTGGTGTTGCAGCAACAAGTGGCAGCAGCACGATGCCGCAATTGCCAGTCATAAAGTGTTTAGATACCGTGCTAAGGCTTGATATCGTGTTGAGTGAATTAAAGTCGGCATAAAAATAGTCGTTTAATTTTAAAAAATTGTGCCAAAGTAAAGAGCGACTATGTAGCGGAAAATGTATGGTCAATAAAAGGCCTGAAACTGCTGGCTATGAGCTACTTTAAAAACACATTAAGTGCAACTTCTTATAAACGGTTCTTATAAACTTCTTATATATACACCAGTTGCTTTTTTCTCTATATTGTTTTATAGCCATGAATTGAACCAACTTCGACTAAAATTGAGTCTAGTTTAACGACTTTAGTAACTGGCTGCCACAACACTCAACAGGCTTCTCCAAGAATAACCACCGCCTGAGTGTTTGTTATGTTATGCGTCGTTGTTGCTGTTGTTGTTCCTGTTGTTATGGCACGCTTCTGTTTGTTGCTAGAACACCTTTTTTGTTTACGCAACTCTCTCGTTTTATTCTGTGCCAACATTGTTGAGTGTAATAAACGGTTTTCCAAGAATTTTCTATTAACGCATCATAAGTGAAATTATTACGATTTCAAAAACAACAATAACAACAACTACTGCTACAGCAAAGATACAGCAATACAAGCTTCTAGAAGAAAATGAATGAGAAAATAAAACATTTTATAGTAATAGAAGGCAAGGAAAGTGAGTGAACCATGTTAGGGGAAAAAAATCTTGTTAATTGATTAATGATGTAGTTTCAGTTTCTAATGAGAATTTAATCGAAATAACTGTAAGCTTGCTACAATGATGGGAAAAGCGAAAGCAATGTTTATAATTTTATGGAAATAACAAATTTGCTTAAATATTTTTAGCAGCGTCATTTTTAACTGACTTAATAATTCTTTTAGAACATGAAAAACAACAACAAAAACAGCAACAAACACAACAGCAACAACAACTTAGTAAGGACTTCAACGTGTTTAACACTCAAATGCTAGGCTTGCCACAGGATAGTTGTTTTTGTATATATAAATTTTTGGCATTTTGGGCACCTGTCAGAACTAGATAGTGCCAACTAAGTTAAGTGATATTGCTGACCGTTTTCAGAATGAGACCACAAATCACTGCACTTAACGAAAAATTCGCCTGTCTTGAATAAACATTGCTAAAAACCATATGTGAAGTGTGAGGTCAATTAGTCATTGAAAATTAATTACTTTAAATTGAATTTCTAGCCATTGCAGCTTATAAAAAACATTCTTCAGACAAAAACAACAACAACAACAAAGCCTTGCCTTCCTCATACACAACTTTGTCACCTACCGCCCACTGACCATTTCCTCGAACGATGAACATCTAGAAACTCAGGGAATTGAAGTAAATTCTGAAGATGTTGAAGTCGGTATAAATAAATGCTTACATACAACAAGGCGCACTAACTGTCCCGCATTTTGCGGGAAATCCCGGAATTCCGGCAATATTTACACGTCCCGCAGAGAGCATCTACGGGAGGCCAAATGCCCCGTATTTTAGAAAAATATATTTTTTAATATATTTTTTCTAAAATATATTATGAAAAATAATACAGTAGAACCTCAGAGATTAGAAGCTGTTTGTAAATTGTAAACTTCTAATTTCTAAATTCTCCTAATTTCGGAGGTAAAATTTTAAAAGTTAAATTAATGATAACACGGTGTTACAAAAAATGAATTTTTTTCTGTCCTATGAACCAAATGCACATATTCGGAAAGAGGGGAAAAAATAAAAATACACGTGTATCGTCGATTTTCATGTACACGTCAGAAATTGTTTTTTTTTAAGTTTGAAGTATAAAGCTCGTAGCGGCCTGTGTGGAAGCCTTTGGACCGATTTTTAATCCTTTTTCAGTGATCTAATCGAGCTGATTTTTTGCAGGCAGACTCGTGGAAATATCTGTAACACGTCAAATTTTTTAAAAACAATTTTTATCAATTCTAAGATTTTCCCAAATTTTTATTATTTTTGAAAAAAAAAATATTTTTTTCACTTTTCTTAGCATAACTTGAAGGGACTCCAAATTTTTAAACTACTAAAGCGTTAGGAAAAAAAAAATGTTTTTTGACCCATCCTACTCGATATAGTGGCAGTTAATCAACAGTAACCTTCTAACACTAAACAGTTTTTGACTTTTACAACACTTACAACTGGTCTAGGGGCCCTCAAACGATACTACATGTCCATCCAACTTCCATCGGACATGTCCATCCGCCTTGATTTCTTGCACACGAACGATACTATATGTGTGATGACTTGACAGGTCGGATGGACATGTAGTATCGTTTGAGGGCCCCTTCTGACAGATGAAATAAGGAATTGCAATATTGTTTTAAGTTATGTTGTGCGAAAACGTATTTCTATATATTTCATCTGAAAAAAATGCAGTGTCCGACGCGAAATAATTTTTGTTACGTTTGTGGCTTATTCGCACCAAGTAAAAATTTCAAAAATATTACTAAAACAGTGGTGAATTCGTTTCAGAAAATATTTAAGATGGCTTATTTTCCTTACTTGTGGTATACTCCGGAAGTCGTGTGCGACTATTGCTACAGAAATTTGTGCAATTTTACTGATGGAAGGTCAACAATAAAGTACGTTGTACCAACAATTTGGCTACCACGCACGGAGCACTGCAATGAATTGTGCTACTTTTGTGTAACTTTTGCTCAAACAAAAGGGTACCAATACATTCACCGCAACAAAATTCGCTACGCTAATGTAGAATCGGTAATTCCAGCAGTTCTATACTCACCAGAAGACCGTTTAGCGGCTTCAGTGGAGATTTTTGATAATGTTCCCAAAATAAGCGATGCAGAATCAACAGTTGTACCAAAACTGCTATCAACTTTTCTTCCATCGAATGCGAGATGCGAGAGTCCACAAGTATCGGAATTTATGACAACACCCAGTGAAATTGGGACTGCAATGCCGCATTTTATAATGCAAGCCGACTTCAATGACCTCGTACGAGACGGAAATTTGTCGTGGAGAACAGCAGAACTCTTTGCATCACGCTTTAAGCAGTGGAATATAGTGGCGGCTGATTTTAAAATAACAGCCGCTCGTGATCGAGGTAGCACTATTCCATATGACCAATTTTTTAGATTGCACGAAGATCGGGAAAAAAACTTGGCTTATTGTTGTGACATTGATTCGCTGTTTGCAAAAATTGGTTACCCACATATTTCAGAGGAGTGGCGACTTTTCATCGATGAATCGGTCAATAGCCTTAAAGTCGTGCTGCTTCATATCGGCAACACACATCCATCTGTCCCGATCGCATATGCCACAAACCTCAAGGAAACATACGAAGGCATGGAATTAATATTACAGTTGATAAAGTTCAAAGAGCATAGTTGGAAAATATGCTGCGATCTGAAAGTGGTCGGTTTACTCATGGGTGTTAAGCGTGGATTTCCAACCCACCAGTGCTTTTTGTGTACATGGGAAGGTCGCAAAAGAGATCAGCATTACACTGAATTTAAGTGGAAGCCGCGAACATGCTACAAAGTAGGCGTAGAAAGTATAGAGAATCTACCATTAGTGCAGCCGTCTCAAATCATTTTGCCTCCATTACACATTAAGCTCGGCCTCGTATCAAATTTTGTTAAAAAACTGGATCGTGATGGCGAGGCCATTGCAACTTTGCGCAACATTTTCCCGAAATTGAGCGGCACAAAGATTTATGCAGGTATTGTTTTTAAGAAATCATTCAGTAACTTTATGTTTTTTAATGATTTTTTTGATTTAAGGTGTTTTCAATGGTCCGCAGATAAAACAAATAATTGCAAGTTCTGAATTTTAATCAAAATTAAATGCTATGGAACAATGTGCATGGAAAGGTACAGTTGCCGTTATTGAGCGGTTACTTGGCAACAAACGAGCTGCCAATTATAAAAATATTGTCGCAGAAATGATTTCGACATAGGGCGAAATGGGCATATTAATGTCGCTAAAGATCCATTTTCTTCACAATCATTTAGATTTTTTCCCTGATGATTTAGGAGCTTGTAGCGATGAGCATGGCGAAAGGTTCCATCAGGACATTGCGGCTATTGAAAAGCGCTTTAAAGGAAAAGACATTACGCATATGCTTGTCGAATACTGTTGGTCTATTTGTCGCGATACTGAAGCAAATGCTTACAACCGCAAAAATAATAGGCCTAAATTTCTTTAAAAACATTAAAATTTTTAATGTAACAATTCTTTATTTTTATAAAACAAAAGTAATAAAAAAAATTGTTTTTTTAACGAACTGAAACCTTAAAAAAACGATAACCATTAAAAAAAATATATACTTCAAACTTAAAAAAAAAATTCTGACGTGTACAT
The DNA here is from genome assembly GCA_963920525.1 of Dichetophora obliterata. Lineage (NCBI taxonomy): Eukaryota > Metazoa > Arthropoda > Insecta > Diptera > Sciomyzidae > Dichetophora > Dichetophora obliterata. The sequence goes on from OY986435.1 coordinate 48,474,492, forward strand.
GAAAATCGCCGATACACGTGTATTTTTATTTTTTATCCCCTTTCCGAAAAAGTAAATTTGGTTCATAGGACAGAATGTGTGTAACACGGTGTAATATTTCTCAACTTATAACGTAAAGATATAGATACTGCATAAAAATTACACATTTATAATGAATTTAATATTGTATTGAAAATTGTGAGACAAATAGGTAAGAATGATGGATGTTGCAAATGTTTTATTCTTTTTATGCACAAAATTAGTCATTGTAGTTTGTTTTCAATTTTGTTACAACAATATCAGAACGTAGGGCAACAAGTTTGAATTATTAGTCGAAACTTAGTCGAAAAAAACTACATTTTTCACACCATTAAATTAAACTAGTATAGCCTGTGGCTGAAATTCGACCTTCTAAAATTTCAAACGTTTTTTTCTAGTTCTGAGACATGACCTTGCTTTAAGAAAATGTGCTGTACTAAGAAAATCTTAAGTTTCAAATTATCGCAATATTTTTGATATAAAAATAGTCGAAATTTTTTAAAAAATATCTGCAAAAACATTACCTTTAAAAACTTTCGTATTTTTCACAACCAAGGCTTTTCATATAAAAATAAGTTGTACTAAGAAAAAGCTATACTTTTCAAGTTATCGCCAGAACTTTGATGTCAAAATAAAGGGAATTTTTCAGAATTTACGAATTATAAGAAATTTCGACATCACAATATATATTTTCACATGTTACATACAAAAATGCTTATTGTAGGGTATTCGTAAGAGATAGTGAAAAATGTTTTTTGTACATTGTATTAATGACGAAAATTTCCTCTTACACCATGTTCTTCCATGTTTTATAGTTCAGGTTTTACTTAAGAAATATTCTTTTAACGCTACTATTTCAGGTCAAAGGTCACAAAAACATTCGGTGAACTCCTTAAACGAAAATAGGAAAAGTTTTTAAAATTATTGAAATCTTTTTAAATGATAAATACAGTTTTTTTAAATTTCTTATGATTTTTTTATTTATGTGTTTGAAATGCCCAAACACAGGCACTTTGAGGATTTTTGAAAAAACATCAAGTTTCAAGAGCTATAACTTTTTGATCCGAATTTTGTTTTTGTAATTAACAAAATAGCTAAAGACTGTGCATAGCATCCCATTACGTCGTGTTTTTTTTAATTTTGCATTTTCGTATTTTTGGGAATTTTGGGATTTTGGTGCCTGTTCAAAAGAGCTTATTTCGACATTGTATGATGTATGATGAAAAAACTGAAAAAAGTCTAGATTTTGTTGTTCTGAGACCAAAAATTCTGAGACCAATAGCTAATATATGATGTAAGCATGGATAAAAATTGTAATGGTTCTAAAGTTATGGAGATTTAAAATTTAAAAATATGTCCTTTTGTGCAGTCACTGAAGAAATAGGCATTTTGGATAAGGTTTTCAAGCATTTTATAAAATGAACACACGATAAAATATACTTAAGAAGTTTTCACAGAAATTATCAATTCACTAAACACGTAAGTGTCTTATGTCGGGCTCAATCAGGAGCGTACCGAGGCAATTTTGATTGGGGGGTATCAATGTATTTCGGCTGACTGGATAGCCTTAAGTCCCAAATTTTTTTTAAATACAACATAGTTGAATTATTTAAAATTACTCATCCGTTTGATCAATATAAATAAATCTTAAGGGGTCTTTTTCATTTGAACGGCTAAGAAAAGCACTTTGTAATTATTTTTACTAAAAACTTTTTTAATGATGAAAAAAAAATTTGTGCATCAAAAAACATATAATCAAGTATGTTTGGAATTTTTTCTTGGTTTGGCATCTTATCTGATCTCTGAAGCTTTTCGCAATTTGGACATAATTTTTCGAATCCAAAAAGGTGGCAATGATTTTTCAACTTTTACAACAGGTAACTGAAATTTTTTTAGTTCATTTAAACGATAATACTTGAAACAATAAGATTACTTCCAATCAGCCAATTAAACCTCATACCTGTTTTTATAGCCATTTTCAAAACAAAAATTGAAAAATGACCCTATGTTTTACATTTCTAACGCTCTAAAAATTCGTGTTTAAGGTTTTAAAAGATGATTGTAGGTAATAATCTTAGAGATTTTACAATAGTAAATATAATGCAAAACAGTTTCAATTCAAACGGACTTTTTCGTTAATCTTTGGTACCGTTTTAAGAAATTCTGAAATTTTTAATCCAATATGTTACAATTTAAAAGTGTAACATATAGTAACACTTTTCAATCTTTCGATCTTTTTCAAGTGAAGAAGATCCCTTAAAGGCAGTTTTCATATCTTTCCCTCTATCAAAGAAAATAAAACAATAGTTTTTTGAATCAGCATTTAATTTTTTTTTTCGTTTTTGTTTTAAAAATTCATAGTTTATATGTGTCAAAAAATAAATAAGGCTTTCACACATTAAAAGATTTTAACAATGCAACAGCACTACTAATTCGGTTATCCCTACCAGAGAACTGCACAAGCCTACTTGCAGTCTATTTCAAGTACTTGCTTAAATACAAGTTCAAGCTAGCTTGAGCTTGATAATTTTGAATCAAGTATAGCTTGTAATTGAATATAAATAAGCCCACCACAGCTTGCGACTTGCAAGTATGCTAGCTTACAAGCAAACGGCACGAAGTTTCAAGTAAAGGAAAGCTTGATGCCTTCGGAAAAAAGCTTGAAAAGCTTAAAATTGAAGGCAAGTATCCAATTAAAGCAAGTATCCAAAAAAATTCAATGAGCTTGTTTAGAGAGAGCTTATGCGTAATAGGACTTTAAAGGATTCTGTGGACTCCGTGGTTGGAAGTTTTAGGGTTAAATGATTTCGAAGATGCTGTCAAACTTTAAAATTTAAGATGGCGGATAGAGTCACCTAAATTTTTATTTATTTTTGCGAATTCTTGTAATTTTGAAATTCTGACTACGGATTTGTTTTCGAATACATTGTCACAGTTTTAAAATTTAAGATGGAGGTTAGGGTTGCCACCTAAATTTTTACCACAGCATTGCCACCTAATAATAAGTATTTTAAGAGTTTTAAACATCATTTATCAGTGTTAAGGGGTCACTGATATCGAATCTAAAGTCAGAACTTTAAAATTCAAGATGGTGAATAGGGTTGCCACCTTAATGTTTTGTAGTTTTATGAATTCGGGGCTGGCAAAAAAATTTTACACCAAAAATGGGTCGCTGAATCCGAATCCGTTGTCAGAATTTCAAAATTATAAAATTTTTAAATAATAGGGCTGCCACCTAATAATATATCTTTTTCAAGAGTTTTAAACATCATTTATCAGTGCTAAGGGGTCGCGGATTTTGAATCTAAAGTCAGAATTTTAAAATTCAAGATTGTGGATAGGGTTGCCACCTTAATTTTGTGTAGTTTTATGAATTCGGGGCTGACAAAAAAATGAAATACAAAAAATGGGTCGCTTGATCCGAATCCCTTTATATCTCCGAATCCCCGAATCTCAAAATTATAAAAATTCTGAGTAATAAGGTTGCCACCTTATATGTCTTTTCAAGAGTCTTAAACGTCATTTATCAGTTTATTATTTCAAAATATAATTATAATTTATTATTTAAAAAATATAATAATTTTGAAATTATGACAACGAATTCGGATTCAGCGACCCATTTTTGGTGTATCATTTTTTTGCCAGCCCTGAATTCATAAAAATACAAAAATTAAGGTGGCAACCCTATCCACTATCTTGAATTTTAAAATTCTGACTTTAGATTCGAAATCAGCGACCGTTTAACACCGATAAATTACGTTTAAAACTCTTAAAAACACATATTATTAGGTGGCAATACTGTGGTAAAAATTTGGGTAGCAGCCCTAACTGTGACATTATATTCGAAAACAAATCCGTTGTCAGAATTTCAAATTTACAAGAATTCGCAAAAATAAAAAAAAATCTAGGTGGCAACTCTATCCGCCATCTTAAATTTTAAAGTTTGACAGCATCTTCGAAATCATTTAACCCTAAAGCTTCCAACCACGGAGTCCACAGAATCCTTAAAAGTCCTATTACGCATAAGCTCTCTCTAAACAAGCTCATTGAATTTTTTGGATACTTGCTTTAAATTCAGTTAATTAGATACTTGCGAGCTTACAAGCTTTTGCCGATCGTGTTAAGCTTTTCAACTTTCTGCCCGACAAAGTAAGTTGAAACAAGCCAAGCCAACGAGCAAGCATGAATATGGTTTGTATCTGTTTGGTATTTTTGCAAGCTGGCTAAAGCTTGCTTTTTCAAGTTTGGATACATACTTGAATTCAAGTACTTGAAAAGGCTTGAACTTCAAGTAGTCTTGTGCAGTTCTCTGATCCCTACCTTCAGAGTCCGAATTTATTTTTTCTAATGATTTAAGGGTACTATAAATAAATTTCATATTATCTAATATATTCAGTTCAACGGCTTCAAGAGATTCGGTCAGGAGTTTAATATTTACTTGCACATTTTTCACAAAAACAAGACTTACAATGAAGTCCACGGAAATGAGTTGGTTTGATAGCGAAAATGCAACATTTCGAGTCCACTTGTCAATTTTCTTAGAGGTATAGGAAATTTCGTTTAGAACATCAACAATGACATAAAGCTATGCTTTCAAAATAAATGAGTTTTGAATGCAGATTTGAAAATGGTGTTCTTTTTGCCATCATCTCGAGTTTAAAAGTTAAAACATACCTTTTTTCAAAAGTTTGACTAAATCCTTTAAATTCATTATTTATTTATTTATTATAATTGTATTCAAATTAAAATGTTAAGTCTATGAAATTAAAGATTTTACATTAGAGTTCTTGAGCTAAGAAAATTTCTTTAAAAATGCTGTCCGATTTCGATTATTAAATTTTTTATTACAAATGTTGGGTATTTCTGGATAAAAATTTCAATCTCAGAAAGTTATACAAAAATGTATTAATAAGGTTTTAAAAAGGAGAATTTGTGTGGCGACTGAGTAAACCTTTGTTCGTTTGGACTTGTTTTATTCCACTCATTTTTTCAACTTTTTGACAAGGTATTTGTATCAGAGAATTTTATCATTAAGCTGTATCCAAAAACTTAAGCATTAATCATTATTTTATGGTTTTCAAGTTTTTGCTCAGATATAAAAATAGTAATCTGATTTTGTCTTTTAAATCTTAAATAAAATCATTAATATTTTTTTGGTCAAACAAAAATATCAAATTTGCACATATCAAGGACACGGTTGCACAATTGGACTAGAAATGGTCCATTTTTTTAAATTTGCTCCGCTGCGCTCTTTTACATTACTATGCATTACTATTTCCGTACTTTTTTAACAAAATTTATAGTACTTTTCTGAACATTTTCTGCATTTTGTCACAAAGGAACACTGTATTCGTTTACAACAATTCAACGCTGATACGACTTAAAATGAGTTGGCCGTCTGAAGTTTATTTAAGGTACGACTGAAAGCCAGTTGTCCTAATGAAGTTTGCTTAAGATACGACTTAAAATCGGTTGACTGAAGTTCGTTTAAGGTACGACCGAAAGTGAGTTAGCCGAGTGAAGTTTGTTTAAGGTACGACTAAAAATGAATTGTCCGACTGAAGATAGCTTTGGGTATGAATTAAAATGAAATAGCCGACTAAAGTTGCTTTTTGTTATGAAAATGGCAATAAAAGGTACGACTGGCTTTAATGTGTTCATAATTATTGTTTATAAAAATCAATATTTTAAGAAATTTTAGTAAAAAATAACAATTAGGCCGACTCTAAAAAAGTAAGGTAGTCTACTCCTTACCCCCTCGCTAGTTACGCCCCTGGGCTCAATACGTTTACATACTTCGTCGGTTGCTCATTGTAGTAATAGGATTCATTGAGGACATTCATTCATTGAATAATCAGTTTCTTACCTTAACCCATTAACAGCCAAATAAAAAGTAAAAGTGAAAAGTCAAAAAAATGTTTATTTTACAATAGAAAACAAACTAAAATAGCAAAAAAATGTTTTTTTATTTGTTTTTATTTTTTTTTTAAGAAACATATTTAAAAAAAAAGATGAGAAACAAATGGCATTGACCCGCTTAACAATTGGTAATTAACAAAAAAAAAATCACTAATGCTTAACAACAAAGAAAACTTTAAAAGTTTAATATTTTTTTGTGCAAATGAGAGGATTAAATATTTTAAGAGCTAAGCCATAGTAAAAAATATATCATAGTAAAAACAGCTTTTTTTAAGAATGTTAAATAGGAACTTTTGAGCAGACACTCCTCATTTGTATAAAGTATTATTTCAGAAAATATTTCAACAACATTTCATTGAAATTTCTCAAATTTTGAATTTTTACAACTTTTTTTATTGAAACAAAAAATAAAATAACATTTTTCGAAAAGTGAAATATCGCAACTCTGGTACTTTTAATCCAATTTTTATGTTTGTTTACTCATTTTAAAGAACAATTACATTAAAAACGAAATGCATGCCTGTTTTTTAAAAAATTTACTTCAAGAGATGTGATGAACTCTTGTGAAACGCTTATCCATTCATTGCTCTCTTAAGCTAGTATTGAAAGTCTATCAATCGACACGAAACTTTATAGATTTTATTTTTATATCAAATTGTCTATTTTTAGTCTCTGGCGTCAACAGTTTGGCCTATGGGGAGCAAACATTAAATATACACATAAAAATTTCTTTTGATTTATCGACATCAAAAACTATCTTCTATAAACTATAACTATAACTATCAAAAACGGAAACTTAATATTCCAACAGAATATGCGTGGTTGTTCCTCAACTCCTCTGGTGACAGTGCTTTGCATGGCCAGTGGATTTTTTCCAAATGGATGAATATGCCTGGAGAGAAGCCGTTGACACGTATATCTAGCAGCGTGAAGAACAGTTTTTCTTATTTTATTTTAAAAACTACCAGTAAACTTAGGAATAATGCTAACTCTAATTTTAATTCTAATAACGATAATTCTAGTAATAACAATTTTCCTAATACAAATACGTATAACGCTTTTTCTAAGTCTTATTCTAATCCAAAGAAAACTCTACTTAATGAAAATCCTAATTTGTCTTATCCTGTCCACAAACCATCCGGAAATAAATTACCTAATTCCCATCCTAGCGCTGACTCCATTTGGAAACTTAAAACTTTCCTAGTTTTACTTCAGATCAAATCTATTTCAAATAGAACAAATTACACTCTTCAGCCCTCTCACCCTACACGAGTCCCATTCAATATTAATCCTCACTTGGACACAACAGCAAGAAAAAAGGAGACTAACATACTTTATCCTAACTTCGTCCATTCCCATACTTTAAACCCATCTCCGTCTGTTTCAGTCACTACTGAAGCTTCTAATCAAGCTGGAAGCCCCACATCTTTTATTGACCCTCTTCAACCACCAAGAGTGAAACTTACGATGAACTCTTGTGTTGACACGGAGAGTAGATATGCCCTTTCTCGACTAGGAGAGAATAGTGTCTACAACAATGTGCGTCTTTATCTTGGTTACTTGCATAAAGCACCGATCTCTACCTGTATAGAAGGCAAGACCAAGACAAACCTCAAAGTCTTGATTCAGCAAGAAGGTCTACCTACCGATGTCAATAAGTATAGCCATTTATTTACCAGATTCCACGAGCTACTTGGCTTGACGAGCCATCAAGTCAAAGAAGATCTTGACACATATGCTACTCATGTGAGGTCAAAACATATCTCTTATCTTCAAAAGTCCCGTAAAGAGCAGAAACAATATTATTCTTACCCAAATTATTACTCCTACTCAAAACCCTTTTCCCAGCCCATTATTTGTCTCTCTTTACTACCAAAATGTAAGAGGCTTACGCACCAAAATCCATACAGTGTTTCTTAATTCTCTTAAGCTTCCCTACGACATATTTGCCCTTACTGAGACCAATCTTACGCCCGACTTTAAGGATACTGAGGTCTTCGCAGGTCGTGGTGTCCTTCTTGCTATTCACAATCGCTTCGATCCAATCATTATAAAAAACTCCCACACTGCCAACTTTGAATTTATATGTGCCAAAGTTTGCATCGCAAAACGTAATGTATTCATTGTTTGCTGTTATATTCGCCCGTCTCAACCAGTGAATGGTTATCAGCTTGCAGTAGACGCAATAGATTCAATTTTGGACCTTATGGATCCATTTGACACCGTTATTTTTCTGGGAGATTTTAATCTTCCCAACATTCAATGGGTCCTCTCTGATGATGAATCCTACTATCTTTCTTCAAATCCTACCTCTGAAAAAGAAATTATTTTTACTAATTGTATTTCAGACTGCGGCCTTTACCAGTTGAGCGGAGTTACTAACAATTTAGGTAGACAACTAGACCTAATCTTTTCTTCGGATTTAGATAACTGCGTAGTCTCCGCAAGTAACCATCTTCTTTCAACACTCGATCAGTACCATCCACCATTATCCCTTACCTTATCATATAACATTGATATCAAAAATACACATTTCGAGCACTCGTACAGCTTTAACTTTCGGAAAACTGATTTTGTAAAATTAGAAATTTTATTCAGTAGAATCGATTTCCAACATCTCTTCGATAATGCTCATGAAAGCGTTGATACTGCAGTTGCACACTTCTATGACATAATTTTCGACTGCTTCACACATTCTGTCCCCTTCACCAGGCAGAAAAACTTTTCGTCATGTCCTCCCTGGTACAATAAGGAACTACGTGTATTCTGCAACAAAAGGAACAAACTATGGCGCGCATATTTAATTTCTCGTTCTTCTCTTGATCTCACAAATTATCTTCACGCCTTTAACCTTTTTTCCGCACTCTGTGAAACGCTATACGAGTCTTATCTTGCTCATATTCAAACTAAATTGCTGTCGGATCCTAAAAGCTTCTACAAGTTTATAAATATTAAAAGAAAATCTGACAACTACCCACCTACCCTTACTTTTTCGGACATCTCCTCAGACAACGCGGAAATAATTGCAAACCTATTTGCAAATTTTTTCAGTCAGTCACGCACAAATCATAACGACGAACTAGACTACGAGCATTTTTCTTTGTTAAGGGACTGTCCTCAAACGTCGCTAACTTCTGTTGATATTACACTAGCTGATGTGTTAGAAAAGATAAATAACCTGAAGGACGATTATTCTCCAGGACCCGATGGCTTGCCTGCTATTGTTATAAAAAAATTCGCGGACGTGTTGGCTCATCCCCTATTGGCTCTTTTTCAACATTCTATTTCTAATTCCGTTTTTCCATAAACGGATAAGAAAGGACCAAGAAATGATATTTCCAATTACAGACCTATTGCAAAACTTTCATGTACTCCAAAAATGTTTGAAAGCATTATTTATGACATTCTCTTTTTCCATTGCAAATCTATTTTTCTTCCCAGCCAACACGGCTTCCTCAAGGGAAGATCGACCTCCACTAACCTTGCAGAATTTGTTTCAAAAGCTCTATGCTCGTTGGAAGCGTTTACGAAGTTGATGTAGTGTCTACCGACTTTAGTAAAGCGTTCGACAAAATCTCACACACAATCATTCTTCTTAAGCTTAAAGCCTTCGGTTTTCCATCACTCTTTATATCTTGGATTAAATTCCATCTTACGCCAATTTACAAGAATGGTAATAAAAGATCAGTTGAAAATTATAGAGGCATAGCAATCTTGTCAGCCATTCCAAAACTTTTTGAAAAACTTATTTGTGAAAAGCTAACAAGTTTCATTAACCCACGTCTAAATGAGCAGCAACACGGGTTCCGAAAAGGGCGATCTACCACCACTAATCTCATGATTATGGTATCAGATGTTTTAGTCAAAATGGAAAAAGGGCACCAAATAAATGCTGTTTATACTGATTTCAGTAAAGCTTTTGATCGAGTTGATCACAACATTCTTATATATAAGTTAGAAAAATTTGGTGTTGCAGGGTCCATACTAAGTTGGCTAAAATCATATTTAATCGGCAGATCCCAGTTTGTTAAATTCCAGGGAGTTCTATCGAAAAAAATTGCAGTCTCCTCGGGAGTTCCGCAAGGTAGTCATCTTGGTCCTCTTCTTTTCAACATATTCATATCCGATCTGTCAGAAGTTCTTAACGATATCCCACATCTTATGTATGCAGATGATTTAAAAATGTACTATGCAATTCAATCAGATGTAGATGTAAATTTTTTGCAATCAAAATTGTTGTCTCTTGAGCAATAAACTACATCTTAATGTCAATAAATGCAATGTTATTAGCTTTTCTCGTAAAAACAACGTAACATTACATACCTACCACCTCAATAGTATCTAACTAAAAAGGGTCAACCATATAGTCGATCTTGGAGTTGTCTTAGATTGCAAGATGCGCTTTAATCTGCACTATGATAAAATTGTGTCCAGGGCCAGCAAACAGCTCGGTTTTATAAAAAGACGTGCAAATGAATTCAAGAATATGGGTCACTACATCCTTGTACCGTGCATTAGTGCACCCAATACTTGAATATGCATGCATAATTTGGAATCCATCTTTCAATTCCCATAGAGAAAGAATTGAGTCTATTCAAAAGCAGTTCTTACTATACGCGCTTAGAGATATGTACAACCCCCATGATTATTGTAGCCTTCCATCATATGAACATAGACTCAGCCTTTTAAATTTGATGCCACTGTCAACAAGAAGATCGTTATTGGGCTCATGCTTCACATTTGATGTAATTAATGGTGCTATTCACAGCGAATATATTTCTAATATGAATTACTTTAACGATCCAATTAGGCGCACTAGGCATACTCGATTGTTAACTGAATATCAGCACCAAACTACATATGCAAATAATGAACCCATCAATCGTTGTTGCAGAGATTTTAATAATATCTCTATATACTACTCACCTTCTATGTCCAAATCCTCTTTCAAGCAAACCCTATATAAATCACTCAGTAATCAGAATTAACACAGGCCTCAGATAAACTACATACATGTATGGATTTATATGTATAAGCATTTAGTTTAATAAATCAAAATTCTTTAACATCCCTCTCCAAATCTCCCATTTACGTCCTTTTGTCCTTATAGTCTTTAAGAATAATATATATACATCGTATCTTAAGTGTGTATATAGTCTCTCTTGTTTCCTTCTCTTCTCTTATTTTTGACATGGTTTTTTAAATCATGTCAATCCGGTGGGCGGAGTATGTCCACTAAGAGCACCAAATAAAAAATAAAGTAAAAACAAGGAAAGGGGTTCTCCCCTTCCAAAAAAAAACCAAAAACGTAGTAATCTTAGTATAAGTAAACAAAACCTGTTAGAATAAGTAAATTGCATTGCCTTGTTTGGCCAATAAATAAATAAATAAATAAATAAATCATATCTCGAAGAACGCCGTTATAATGTCATATTTAGATTTTCCAATTCAGATTCTTTTTCAGCTACCTCTGGTGTCCCACAAGGTAGTCACCTTGGTCGTTTGTTGTTTGTCTTAACAATCTCTGATGTAGATGGCATCATCAAAGAATCCAATCTCTCTGTGTATGCTGATGTTATGAAATCTATCGGCGCATACATGGCACAATTACTGACAAGGCAGTAGCTTAGACAGGCTTTTTTCTCACGAGCGGCGATGGGTAGTTGTCAAAATTAGCTGTTCATGCAATTAATCAAATAAATGTGAAAAAATAAGCAACGACTTAAACATAGCTAGTCAATCGCAGCAAACTAAAAGCATTTCAATAAACTTCGCGAACAAATTTAATGAATCAAATAAAAGTTAAAAATAAGCACATAGCTAGTCAACAGCAGCAAACTACAATTCCTTTAGCTGTTTTGACAACTACCAATCGCCAAAAAACTGTCACGGCTACCTTGTCAAATAGTTATACCATGGGCGCATACAAACTAACGACGATTCTCACTATCTTCAAGAATATCTAGTTAGTTTTTCCACTTGGTGTCAAAAAAATCTTCTAGAGCTCAACGTTAGTAAATGTCAAGCTATTACATATTCACGCAAGCGTCTCCAGCTTCCCCTAAGAACTTATTACTTACTCGGCAAGCCAGTTCCTCCCTTAAGCTTTTTACAGGACTTAGGTGTAATATGTGACAAGGAACTTAATTTTAGGTCTTATATTGATAATATCATTAGTAGAGAAAATTCTGCACTGGGTTTCGTGAAACGGCTCAGTGAATAAAGGCCTAACGAACTAACGCCTAAAAAAAAAAAATGAAATAATGCCTAAAAATTGCAACAAAAAATTATATAGGAATTAGGCGGTTGTTCATTATGAAAGAATGTCTAATATTTTAGGCATTCCTTCATTAAAATTGTTAGGTGATTTTTCATAATGAAAGAAAGCCTAAGAATCGAAAATGAAAAAACGCCTAATTAGATATTTATTAATTTTTGATTGGTTACGAAAGGTAAGTTCCCTTTTACAAAATGTTAAAATAATGGTTTTAATTTTCCCTTTTACAAAATGCATACACTATCTTGTAAACATTCTGTAAAAGGGAAAATTATTAGTTTTTAAAATTATAAAAGCAATTGATTTACCCTTTTACAAAATGCATACACTATCTTGTAAACATTCTGTAAAAGGGAAAATTATTAGTTTTTAAAATTATAAAAACAATAATTCATAATGAAAGAAACCCTAACAATTTAGACTTTCTTTCATTTTTAAAATTAGACTTTCCTTCATTTTTAAAGTTAGACGTTCTTTCACTTTCTTCTTAGGCGTTCTTGTTTAGGCATTCTTTCATTTTGAAAAATTAGGCATTAGTTCGTTAGGCCTTTATTCACTGAGCCTCGTGAAACACTGGTCCAGAGAATTCTCCAACTCGTACGTTACTAAATCTCTCTACCTTACCTTTGTTAGATCCATCCTCGAATATGCCAGCCAGGTTTGGTCTCCTATTTACAACATCCATTCTGTGCGAATCGAAGCCGTTCAACGAAGATTCATTAGGTTCGCACTACGCGGTCTTCCGGTTCTGACAGTTTCAACTTACCTCCTTATGCAGACCGCCTCAAGTTGATAAACATGCAATCTCTTGCAAAACGAAGAGAAGTTGCAGAAGTACTCTTCATTCATCAACTTGTATGCGGTACCATTAACTGCCCTGCACTACTCCAATAAATATCCTTTAACACCAACCCACGTAACCTTAGGTCTATTCCTCTCTTCCACCTCAACTTTCATCGTACCGACTATGGTTGCAGTGAACCTGTAACCAGGATGCTTCGAGTAACTAACGAATTTGATTTTCATCTGAGCAGATCTCGACTCCGAAATGCCCTTCTAAACTCCAACGCCACTTCTTCTTAACTCCAACGCCATTTTTCCCCCTCTATAATCTTTTTCTTACAATTAAGATATGATACATATTCCCTGTTAATTATTGTAAGTTCCCTTTATTACTTTTCTTCCCGTATTTCCTTTTTGACGTGTTCTTATAATTACGTTTTTCTTGGATTCGTGTTCACGAATTGGATATCTTTCGAACACTAAAAAAAGGAAAAGAGAGAGAAAAAAATAAACCCTGTTAGAATAAGATTAGTTCTTAGTTAATCAGCTTGTATTAAGCGTAACGAATAAATAAATAAATAAATAAATCAATATTTTTCTTTAATCAAAACCCCTCTTGGGTAAATCTTGGCTACGGGCCTGGTTCGAGCTACCTTTTTGTGTAAAGTTATTTTGTGTAATCCTGCCTATTCTTCAGATGTCGACAAAAATTCAATAAATTGGCTTATATAGGGTTTAATTTTACAAAAGATTCAAGTATGTCTACAAAAACAAAAACATATATCCCAAAATTATAAGTATGTTCAAAAGAAACCAAACATCACAGTCAAGGAAATGAAAAGTGACACACCTGTAAATGGCAACAACACCACTCGCAGTCATAAGAAAAAACCTGATCAATTGCTGATCAACCAAATCTGAATAAGACGCCAGCCAGCTTGCGGTCGCGTTCAGTTTCTCCCGTTTTCAGGTTCACATTTTCTGTGTACATTTACGGAACCTTTAGGCAAAATGATTTAAATAAAAAAATAAAAATACACACACACACACACCAACTGCAACACGTATTACATCAATACACCCGGAAATCAATCAAAATAAGGGCATTCGACTTCAAGATCTTTTTTCGATCTCGTATCCTCAAATTTTTTTCTTTTCTTTTTTCAACAACCTGCTTGCTGCATGCTACAAAGCTATGCATTATCGTTCGTAAGCTGCTTCAGATAGTGCGAGATAATAGAAGCAACGGCTCATCGTCGAGTTGCTAGTAAAAAAGTCGAGATGCATTCTCCCTTTTGACTGGTTTTACAGTAACTCAAACTGAAAATCAACTTCAGCGCACGTCTCAGTGCAAAAACTTAAACCTTGCCTTTACTTGGAGCAGGCATTTAGAAATTAACAATTTTGAGACCTCAATGAAAAACTTGGAAACAACAACAAAAACAAAAACAACAACAACTAACAAATAACAAATAACAATAACAAAAAGTGGTTGAGGATAGCGTGTTTTGCTATCTGTGGAGAAAACTCCGAAAACAATTGGTAGAAAGAAGCAACCTTAACAGGTGCCTCTTCAGTAGACTCAACCTGCTCCACACACCCACCAAGACATTCATTGATGAAAAATGCTTTCAAACCACACAAATGAGAAAGAGCCACACAACCACTGTTGCCAGATCAGCGGATTTTAATGTCATATGGCGGCATAAATTATCAAAAATCCACTGGCGGAATTTTTGTCGGATTTTTGTCAGTTAAATTTAGCTTAATTATTATTAATTTTGAAGATGATTGAGCACTTTTCCGTTAACAATGTATAAAAAGAACTAAAAGAAGATATTTTGCCTCTTTTGAAAATTTGTGGTTGTAGCGATGGATATCGAAAATATGCCATCAATAACAAAAAATTAACCTCTTAAAATGGAACAATGTATTTAATACAACTGATTTTTAGTTTGAAGCACTTGAATATAAGGATGCAGATGAAGATTTAATTTTTGAGGAACTGTCAAATTTTTCACTGCACCTGTTATCACTGCCTTGATCAAACGCTGATGTTGAACAAGTTTTTAGCCAGCTTAGTATTGTCAAGTCCAGAATAAGAAGTTGCTTACAAATCGACATAGCATTTTTAATGCAAAATTAGTTTATCTTGTGTATGGGTCATTCTTTTACAAACCGAACCCCATTCTGACCACCACATTTTTGATTTGCCCTAAAATTTTTTTTATGACTCCTATATCGAAAAAGAAGACTCACATGTTCGAGGATTTTTTATTTTGTTTCATTTGAAGATAAAAAAAATGAACTTTATGAAAAAAATAACTTCAAAAAATTTATAAAAAATTTAAAATTGTTTAAATAAGTTTTTAACAATCTTGTCCACCACTTAGAGTGTTTTAAACATAACCATTATATTAAACGTCAAATTTTACATATAAAATGCTTTTTTATCGATGGAGAAATGATTATTACCAGGGAAACCAAAAGTATGCTCCGAAAAACACGTTTTATGCGCTTAAAAAATGCTCTTAAAAACGGAAAATATGCTCTAAAAACCTTAAAATATGCTTTTAAAAATAAAATATACATATTGTATTTTAAATCATAAAATTAAATTTTTATTTAAAAAAAGAACAAAAATTTAAAGAAAATAACAAAATATAAGGTTACAAAAGGTGCACATAAACTTAAACATAAGTTTTATATAAGAAAAATAAATAAAGTTAAATAAAAATTCAATGGCTAACAATATTTTCTTTTTACTGTTTTATGTTGTATGACAACTAAATTTCAATATTTTAAATATATAGTTTTGTGGATATTATTCAATTTTATTGAACTTTGATATTGCATCAATCTATTTTGAATTTTCTGAGGAAAATTAAACTTTAACCTTTTAATGAAATTTTTTTTAATTGAGGTTATTGTTGCAGTACATAACACAGTATTGGCTTAAATTTTCAAATAAAAATCTTTGTCTATTATTTATTAGCATATTTTTGTACATTGAAAAACTTCTTTCTACCTCGACAGATGTGATGGGAGCATATTTAAATGCTAAAATTTCTCTTACATTATATTTAAAGATGTATTTTTTGAAGAACCATTTAATTCTTCATAGATATTTTTAATTAAGTCAAAGCCTTTATTTTTATCTAAAACCTGTTTAAGCTTAAGCTGAATTCTATAAGAAGTATCGCAATACGGGACATTATTGATTTCTCTAACCGTATCTGAAACTATCTGTATTTGTTCATGAAGGCTAAGTCCAGATGTCTGTAGTTTTTTAATAGACTTCACAATAAATCCATAATTAGATGCAATAAAAATTAAATCAGCCTTTGTTTTAGAACTTTGTAAAGTTTGTTTAGCAATTTGAATGGATAAAGCATCTTCACTCTTTAAAGCATCCAGTATTTCTAAAATCTTTTCATAGTTTTTGGCATAATAGTTTACCGCCTCAAGCCAAGTTCCCCATCAAGTTGTAACTGGCTCAGGCGGTAATGCTAAATCGGGATGAATTTCTCTAAAAATATCGATTCTACATGGAGCTTTTAAAAACACTTTTTTTACGTTTGATATTAGAGTATTTACACTCTCATTTGAATCTCTTATGCGCTCACACACTCGATGAAGGCCATGAACCACACATGTTATATGTGTTATCTTAGGATAAAACACTTCGATAGCCTTGGCAGCTTTAATCATGTAGGGAGCAGCATCCGTTACAAATAGTAGAATTGAATTTTTATTTAAACTATCTCCCAGGATTTTTATAGAATCATCAAAAAGTCCAGCAATTGTAGAATGATTGGTTTTTTTTGAAGGACTGCAGTATTTAATAAAAATATTTTCTTTGCTATTTCTTCGTCATTGCTTAGAAGCCCAATGATTACGTTTGCGACGGATCGGTTGCAGCAACTTCAAGTTTACATCAACTTATCCATAGTGTGAGGTGAAGTTGAGAGTTTGCACAAACTTGTTGAGGTAAAATCATAACGATGTCAACTTATCCATGAATGTAAAGGGCACCTTAGACCAGCAGTCTATTCGGCCGATTTGCAGTCGGGTCTTCCAGTGTAAGGGGCAGTTGGCCGAGCAGTCGGGCAAAATTCAAAACAATTTTGATTTTTTTGGAGTCGGCCGACTAGACTGCTGGTCTAAGGTGCCCTTAAGGAGGAGTTGAAGCAACTTTCATACTCATTTTGAGTGAGGTGTGGCAATGTTGTCGGGAGAATAAAATGAATTTACCAAAGAGCAAATAAAGAGATTAAACGAAGGGAAAAATTACAAACAAATAAAAAACCTTAGTAGTGCAATTGTTAAATGTATGCAAAATATTAAAGTGGCGTTTTTGCATAAAATTCTTAATAGTTTTACATTGTGCGCATAGCCTTTCACTATAAAGTCTGGCTAGATAATAAAGTTTGTTCAACCTATTTGAAAGTGTAAGGGCAAAATCACAATCGATAAAAAAAAATCGATGATTACGTCAACTTCAAGTTGATGACCTAATCCAGAGGTCTAACTAAAAAACGCGCAGTAAAAAAATTAATTTAAAAAAAAATTTTATATAAAAAATAATTAAAAATATGCTTTAAAAATATGCTCTTATACCAAAATATGCTCTTAAAACTAAAATATGCATAAATATGCTCTTAAGGTCAAAATATGCAAAAATATGCTCTAACAATTCGATGCCAGATTTGTTAAAATCTTTTGAAACGGTTAAATACTTCATCCATTCATCAATATAATGTACAGGAACAAATATGAAATTGCATATTTGTGGTTTCCCTGATTATTACTATTGGAAAAAAAATTAAATAAATGCAAATGGCGCGAAAGTTGCAAAGTTGCGCGCCTCGAGTTACACCTCATACACCTCATACTCTCGCCTCATTCCGTTGTTTGCTGTATTATATGACCAATAGCATATATATGTAGTATGTTTTGCATTTTTACTTGAACAATATTAGTTATTAATAAATGATGCTTTATAAAAAATTATGGAAAACTTTAATAAACAACAATATTATTTCAGCAAATAAAGTGGCATATTAGGATTTTAATACATTAGTATTCTACACGTACATTTTTTGTTTCAATATAATATCAGTCTTTACTTACTAATTTTTAAAATATTTTTTTTTCATACAAAGGTAATTGTTTTGCTTCCAACTCTTGAAGTGAGATTGGAATCATTCAATGATATTTTAAAGTTCCTTTAATCATTAAAGCTTTTTAGCGGCAGGAATCACAGATTTTTTCACAATAACTCATTAACTAACGGTATTTTCATTGCATGTAATTGACTTGCATTAACTTTTCGCAATTTTAGTGTTTTTTTCTTGAATGATTTGCTAAATTGAAAGGATTGAAACAGGCATCTTTACGAATACTTTTGCCTTGAGATCTTTTAGACTAATTAGCAGGCATGGTTTTATGTTTTTTATCGGCGTCTTACTGATGGTGAGATTGTTGGCATTTAGATGGATTTATTAATAAACAATATTATCTAATTAAATAATAATTAAATTATACCTTTATTATACATAATTTTTACACACTAATAAGGTTTCCAATCCGGGATCTTGGACTTTTTCCAGTCCCGACAATCCCGGGATTGTAAGGCCTAAGATCCCGGAATTTTCGGGATCCCGGGATTGCCTTCGAATTGCAAAAATGCATCACTTTAATTTGACATTCGAGTAAAAACTTTTAAAAACATCAAAATTAACCTCAAATGTTCAAAAATTAAATAAAAATATATTTAAATGGTGGCACTCGCGGTAATCTGCTTCAAAAAGCATATGATATTATTGATACAAATTTCACCTACTAGTGATGAGTTCGAGAGATGTTTCTCTTCGGCTGGAAATTTTGCTACCAAAGAATTCACCTTTCAAAGACTTCAGTGATCTCACGAAATGCACCTTTTTTATGTTAGTATTATTATGCCAGAAAATATGAATTTTATGCATTATACCATAGATAAATATAATAAATTATATATTTTCGTCCTTTATACAGGGTCCGCCAAATAACTTTTTTTTTGAAAATTCTATAAAAAAAAACTACTGGATATATTCTCAAATTTCTTTTTTTATTTGAAAGTATAATTCTTCCGGTTAATAATGGAAAATAATTTTATTCAAATGGCTGCCTCGGCTGGCCATGCAGTAGCCTACACGATCGGTCCAATTTTTAAGCACATTATCGATTGTGTGCAGCTGTATTTCACCAATGGCTTCACGAATATTGTCCTTTAAAGCGTCAATTGTCTCTGGCTTGTCGGCGTAACACTTATCTTTGGGGGCACCCCACAAATAATAGTCCAACGGTGTCAAATCGCAGCTCCGAGGTGGCCAAACGACATCAGCTCTGCGGCTGATAATGCGATCTTCAAAAACAGTGTGTGCCATCTTCAAGCTGTGTGGCACGTAGCGCCGTCCTGTTGAAACCAAATGTTGCCGATATCCTCCTTTTCAATTTTTGTGAACAAAAATTCGTTCCACATGGCCCGATAACGATCGCCATTGACTGTAACGACCACTCCTTGCTGATTTTTGAAGAAAAATGGCCCAATTATGCCTCTGGACCAAAATCCGCACCAAACAGTGACTCGTTTTGGGTGCAGCGGCTTTTCAATGTATGCGTGCGGGTTTTCTGTGCCCCAAATGCGACAATTTTGCTTGTTTACATACCCGCCAAGATCAAAATGAGCTTCATCTGAAAAGATGATTTTTTTGGCAAAATCGGCATCTTCTGTAAGTCGATCGCAGGCCCACTTCTCAGCGTTGTTCAAGCGTATACACAACCATATTCGTTCAGCGGAAGGATAAAACTAATTATCTGTCAAATCAGACATGAGCTAAGTGTTACCATTCACGAAATAAGCACTAGTTGAAAAAAAACGTTATATGGCGGACCCTGTATATATATATAAAGAAATAAAATAAATTAGCTTTTTATAAAAAATTTAAGTAAACTGTTTTTTTAAATTCCTTTTGGAAATTTTTTATTAAAAAAATATCTTAACTTTGATACTTTACACATTTTTTTTTGTTATATAAATTATTTTTTATCTGTTTTTCAAATTCCGGGACTAGTCCCTGGATTCTTAATTAGTAATTTCGAAATCCCGAAATTACTTTTGAGTCCCGAAATTGGAAGCCCTAGACACTACATAATTTATATTATGCTATAATACAGAGAACAACGGTATGAGGCGAGAACATGAGGTGCACTTTGCAAGTGGCGCACCGACGTCAGGTACCGCGCGAGTTTATTTAATTTTTTTGCAATAGTAATAATCATTCTCCATCGATAAAAAACATTTTCTATGTAAAATCTGACGTAGAACACGATGGTTTTGTTTAAAACATGCTAAGTGGTGGGTAAGATTGGTTAAAATTTATTAAAACATTTAAATTGTGTATAACTTGTGAAATTAACTTTAAATTGTGAAATAATTATAAATTTTTTTGAAACTATCTTTTTTCTTAAAATTTGCTTTTTTATCTTCAAAAAGTTGTCTCTAGCTTAAAAAGAACCGAAGTTATAAAAAAAAGTCTCCATGGCAAAAATCACGAAAATCTCAAAATTTTAGCGCACTCTATTTAAAAAAAAAAAATCCTTGCACACATGTCTCTTTTTTCGATACAGAATCCGTAAAAAAATTTCATGAAAATCAAAAATGGGTCCGTAACTTTTTGTTCAAATCTGTACGGTTTGTAAAAAAATGACCCATATGTCTTTAAAAAGCAAATTGGTAATAATTATTTTAATTTTCAAGATAAGGCTTAAGAATTCTCCAGAAGTGATGCCACGACTATAATAAAACCCGACCATATCTATTGCTAATTCGATCTAATGCAATCTAGTTCAACAAGAAGATATATGAAGAATGGATTGATTTAAATTAGTATATGCTTTTAGTTGTTCTTAATTGAAACTTGAATTGAAATTTTTTGTGATTTTTTTACCTTATTATATATATGTTGTAAAATGTTACGATTTCAGAAAAAGCAGATCCGGCGTCCGATTTTGCATATATTTTTATTTACATATATATATTAAAAGAAAAAAACTAGTATAATAAAATTGATGGCAACTTTAAAATAAAAACGTTGATCGAACTTTTAGTCAAATGAATATTAATAAAACTTATGTTCGCAATAGATTAAAGTTAGAAACAATGGAAGGAACTCTGCATACAAAAGATTATCTGCGTATGAAATCTTTTAACTGTTTTAGTCCCGGTTTATACTCGTCAAGACTTGACGGTCAAGTCTTGCATTCGGGGGAGCGGGAATCGTAACAAAAGGGAAAGAAAAAAATTGACCGTACCGTCAATTCTTGGGCAATTCGTTTTGTGTTCGTTCGTTGTCCCGCTATTTTCAATTTTATTTCGGCGTCATCAGTACAAACTTGAGAAGTAAAAGGGAGGAGTGAAAGAAACAATTGACCGTCAACTCTTGACGAGTGTAAATTGAATCGTCAAGTTTAAAGGGGAATATGCAAAACTTGAACGTCAAGTCTTGACGAGTATAAACCGGGACTTAGTCTTGAAATTGATAAAGTATTGATAAACAAATTTAATAAAGCAATGTATATATGACTTTGAAAAAATTCTATTTTTTATACACTATTCTATTTTTTTTTCACTAAAAACTATTTTTTTTGTATTTTTTGCTGGCTTAAAACAACAACATTTTTTCGTTAATTTAATTGAAGCAAAAGCTTTACATTTAAAGAGTTAAAATTTAAAAATTATGTATTATAGCTCTATGTGTTTCATTTTTACCGATTTAAGAGATCTATAATTAACCAAACTGTGTTGAAAATGTATTTAATTTGATTTTTACTCTTCGTTTGTGTTCCAAAATATTTTCAAACTATAATTTATTATACTATATTTTCTATATTTATAATGATTATTGAATTGACTTTTTAAAAAAATGTGATTTATTTAAATATATTAACCTTAAATATACGTCATACGTCTAATAAAATGCAATATTTTATTTGTCTTCTTTGTTGTAAAATGCGACTGAAAATTTCTTAGTTCTTGTTTTCAGAGTTTCACAAATCCGACGAGCAGAGTGCAAAAGTTGCGCTGTAAATTTTTTTTTCATGGCAACACTGTATGCGATGAAAGAAGATGCAGAGAGAGAGAGAGAGACTTATATGTGAAAAGAGCTCTAGTCATGGTTGTGTTGATTTTTCGAGTACCTTAGAATAAATTCATTCATGTTTTCCTGAAGTACATATAATTGTATTTATATTAATTAAAAACATTTTCTGCAAAATAAAAACAAGAACCTCTCGGAATATTTCGATTTCGTTGCCTGTCAGTAAATAGCTGTAAGTCGCGAAAGTGTACATTATTTGTTTCATGTTTTCTGTGGTTTGTTTTGAAAAAACATATTGAAGGGTACCGGTCAATTTGTTTGTTTTGTTTAACTAATTTTAAAAAAATTCTGTAATTTTGATACTAAAAAAATTCACATATCTTCAAGAATAACGTCGTTTCCTTTGAATGACAAAAAACCATTTTGCATATTTCCATACGCTTTACGTCAAAAGCTTATTTTTTTTTCTGGCTAAAAATCGTTATGTTCTGAACGAATAAAACCTAAACATCAAAATTATCAGGGTATATCAGCTAGTATAAAATAAAAACTGAGAAAAAATAATAAATATAATCATAGGCACAGACTTTATTTCGAATTACATTTGGAGTTAAAGAAAAAGCGCAAGGATCTTTGTTCCTGACGGAGTCCCTCGAACGTATCACTTTTTTTATTATTTTTAATTATGCATCTGAATTAATTTAAAAAAATTTAAATCTTATCAAAATCAGACCAATTTTGTTAAAGTGGCAGTCATTTTAACCAAAATTAACAAAATAATCAAAATTTACCAATTTTTTAAAACATTTTTTTGATGGTAATAATTTTTGGAGGTTTTTTTAAATTTTTATTGATTATTGATTGAGTTTTACTTTGATCGATATTATTTCGTTCAAAAATATTTCAATATCTAATCGAAGTATGGTAGCCGTAGCCTGCTGGTAGAGTGCGTGGCACGTAAGCTAAAGAACCCTGGTTTAAATTCCAGCTCAAACAGAATGTTTGTTCAATTGAATTAATAGGTCTGTTTCCGTACTCACACTGTGTGACTTGTGAGTCGCTATTTTCTGTTTCCGTACTTTTTGTGTAAGCTATGGGAGAAGAAGAACAAGCATAAAATCGCTCTCTCGAGCACAGAATGTGCACAGAGCGTGCTAGAACAAGAACAATATAAATAACATATAATTCTTGGTGCTAGAACTCAAGACTTCGAGTAAATTAAGAACAAGCATCAATAAGACTAAGCATCAAGAAGAACAAGCAAATGTCAAATGTTTGTTTATGTTTTTCAAAAATATTCACAAATTCTGCTGCAAAAAAATAAATTTACAAATTGCAGTTTCTTGTGATCTTCCATTTTTAACTATAAATATTTGAAGTAATTTTATAACTTAAAACATAGCTTAAAAGATTTTATAGTTTCAAAAAATTTACTTCACAAACAAAATTACGACAATTTCAATTGGCGCTATTTACGTTTGACTCGTCTGCTGTCAGAATCAGCTGTTTTGTGCTTGAAACGTGCTAGAAGCTGTTTCCGTACTTTTGGTAATATTCTCAAATTTCATTTTTACTCTCTCAGTTCGAGCTTACCAGAAGTTACACAAATCTTACACAGTGTAGAGTACGGAAGCACACCTAATATATCTGTTCGGCCGTCACCTCTCTACACACAATGGCAAACCTCAGAGAGCAAAAATTACCATGTAAAGTTTCTTAAGAACATAAGCTGTTCGGAGTTGGCATAAAACTCGTAGTTTTAGTTCTCGAACATTTGTGTTCAAACTTTTAAAAACACGCAAACAACACTATTGATCAATAGAAGCTCGGTCAGAGTCCTTCCAAGGGCTGAAATGGCCAGTTTATTATAAGCTTTTGTTTAACTTGCTTCGTTCGTTTGTATGTATCAGAGAACAGCTTGAGTGCATTCAAATGGCGTTTCGATTGTTTCGTCAATAAACGAGCACCGAATGTGCTTCCTGCATTTAAATTAATGCGCAAATGCATGTTACCAATCGCTGTTGATACGAGTGCCCAGAGTGTGAGCGCTAGCGATTACGAACATCTGCGACACAAGAATGGCAAACAAGGCAAGACATGAGGAACAATCGCTAAAAGCAAGGAAAATCCATGCTTTTATGCTCATTCGCACAAAGGAAAACTATTAGTTGCAGTGTTGCATTTTTTTATTCTGCGAATGTTGTTACCAGACACAAAAAATTGCAATATTATAAAATAAGATTTTAATTAGAGTTATTATCGCACAAGTTGGCGAAAAAATATGTCCACAATCAACTTCTATGCTAATTTGACTGCGAGGTGGATAGCAGGAAGTGAATACGATTAATGTGAAAATGACTTTTATTAATAAGGCCAATTGTATAAAAAAATTTCTTAAAAGCCATAACCTTTGATTGGAAAGAGATATTGGGGTTATTTTTTCATGTAAATTATTTTTGAGATATTAAATATAAAAACATCATTTTGGTATAAAAAAATTTCGTCCATAAAAATCATAGGGCAAAAAAAAAAAAAGACAAAAACAGTTTGATAATTTTTGCGCAAAACTGGACGATTTTTGCAAAAGAATGCTATGTCATATAAAAGGTAATCAGGAATTTTATATAATAGTATAGATGATTCCCCAAATATTTCGGCTGTAGCGATAGCCATCCGTGAGCTGGAATGGCTTAAAATCACTTCTAAATTCAAGTTTTTTGTAAAAATATTGGCTGATGTGGTAGTTTTAAAAAAAATAAACGGTCAGAAATAATAGTTATGAAAAAGTTCTTCCAATTAGCAGCAAAAAATGTTAAATTTTTGCATTTGGATTAATGCAAATACTGTTTTTCATGCAATTATTAATTATTTAATAACTTATTAATTATTTTTAATTACATACAAAAAAAAAACATAATTATTTCAAATGCTATTCTCACTTTCAAGATATAGTTGGGAAGGTTTTGAGTGGCTGCAATTTATTGATTGATTCCTGGTCAGAATTCCGTATATTGCCTAAAATATAAATTAAGCACATACTGAAAAATATTGTAAGAGATTAAAAAACAAAATACAACTTATGAAGATATTTTAATTTTAAAAGTTTTGTATAAATTACATTAATTAAATTTCGAGCTTTAGATCAATTAAGTATTGTATTAATATTTTAAAATAAAATATATCAAAAATATGTATAAAAAAGAAGCATTATTTTCTCCGATTGCATACATTTCAATTGTTGATGCAGATAGGAAGAGCTTTTTCGCCATATAATTTCTGGCAGTTTATTTTTTAAAACTATTACAACAACCAATATTTTGACAAAAAACTTAATTTTTAGAGGCTATTTCAAACTATTCCATCACTAGAATCGAAATATTTGCGGAATATTCATAAGGATTTTTTTGAGAAACTGACACAAACAACTTAACCTTCAGCCTTTAATATTCATCGAACAAAGAAAAAATAAAATATAATGATTTATGTGGCGAATGAAACGAATATTTTATTAAATATTCTTATAAAATATTTAATATAATTTTTTTACAAGATATTTATATTGTATCTAAAATATTATTTTGTTGTTTCTTATTATGTATTAAAAAATATTTTTATTATAGAAACAATAAAGCAGTTGCATATCATAGAAAAAATATAATAAATATATTAATAACCAGGGCTCGTACTTTGATGACCGAAAAACTGACATAAGTGACATAAAAAACGCAAACATTTACATAAAAAAATAAAGAAAAAAAAAAGCCTTAAAAATAAAACATTACTAAACACGTATTGCTGTAAGAAACTTAAGTTAGTATAAAGTTTCTATTAGTTTTGGGATGGTGATGTGAAAAATCTGACTGAACTAACGTATACGTGTGATTTCACAAGTAGTGTGGATAAAACCTAGTAGCAATGCATTCAAAATCATTCTAAGCACAGAATTAGTGAATGAAATTAATAAAAACTATTTATAAGTAATATAAAAGGTTTAACTAATTTCGAATTTAAAAATTTTTAAGATTTATACAGTTGAGTCCTTATAATTGCGAGTTTCATTTACGGGTGTTTTTATAGGTTAGTAATCAAGGGTTAAGCAATAGGTTAAGCAAACTCTTTTATATAATAAATTCATTTTTATTTTCAGTTCTACTGTATCTACTATTAAACATAACCGATTTTAATTTAAATTAAATTGTAGCATAATTTTAAATTGTCCATATTCGCTGCTTTTGATAAATATCACAGGCACCTATAATTTTGATCAAATCATATTCTACGCCTTTCTTGGACTTTTCTAAACATATTCTGGCACCAAGTTCTTATAGAAATTTCGCAGTTCTTACACCCGAAAATGGAGGTATTGAATTAAATGAATCAAAATTAAAGACTGAAGTGTTTTAATCAATTCGACTACACAGCATAACCTTAAATTTTAGCCATTCTTTGACAAGTTAACAGTTGTACAAAATTAGTTTTATTAATAAATACCTGCTCGTTTTGAAAAACTCCATACATTTGGGTTGAATACTCATTTTTTGGGCTTTTTCTATAAAATAGTTTAATAAAACTTTGCAGGACACGTCGCTTCTTTACAACAGTTGTCAGAAGGATCTCTTTCTAACGTGCACAACTTAGCTCAGCTCGTGACATTTGCTAAACCTACACTTTCTCACATTCATAAAAAAAAAACAAATTAATGACAAGTTTGTGTTGGTTTTTATCAAACATTTTTTTAGTTGTGTTGGAGCTTTGGTTACGCTTGTCTTGAAGGTATAAGGAATGTTCATTGAAAGCACAACATTGTTGTTATTTTACCGACAAACTTTCAATAATAGTTTGTTTACTAATTTTGGTCGCTTTCAAGATTAACTTTCATGCACTCTTGGTCCAAATTTTAGCTCATGTTATTTTAAAAATTTACTGTCTAAAACTTGCTACTGGCAATACTGATTACTCCAAAGTAGAGAAAAGAAAACAATAAACTAAAAGGAAACAAACAGCACAAAGAAGAACGCGCTGCTAGAGAAGGTCAGAGAAGTATGGAAACAACAAAAATGCATGCAGCAGCTGACACTCGAGCTTTAAGCGAAGCATCCGAATGATCTCGTGGTCTGGAGGCTGACTTTGCATCAATTCGCAATCATGACAAAGTGTGCTTTGCAGCAATCGTTGTTTACGAACTCGAGCGGTATATATGCATTTTTTTCTTGTGTGCGATTGCGGCTGACGACGATTGTTACTCGAGTGGCAAAAACTGACGAATGGTCTCATGCAAATCTCTGGTATGTATGTATGTCCTCAAAACTTGCAAGCCATTTTTCTACAACTTGTTGTTATCCGATTAAGCTGAAATTTAGCAGACATATGTAAGTCCGGTGAAAATGCAATATTATGATAAAACTTTTTGCCACACCCCTTTTTACCACCCACAAATCAATAAAAATGCTATATCTCTAAAACTATTGGGCCGATTCATCTGAAGTTTTGGCAGTAAATTTTCTTCGAGTAGAAGATAATTAAGGAACATTTTTGCCACTCCTCCTTTTACCGCCCACAAATCTATACAAATGCCATATCTCTAAAACTACGGAGCTGATTCAGCTGAAATTTACACAGTAACGTTTCATCAAATAAAACATGGGGTTTATGAAAAACATTTGGCCAAACCCCCTCTTACCGCCCACAAATCAATAAAAATGCTATATCTCCAAAACTACGAGGCTAATTCAGTTAAAATTTTGGCAGTTAGTTTCCTTCAAGAGGATGGTTCAGGAAAAAATGGTGTCACAACCCCTTTTACCGCCCACAAACAAATAAAAATAATATATCTTCAAAACTAGTGGGCTGATTATAACTTGCTTCGTTCGTATATTAGTATTTTTGTATGTATGTATGTCCGTCAAAATTTGCAAACCATTTTTCGAATTAAGCGGAAATTTAACACACATATGTAAGTCCGGTGACAATGCATTATTATAAAAACATTTTGTTAAAATCACATCAAAATAAAATCATGCAGCGCGATTTTTATCATAATGTTCGTTTATTCCAATTTTTAATCTTAAACTAAAACTTAAAGTAATACTAAGCAACCAAACTAGTATAGACATACGATAATTACCACAGTGCACAGTTATCTCAGTGTTCTGTGAGAGAGACAGTTACCATCTAAAGATGAGTTATTAACTATATACCAAACAGAGTGCTTAATTCTTGGCTGTACTTAATATATAACACAATTTTTGCCACACCGTCTTTTACCGCCCAAAAATCAATAAAAATGCTATATCTCCGTAAGTTTTGAAAAGAAAAGATGTTAATAATAAACCTTTAAGACTGTAAAGTAAAAAATAAATAAAAAGTAAAAAAAAAATTTTTAAAAATAAGCTTTTATTTAAAAAAGACGAACTAAAAAGTAAAAAATAAATTTAAGTGACATTTGTCATATATGTATATATTAGGTATATTCTAGGTGCAGAAGAAACCCTCTCTTGGTTACTCATCATCATAATATAAGCGTACGTAAATTGGTAAGTTCTAAGGAGTTATATAAATTTAGAATTTTTCAAATGCATTTATATTTAAAAGCTTGAGGCACCGATGTCCGCGATCCGTTGTACAGGTTTACTACACATTATCTGTGGCATTGAATCTTTTAGTAAGCTTACCTGCATATAAACTGTGATCCATTCATTATACAGGTTTACTACACAATATCAGTGCTTTAAGCTTTTAAATATAAATGCATTTGAAAAATTCTAAAATTATATAAGTGTTTAGAACTTACCAATTTACGTACGCTTATATTATGATGATGAGTAACCAAGAGAGGGGTTCTTCTGCACCTAGAATATACCTAATATATACATACATGACATATGTCACGCCTTTTTTAAATAAAAGCTTATTTAAAAAAATTTTTTTTCTTTTTATTTATTTTTTTTTGTCTAAAAATATTGATCAATGATTGATTGTTTTTACTGATCGAAAAATTATTGAGTAATATAATTTTTATTTTTTATCGATGAATATCGATCTTTTGTTAATTTATATTTCTGATCGAAAAAATTGTGGTTTTTATATTATTTGACCAATTAAAGCAAATAGCTGAAAAATTTCCGAAAATTATCCTTTTTTTGTTATTTTTGATTATTTGATTATTTGATATAACTTTTGTTATAAGATATCAGCGATATCTTATGATAAAAACTATTTTGTGATCTAACCGAAACAATAAAGATCAATTATTAATTTGTATTTCCCATCTGATCGAAGGAATATTGTCAATGATTAATTTTTATTAGTGATCGAAAAAAGATCTATAACTATTGATTTTGATTGCGTATCAATATTTTTTTGATCAAAACATAACTTTGACTTCCTCGATCAAATAAAATCGGTTGATTTTCGATTTATTACTGATTTGTATATCTGATCGAAAAACATCAGTGAATTTTTATTATTTCAACCAATGATTGATGTTTTTAATTTGGTTGAAAAAAATAGCGATAAAAAGGAATCGTTAGGAAAATTATTGATTAAAAACATCAACCAATCCCAGCAACATACTTCGTGCTTGCAATCTTTCACTTGCCAAAGCTATACTTCACATTCAGAGTTAAGCCGGCTCACCAGACCCCACAGAAGCACGTTTGTCATCGATCAGCGGCTGTAACTTAACTGACCTAACGCAGCTTTCAGCTGACTGCCAAAGCAGCAGACTCAGACGTCGAGTCAGGTGTACAACCAACAACTCGCATAGCGGCAAAACTCATCCCAACAACAAGTTGTATTCAACAACAGCAACTTTGGCTTTGGCTCTGACTCTGGCCCATAGCTTAACAGTGCCCGCCTGATGCTTGTCTGAGTTTAGTCTTAACTTTACTGTCGTGTGCAGCGGTCGTAAATACGGAATAAAATTGAAAAGCAGAGAGTAGTAAATAGAAAGAAAAAACGAAATAAGCAGAAAAGCCGGGAGAAAATCGTAAATAAATAAAACTGCAAGAGTGAAAAGTTTTGGGAAAGTATTTTAAGCGTTTTGTATGAAAGACGTGAAAATTTACATAGTGATTTGGAAAATAAATACAAAAAAAAAAAAATATTCCGCACTATTTAATAACTAGTGAAGCGAGAAAAAATAGATTAAAAATATTAATAAAATTTAAAGAAAAAAATTAAAACTGAGCAGCAAAAAAAAAAACTGATTTTGGTTGTTTAAATAAAAAGACTTCCCCCTCTAATAAGCAATTTTAGACAGCAGCACCTTGTTACTGGGTAGTCAAGTGTAACGCTTAAGTTACAGTTTTTGTTTTGTTTTGTTTTTTTTTTGCTTTCATTCTGCTTTACTTGCAACTAGAACAAAGCTTGTGGAGAATCTGAATCTGAGAGCCTCTTTCGAAAGTAAGTCGTGCTCAGCCAAACGCCAAAAATGCACTCCACAAATATGGATAAAACAACAACAAAATCGACAGCAGCAGCTACAGCAACACATGCGTCATCAGCAGCAGCAGCAACAGCTGAACTGGAGCAGCTTTCAAAACCTATACTAAGTCCAACACGATCCCTTGATGAAGGCTTTGAAAGCGATCCGGATCGAGTTTCGACCGACTCAGAGCATCAAGCAACTGGAACCAACAACAATAACAACAACAACAACAGCAGCAACACATCACAGGCCAAGCTGACAAAGCTTGGAAGCAATGATGTTGTTGGCTCTACTTTGGCGCAGTTGTCATCGGCAGCCACTGGAGGTTTGACATTAAATGGTGCCGCCTCACCTACAGCAACAACAATAGCGGAGCTAAATCGCCAACATGCCAGCTTAACTTTAGGACCTCAGATTACACGACGTCAACGAGTGACGGGTTCCGGCCAGCAGCACCAGCAGCAGCAACAGCAACAGCAACAGCAACAAACAATTGACAAATACTACAAAGAAATGCAACAACATCTACAGCAGCAACAACAGCAACGTCGCGGTTCTGGTAACTTAATTCAACAACAATGCCAATACAATGATGCCAACCACAGCAAAAACTCCAACCACAACAACAACAAGTTGTCAACGACCACCTCCTCACCAACTGCTTCGGCCAAACAAGTGCAAATACCGCGCGCCCTCAACTCGATGACTTCGAATCTGTCATCTCTGACAAGCGGCACACGTTCGCAACTGCCGCTGCAGAGTGCCACCACTAACAGTGCTGGCAGCTCTGGCACCTCTCTCCAACGTCTGCAATACCAAAAGCAGCGTCAGCCTCTAGTGGCCTCTGCTGCCGGTCATCAAACTGTGCACAATCATCGCTTCAACGCCTCTACGAGCAACGCCAACACCAACACCAACACCAACACCAACAACAACAACAACCATCTCAACAATCATCTGCATAATGGCGGCTTCCGGCGTTCCAAGACACGCACCATGTCACCGGCAGTGGGCAGTAGGGCGAATGTCAGTGGCCCAACCAGCCTGCCGAGCAACCATGCGACTGCGTCATATGTGCCACGTGGATCTAGTCTGCGCTCGCATTCCGTGGACACCATATCGAGACAGCGCTACTCCGATCATCCCAGTAATGCGCTCTATCTAAAGCACGATGGACACGGCATCACCACATCCGCTGCCGCTGTGCCGTCGCATAGTCGCATGTTGAACTACAAGTATCTGTCCACAATGGGTGGTGCACAACCGTCATCATTGTCAATCGATGCGAATACCACACAAGCGCTGCTAGTGCAGCCGATGTCAAGCGCCACACTAACCGCTTCCTCATCCGTTGTCGCCGCTGCCGCCACACTACCCGGCACGGTTATCAGTTCAGCGAACGGTGATGCCGCTGCTGCTCTGGTGGCAGCAGCCGGTGGATCACCGGTCATCGCCTCGTCCACAAACAGCCTCTACACCTTCTACCCCGCCGAGGGTAACCTGCAAGTGTGGCAATCCGAATGCGGCGATTTGACGTACAAGTCGTCACGCAACCAGCAACTACATAAGGCACCAGTCTGCTGGACGCAATCTATACCAAGGCAAACGAGACGGTAAGTAGATTTGGCCGTTAAGTTGGCTAAGAGAGTTGGTTGATTCGATTAAGTTTGGTTTAGTTTAGTTTGGTTTAAAATTGAAAAATGATTGATTAGAGCAACTAGTTCATCTAAGGCAATTTAATTCAATCCAGTGTTCGATCATCATTATAGATGGTTCGTTAGCTGTTGTGTTCTTTGTTTTTTTATAAAATCTCAACTACAATGCGATTTATCAAGTCTGCAATAATCTTATTTGGCCAGCTAGTTTGTGCAGAGCAAAATGCGCAAGAATTCCTTAAAACTACTATAACTACTTTAAGTTTTAATATTAATTCGGCTGCTTTAGGTCTTTGCTGGTTTTATGAAATGTTGTCACACACTTTCAACACTCACTGTAGTGCTACTCTTGTTGCTACTTGGACAGCTTTGAGCAATAATTTAAATATGTGGATTTATAAAATGTTGCCCAATCCTTTTTTAATTTATGCACTTTACCCAAGAGTCATGCGAAACAGCAAAAAAGAGATATAGGGGGGGAAGGGGGGGGGGTAAAGGTTTAAATCACCTGGTAGTGTTGAGGATATGTTGAAAAATTGATGTCAAATTTGTACGCTAATTAATACAGCAGTCTTAGGAAATATATAATTATAACATAAAGGACACATGACTGAGCACATGAGAAAATCCAATAAATTACACAGAAAAACGAAATCGGACTTAGGCAAAGCTCAAGAGTTTTGATAATTGATATCAGGGTGGCCAACTCATTTGTTGGTTTTCCCCGCAGTGTTTATCAAAACTCCCCGAATTTTCATCATTTCACCTTCAAGAAAAAGTTTGTAATGTACTTATTTATGGGGCATTCCATACAAAATTTGCCACCAAAATGTTTTTTTGTCAATAAAACTTATTTTTTATGGTTCATTATTCAAAAATATTTGACACATATTTTTTTATTTAAAAAAAAAAAAGAACTTCACGAGAAAATAATTTTTTATATTACGTTTTTAAAAAAGGACCTTTTTTCAATCGCTTATACTGCAATAAATAAAGAAAATAGAAAAATTTGTTCCAAAGAAGAAGTGAGCATCCTCTTTTTAGCTTTCGATTGATGTTCACTAAAACTTAATCACATTACTTTTAGAATTCGAAAAATAAAGATTTCCAAATTGATTTTTTTTTAAATTGGGCCTAATTTTTTTTTTTTTTAAAAAAAGTCAAAACCTTTTTCTTAATACTGGTAGAATTTCAAAGTGGGCACTTGAATACTTACGGAGCAATGAATTTTTCAATCGCAACTTACACGTGCGAGGCAGAGAACTTCAAAGAGTCGCTTTTTTAGCATTCAGCGTATACTCGATTCAGAGTATAATCGTTCGTAATCCGTTAAAAAAAGTTTTATATTCGAATAACTTATATATCTACTTATTTTAGAGCAAAAAGACTGTTTTCTTGGAAAATGTACAACTAATAATGTAACTTTTTTAATTTTATGTTTTTGTAAAACTTCAGAAATTTCTTTGGACATTTGATTGTTTGTTAGACAATTTATACATTTTCCCAAGAAAACATTATTTTTGCTCTAAAATAAGTAGATATATAAGTTATTCGAATATAAAACTTTTTTTAACGGATTACGAACGATTATACTCTGAATGCTAAAAAAGCGACTCATTGAAGTTCTCTGCCTCGTACGTGTAAGTTGCAATTGAAAAATTCATTGCTCAGTAAGTATTCAAGTGCCCACTCTGAAGTTCTACCAGCATTAAGAAAAAGTGTTGACTTTAAAAAAAAAAAAAAAAAAATTGGGACCAAATTAAAAAAAAAATCAATTTGGAAAACTCTATTTTTCGCAATCTAAGAGTAATGTGATTAAGTTTTAGTGAACATCTATCGAAAGCTAAAAAGAGAGTGCACATTTCTTCTTTGGAACAAATTTTTCTATCTTCTTTAGTTATTGCAGTATAAGCGATTGAAAAAAGGTCCTTTTTTAAAAACGTAATATAAAAAAATTATTTTCTCTTGAAGTCCTTTTCTTTTTTTGAAATAAAAAATATGTGTCAAATATTATTGAATAATGAACCATAAAAAATAAGTTTTATTGAAAAAAAAAATTTTGGTGGCAAATTTTGTATGGAATGCCCCTTATAGATTTATAAATTATGTATAATAATAATTTTTTATACTTGTAATAGGCTTTGGCCGTTTAAAAGTTAAACACTTGTTTAAATTTTAAATATTTATTTGTTGATCGATATTTCGACTAAAATTATCAGTCATTTAAAAGGAAAACTTCAAAAGTTATTCGAAATACATATCAGTTTTTTTACAACGATAATATTTTTGTATTATATATTTTGCTCTTCTTTCTCTCTTCTTCATAAGCATGCTTTTAGATAACCATTTTTTTCTCTGTGTTTGCAAAAAGATAGAACAAAACGTAGAGTTTCTACTGCAATTCCAATTTGAAAAAAATTCGGAAAAAACTATTATATGAAGTTGAAAAGCTTATTGCTGTGGTTTTGACTGTGCCTACATCAGCAGCTTCATCTGAGCGTTCTTTTAGTGCACTAAGACGACTTAAAGCATATCTTCGAGCAACTATGACACAGAAACGACTCACTCATGCGGCACTTATATACATTCACAAAGATAAAACCGAAGAATTTAATTCGATAAAGGTGGTGAAAGAGTTTGTTTCTCGCAAGGAGAGAAAGAAACATTTAGGAATAATTTAAATTGATATAACTTTTTGTACCTTATTGCATTTAAACCATGTAAAGATATACCTAGTCTTGCTTTATAAAACGCAACAATTATTTCTTAATTTTTCATATTACCATATGAAAGATCCTTTAAAAAATTATCTCTGATATCGAAATTGGAAACACGGTTGCCACTTTGGTAAAATTGTACCAAAATTGGTACATTTATTTTAATTTGGTACCTTGGTACATTATTTATCGAGTTGGTACATATTGTAAAACATTTACAATTTAACAACTTGTTACAAAAAGCGAAATTTGGTATTGGGGGTTGGAATTAGTTTTAAAGGTTTTCTAAGAGATGGCGTAACTATCAATAGATCGCATCGGGCACACCTGTGACTATATTCATTTCAAAGCACATTGTGTAAGCTTCATTTTTCAGTATGTGTCATTCCACTGAAGTGTAAACAACATATATTTTTTTCTCTGTGAACATGTCGACTTTCGTTCCAACAAAACGCAATTTGCGGGAAGGTTAACTTTTGTGCTTCCATTTGAAGAAAAAAGCGGTTGAAGCACAACGCACGCTTACTGAGGCTTACGGGGACTATGCTCCATCGATTTCTACTTGTGAGTACTGGTTCCGTTGGTTTAAAAGTGGTGATTTTGATACGGAAGACAAAGAGCGTCCGGGCCAGCCGAAAAAGTTTGAAGATGAGGAATTGGAGGCTTTGCTCGATGAAGACCCGTGTCAAACCCTTCAAGAATTGTCAGAATCATTGGGAGTCGACTTATCAACGGTCGGCAAACGCTTAAAGGCCATGGGAATGATTCAAAAGCAAGGAAATTGGGTGCCGTACCAGTTGAAGCCGAGAGACGTTGAACGGCGATTTTGCATGTGCGAACAACTGCTTCAACGGCATAAAAGGAAGAGTTTTTTGCATCGTATTGTCACTGGTGATGAAAAGTGGATCCATTACGATAATCCTAAGCGAAAAAAATCGTGGGGACCACCCGGCCATGCATCAACATCGAGGGCCAAGCCGAATATTCATGGCGCCAAGCTTATGCTGTGTATTTGGTGGGATCAGAAGGGTGTCGTGTACTATGAGCTGCTAAAACCTAACGAAACCATCACTGGGGAACGCTACCAACAACAATTGATGCAATTGAGCCGAGCATTAAAGGTTAAACGGCCGGAATATGCCAAAAGACACGACAAAGTGGTTTTTCAACATGACAACGCACGGCCACATGTTGCAAGAACCGTCAAGGAAACGTTGGAGGCGCTGAATTGGGATGTGCTACCCCACCCGCCTTATAGCCCAGACATAGCCCCTTCCGACTACCACCTATTCAGATCGATGACGCATGGCTTGGCTGAGCAGCGCTTCACTTCTTACGAGGATACCAAAAAATGGGTCGATTCGTGGATTGCCTCAAAAGACGAATCGTTCTTCCGGCGCGGAATCCATATGCTGCCAGAAAGATGGGAAAATGTTCTAGCTAACGATGGACAATACTTTGAATAATATACATTGTACCGTTGTTTCTAAATAAATGCTCAAAAACCGAAAAAAAATCTTTAAAATTAATTCCAACCCCAATAGCACTGGAGAAATTTTCAGACATTTGTTTAGTGGAACTTTCATTGCATTAAGTTATAAAAGTTGAAAGCTTACATGCTTTTCTTGTCATATATATTAAAAATCACATTTTTTGAGACTTAAGCATTTTCTGTGAGAATTTTCACTAAAGCAGAAAAATATCTCCAATCAGAAAATGTTTCTCTTATTACCAAAGATATTTTAAAACAATATAAAGACAAGTACGATTTAGGTAAAGAAGATCTAAATGTTTTGAATATAATAATATCTTCACAAGTTATGTCAGAAAACAAAATTTCTTTATTGCCATATTCAACAATTCATATTTAAGTATCATCTCATAGAATGCTACCCTGACGTTATTGTGACTCAGAGGAATCTTGTTCAGGTTTCAAACATTAGTTTTAAAATTGTAATGACGTTGGGAAAAAATTTTGGTATTTTGAGAAAAAGTCTGGGTCGTCAAGAATGGATTGGGGGAAATTTGTTTTAATGATTTTATCAATTTTGTAAATAGTCTGATGCAGTGTGACCAGAGTGGAATATTATATTCCACTTTGGCATATTTAAACTTCGGGAAGCATATTTTTTTTATAAAAATATGCAGCATAAAAAGTGGAATATTTTTCGTATGATTATATTTTTCAAAATTCACAAAAATTGCAATAAAAAAATGTCTATTTGGTTACTAAATGGTTATTTTTTGGCTATCGACACTTTATATTTTTTCATCTCTGAACCACCTTGTAAAACGCGATATAAGGAATTCATTTTGTGGTTAACTTCTTCGTTGTCAATTTTATTGCAATTCATTTAATAACTTCACGCAGCTTAAAAAGTGAAGTAAATTTGCTTATATGTTTGTTTGGTTAGATTTTTTTATGGATTATGTTACAGCAGTAAGTAATTTACTTCAAAAAACATTAGGGGTATTCACGATGTGTTGTATTTTCCCTTGTATTGTGTATTTTTGATAAATTTGATATTTGTAGTAAATTTTGTAATATAACAAAAACAAAATGCACAGTTTTTAAAATACAACCCTGTGGAAAATTTACAACGATGGAACACTATTGTATTCTGTGTAAATTTCGTTGTGTATTGGATCAGCTGATTGTACAAGCATTTCTACTCAGCATGGAGCAAGTTAGAGGCTACGGTGTGAATTTATTTAATAAAAATTAATATAATTTATGCTTTCATTTCAATTTTTGTATGATTTCCTTTAGTTAAATGATGATTTAAATTAATATTTTCAAACAGAAGTACAAACAAAAATTAGCTGATTTTAAAAATATAATATGTACTTTACTGAAGGTTTGATCACAATAAATTGTAAGTATTGTATATTTTTCAAAAATTTATCACAAATGCACCACATCGTGAATACCACTATTATTGCTAACAATAGCTATTTCTTTTAACTATTTTAAAATGTGGATTCAAAACAATAAAGCAGAAAAAAAGTTATTGATCGAAGTTCGGAATCTGAAGATTTATCAAAATGTGTGCTTTTCTCGCTTAGCTTACCATTTAGCAATGCTGAGGTTGAGAAATTTTTTAGTTATATGAATCTTTCTTATTTAAACGAAAATTCGAAATAGAATGCAAGAAAAACTCTTAAATAATTTGTTGAATGTAAAAACATGGCTGCATGTTCTAAAAAAGTGTTGCAATACCTATCAAATACCAGATAGCTTAATAAAAAAAATTTAGAAATGCGAATTTATATGATAATAATACAAGCAACAATTTAAGAATTGACCTCAAAGCTGTGCCTGAATTTTAGTTTTGTATATTGTGTATCGTTACTTAAAACTCAAAAAACCATAACAATGTTTATAAATTTTTATAGGAGAAGAAAATAAATTTAAGTGCGATAGTAATCAAATAAATAAATGTTTTTAAACTTGCTTCTGTGTTTTTTATATGCATATTTAGACTTATTTAGATATATATCTTTGAAATTGAAAGTGAAATATTTTTGTGGAATATAAAAATTGAAAGTGGAATATTTAGCATATTTTTTTTTTAACAAAAAGCATATTTTTGCAAAAATATTCTGGTCACACTGGTCTGATGTGCCTTCCACACAGCTCAGCAGCTACTGAGCCAATATTTTTTATTATAATAAATGTTATCAAATTATCATATTTAAAAAAAATTTGGTGCATTTTTTGTTATTTGGTACATTTTTTCGGAGAATTTGGTACATCAAAAAATAAGCAAGTGGCAACCATGATTGGAAAAACTTTTAAAAATAATGAAATTTTAATATTTTTTTTTTAGTTTTATATTTTTTTTTTTATTTTGAAACTAAAATAAAAGATTTGTTTATTGATATTCATGTTTCTTTTAAGAAATTTTGGTGATTTTTTTGCACCCCCATTTGTATTGCCCCCCAGACGAAATTAGCTTCCGACGCGCTTGATCAGGACCTTCATAGACAAAAAATATAAAAACATTTATCACAACACTTAAACATTATATTATTACAATAAAAAACAATAGAAAACAATTAAAATTAAACATTAAAAATAATAACCAGTAACACTAAACAAAAAGGTACTTGTTTAAAAGAATTATATTCGTCAACTACTATTTTGTCTAATTAAATGTTTGTAAATGAGAGCGCAGTTATCGGTGTCAGTTTTATAGTTGAGTCTCTTTTGTATGGGTGTGTTGATAATGTGGAGCATCTCTATTGTATTTCTTCGTTTGTAATTGTTCTCTTGCTGCAGAATCTTTGCCTCTTCAAAGTTGGGATAGTGGTCGATAACATCAGTAACATAATAATAAGGTCATTGATAGAGTTGAAGAAATTTGGCAAACTAGCTAAAAAATTCTAAATAATGGATTTTTGGCCAACTATCGGCTAAAGTCTGAAGTTCTAAATGATCGCCGATCATGCTGAAATTGTGGATGTCGTATTTATTTGGCCTTTTTTGCTCCCTAGAAACTAAAAATAAAAAAATGAACGAATTGGCGATTTCAGCCCATGTAGGAACTTTGAAAAAGCTTATATTTTTTTTGAAAAAACCTGAAAGGATAGGACCTGAAAGGATAGGGATAGATTATTAGAGGAAGAATTGATTGGAACTATACGTGAATTATCGATTAGGCGGAACAAACGTAAAAGACAATTTCAATTGCTTAAACCGAGGCTAGTGTTATGCCTTAACCTTGGCAAGCATTTCCAGCCCTCAGTTGTTCATGTCCTTTAACTGCACATTTTCCACAACTTAGTTGTGAATTTTTTGTTTCAATAATTCTTAAATGTAGTAAATAACAAAGAAAGCGAAAAGAACCATTGCCCGAACCCGGATATGAACCGGGGACCTCTGAGTTGATAGTCTAGAGCACTCTTCACTAGACTACAAGGGCCGAAAAAGTTTTGCACTATTGATCAATTGTGTTGTGAGTGTTATTAAATGTTTGAATACAAATTATCGAGAACTGGACCTAGGAGTTTAATGCTGCATCCGAAAGGTTTAGGTTTTCAAGAAACTTTACATCGCCACTTTTTATTCTATGAGGTTTGGCATTGCCTGCAGAGAGATGGCGGCTTAACGGAAATAATACTTCAATTTCTGTTCTGTCTGCGATTCGGTCAGGGATTCTCTCTGGGAATCTGTCTGAGATTCTGTCAAAAAACATTCTGTCTGAGATTCCATACAAACTAGAGATGGGCGCTTGAAATATTTTTGAGGCTCGGGCACGCACGAGCACGAAATTGATTTTTCGTACTTGCACGAAAACGCACGAACACGCAAGACAAAGCACGAACACACAAGATAAAGCACAAAAATGCACAAAAAAAGTCACTATTTAAAAATTTGCTCAGGAGCTATGAAAAAGTTACACATAAAGGGTGTTTTTTTAGTTGCATGAAAAGTTTCGATGGTTGTTGTCTATGGTTTGACAGTCGAAAATGTCAAATTGTGTTGACATTTCTATTAAATAAGGTTTGGCAATTTATTATGAATTGCTTAACGCTAGAACAACGCTTTCAAATTGCGGAAATTTACTTTAAAAAAAAAATATATCTATTCTGATGAAGCTCATTTCTACTCATTTCTACTCATTTCTATAATTAATAAAATGAAACCGTAATCATTATTTACCGTCCCTGATAAAAAACATAAATTTAATTTTTGCCCGGTTGATTTTTTCTTATAAAATAGGCCAACAAATTTGCTTTTCTTCGGCACCATGGCAGAATAACCAGGTAGATGCAATTCGGAGAGCAAAAAACGAGGGAGCGAATCATTGGCGTAGCTATAATGTCACTATTGACAATTTATGTTTATCCGTTCAGCCATAGGGATGTAAAATTTACTTGTAACCGTATAAATCAATTGAGTACCCAGATTTAATGTATGAACATGTAAAAAAATTAAACAAAAATCTAAAAAATTTCATAAAATGAGCCGTGTTTTAAGATATAATACATAATTAATTGTAGTTTGGCCTAAAATGAAGCAAATGAAAGTTTCTTTTAATATAATTTTCATTCGACTACTTATTTCGATTGTGTAGTAACCAATTTACTTGTGTAGCTATGTACGGCTGATTGAAATTGTCAAAATATATTTTGACAAGTGAAATTGCTGCTGGAAAATATAAAATTAATTTAATGAAATCGACGAGTGTTTGCTAATTTTATCGTGCTGGAACGGAAGCTAACAATTGATGATATGTTTTCAAATTATCGCGATGGGAGGAAGTTATAGGCAGTCCAGAAAATCCACTGTCAAAACTGAATAAATAAGTCTAGCTGGTTATTCTGCCATGTTCGGCACTAAATAGAAAATACAACTGACTTTTATGTCAAATATCTCTCTAAATTTATTTTTGCCATGTTGGCTTAAATTTTTTTCATATAACCAAACGATTTGATTTAAAAAAAAGCGCTGCAAAATAAATATAAAAATTACTTTCTGACATGTCCAATATTTTGGGCAAATCCACTGAAAGTGTTAATGCAGACATAAAGTGTAGGCTCTATTTTTTTGGACTCGACTGTGGCAGCCTCTTTTATTTAAATAAAAAAATAAAATTTAAAGAAATTTTTTTTTGTATTGCCAAAGAACTGAATTATGTTACGACTTTGATATATAATAATTTTGTTTTAAAATAGATTAATTAAAAATTTCATGAAACTGAAGTTTTAGCTTTGAGTTTTTCTCCTGAAAGACTAGGAAGCTAAGAAACAGCTAAGATCCGGAAGTAAGAAATAACTAAAATTTACGGTTCAAAACGCATGTCTCTTTTGAAATTGAAAAAAAAATATGTCCTTCGAAAACTTGATGATTTGATGTTGATTCAAAAAGCTTAGTAACAAGATTTTTAGTTTAATTAGTAAATCTATGTGTGTCTTTTTTTTTTTGAGAAGAAGACATATGATATAAAAAAAATGACTTTTTCCGCTAAAAATTTGAAAAATGTCTCTTTAAAAATGTTATTGATTGCTTCTTGAAATATAAAATATCGGCTTTCTTATTGATCTTTTGCTCTGTGTAGCTGCTATTGTTTTTATTGTTGACTTTTGTTTTTGTTTCTGTTTTCTTATTTTGCTGCTTCTTCTATTTCTGGAGATGAGATATTCTTTTCGAACTTAACACTAACGAGTTATATTTAATTTTTTTTGTTTAATTTTTTAAAACTTCCTTCTCAATATTTTAATATTTTAATGATGCAAATCCGTTTAAATTTACCACTTACCTTGTTGTCATTTCAAGTTTTGAGTGTTTTTTGTTGTTGTTTTTTTTTTGGTCTCTTGTCAAACAAGGCAATCATTAATAAAAGACACGAAAGTATGTTGTTAAGATGTTAATTTCTAAAATGGCAAGAACAAAAATGAAAACCTGTTATATAAGATTTTTATCGCAATAAAACAAAGATCAATAAAAAGTGTTGAAGTTAAATGTTTATTTTTGGTACTATTCTATATTTTGTAAATTTTTTTGTAGTTTATTTTTCGAACCACGTGGGCTTTGGCAAACAATAAAACTTTTAAGTGTAAACCGTTTTTCATTGACTCATCCGCATACATTATTCAAGAAATTGTTCCTATGAATAAAGGCAATAAAGTTTTGCCAAATAGCAGTTAACATGGCGATCAATATAATTTATTTGCACTCTAAATGAGTATTAACAACATTTGTTATTTTATTATTTTATTTATATACAGACAACAGTTGTTGTTGTTGTTGTCAATAACATTAACGCTTTATTATATAAATATGGCTACTTTCTCTAAAGGCTATTTTATTTAACTTAGCAAATGCTTAAATGTTTAACGCCAAGAGTAAAAAATCTTTATTGCAGAACTTGTTTCCACTCGCATTGCTTTCAATTGTTGTTAATTATTTTTCAATTATTGTACGTTTTTTTTTCTATTTATCTGTGTTATTTTTCATATGCTTGCATTTTCAATCTATTTGTTAGCTTTTGCTTAGCAGTCAGTAATTATTGCCTTGAACTCTATTATTTATTATTTTTGCCTCATTTTTATAGGTTGTTGCTTTTATAAAACTTCCTAATTGCCATTTTTTGTATTTATTCACGACTACTTCACTAAAACGATTTTCATATTTGAGTAAGGAAGCAATATTTGATTGTTTGTATTTGTTTAAAAACTCTTTAGTTTGCATTTCAAAGAGTTCATGTAAGGCTTTTGATGACTTAACTTAATGTTCTCTCAAATATTTGAAGGCTCTTATAAGAAATAAACAAAGTTGATATCGTCATCTTAGTGATTGTTTTAGCTTTTGCTTGTTTTGAAATTTAATTATTGCCCAAAGTCTAGCAAGTTTCGAGTGTCTATCGATCATCAAATTTGATTTATTTACGACTTTGAGAAGACAGCAAAAGAGATAATTTCTCTTTGTACTATTCTTTCGCAAAAGCTTAGAAGTCAGTATCATAGTTCTGTCATTTGTGATTTAACGTTGGTATTTAATCTTACAACAGCAACATCATTCCGTTATATTTTTTTAACAAATAATTCACAGTTTTGGCCCATACATAAAGATATAAGCAACTTTAAGCCAATGCGAGTTTGCACAAATTTTTCATCTGCTCGTAATCCTTTGTGTATTAAAATTGTTAGAAACTGTTAGCTATAAGAATTTTTGTCAAAATAGAAATGAATGTAGTTA
The DNA here is from genome assembly GCA_963920525.1 of Dichetophora obliterata. Taxonomy (NCBI): domain Eukaryota; kingdom Metazoa; phylum Arthropoda; class Insecta; order Diptera; family Sciomyzidae; genus Dichetophora; species Dichetophora obliterata. Next base: position 48,518,133 of record OY986435.1, read on the forward strand.
GCCAAAAAAAAAAAATAATACTAAAATATGTTTACATAATGATTAAGTTCGCAGGTTTTTTTTTGTTGGGTACACTCAAAAAATTGTATTAGTAGATATCTAATTACTGCTTCCATTCTACGAATTTTATTCGTAGTTTTTCGCCACGAATAGGACTCGTAGAATGGACGTAGTTTGGCACATATCACTTATATATTATTCGTATTTGTACAAAAACAAATTTATATTATACGAATACATTTACTCCTGATCTTAATACGCCTTCGTAGATTTTACAGTGCAATTCGTATATTGTCCAAATATTATTGTAGAACTTACAACCAGGGCTGTGGAGTCGTCAAAAAATAGTTGCGACTCCGACTCCGACTCCAACCGCCGAAATTTTTGAAGTATGACTCCGACTCCGACTCTGACTCTGACTACGACCAAAGACAAAAATAAATCAACATAACATTTTATTTTTTAAATATTTTATTTATTTTTATTAATTCTTAATAAAATTATAAAATAAAATAATAGTGAAAACTTAAAATAACAAAACTTCAAATAAAATAACAAAATTTCAAGTAGTTTATCTAAAATAAGAAACTATTCAGCATTTGTTTTTAAAAATAGGATAGCCTCAATAATATCTGGCTTCATTGATGCTCTCAAATCGGAAATTATGATTCTGAGTGCAGAAAATAGTCGTTCTACGGAGACTTGTGTCGGTGGCAATGCCGTGGCGATCAAAGCAGCATCTTGGAAAATCTCAGGGTACTTTGGCATTGCATCTTTTATTGCCAAATTTGAAGAACGGTCAAATTTCTCCACCTCCTTTAATGCTCGGTAAAAGTCTATTTTAAATTTTTAACATTTTTATTCAATCAAAAACACAACAAAAATCAACAAAATAAATAATTCAAATTAAATAAACTAAAAAATAATTTATTACAAAAGATTTAGTCAACTTCTGTAAAAAAAGCAAATACTTGAAAATTGAAAATATTGAAGAAAAAAAATTTGAAAGAATTTTTATTTTGGAAAATATTTGAAAAACTCTTTTTCGGAGAAAAAACTCCGGCAAAAACACCGCGACTCCGACTTTACGACTCCGACTCCACAGCACTGCTTACAACCATTGAATTTGCTTTCAGATGCCTTTGGTTGTTGCATAGATTTTTCTGCTACCACCTTGCAATCATAAAATAAATAAATTGGCCATTTCAGCCTTTGAAAGACGATATCGATTGTAAATTTTTTAAACTCTACTAATACTTCGCACACTCTACGGCTAACATACAAATGATTTGTTTCTACTTATATTATTTTTAAGTCGTAAATAGTACGAAACTATCAGTAAATACTACGAATTTAATGGAAGGATTTACGTAGTTATACGTTCAAGAAATTAACGAATGTTATTATTTATATGATACACAATAATTCGTACAATGCACTCATACGAAATGTTTTATTTTTGTTTACGAATATCATTAGTATTTTAGTAAACGAATAAATTCGTGGACACTACCACAGGTATTACCAATATTTCACGAATGAATTCGTAAAGATAACACGATACAGATATTTCGTATATTTTACGAACATTCCTAGTTTACAAATATTCAGTATCATTCGTTGCCATTTTACTAATAAATTTTTTGAGTGTAATATATTAAAAAAAATCACTAAGGAATTAAACAAATTCATAAATAAGAAAATAAAATATTTCTAATATGTATTACGTATCAAGAAAGTTAACTTGGAGCTAACATCAATTCACTTCTAAACGATTTAATATAATTTAGCAATCTTATGATGCTGGTGAGCTACTTGTTTGTGGCATAGTTTGAAGAGTATTTACTTTAAGTTTAATTAAATTTTAAAATAAAATATGTTATTTTAAAAAGTTGTTGAGCACAAATCACTTAACACCAGGGACCGAAAATAGCAGTTATTTTCGAAATTTCTATTCAAAAAGTCAAATGGAAAGAATAAGTCTATTCGATATTTGAATATAGCAATGTGATGCTTGTTAGCTAAGGAATAACAATTTTATTAATGATTTTAATTTGTCTGATTTTTTTTAAAAATTTAATAAATAATCGTAATTTTTTGACCAATTTTATTTCGATCAAAAATAAAAGTTAAAATCTGATCTTTATTTTTTTTGATCAAATATAAAGTTGAAATTTGACATTAATTTTTTAAAGCAATAATAAAAGTTAAAACTTGACTTATATTTTTTCGATCAAAAATATAAGTTAAAATTTGACTTTTATTTTTTTGATCAAAAATAAAAGTTATAATTTAACTTTAAAAGTTAAAATTTGATTTTTATTTTATCGATCAAAAGAAAAAGTTAAAATTTGACTTTTATTTTTTCGATCAAAAGTAAAAGTCCTATTTTAATTCCTATATCCTCTGCTAGCAGACGCTGTTCCAGCTGTTTGCGAAATAAATGAAAATAGAATGTGCAATGACAAGCAACTAAGCGATGCAATGTTTTTATCTATGTGCAAAAATGTTACGAATATAGATGTAAAAGAATAAAAAATGAACTCTATTCATTGTTTTGAAAATTAAAACTATTATAATAGTTAATAAGAAAAAGATCTGTGAAAGTTTTAATCTATATTTTTGATCGGAAAAATAAAAGTAAAATTTTCAAAGTTTTAATCTATATTTTTGATTGGAAAAATAAAAGTCAAATTTGAACATTAATTTTTGATCGAAAAAATAAAAGTTGAATTTTAACTTTTTATTGATCGAAAATATAAAAGTCATATTTTAACTTTTATTTTTGATCGAAAAAATAAAAGTCAAATTTAAACTTTTATTATTGATCAAAAAAATAAAAGTATAATTTTAACTTTTATTATTGATCGAAAAATAAAAGTCATATTTTAACTTTTATTTGCGATCAAAAAAATTAAAATGAATTAAGATTATGAGCTTTAGATCAAGTGAGTTTTCAAGAAGGCAACAACAACAACAACAACTCTGTATAGAGTCAATCACTTAGCTGACTAGACAGTCTGTTTCGGAAATCGCTACATATTCCTCATCAGTAGTCTTGTTGTTGTTGTTGTTGCCTTCTTGAAAACTCACTTGATCTAAAGCTCATAATCTTAATTCATGTAATTATTCAATAAATCATAAAAACTAATTAACTTAACTATGGCAGAGCACGGCCAAATGAGTTTAATTAATGTCAAATTAATTAAATAATCTAATAATTGATCGATTTTTCGGTCAAAGTCATGTGTAATTGAACATTTGGTTGTGAAAATAGCCACCTTTCAGTTAGAACACTAGCTTCTGGCGAAGCAAAAACTCGTTTCATTTCTATGGTGCATTTCGACAAACAATCGAACACCAATGAATATTGAAATAAATGAAGAAGCAACTAGAACAGATGGCAACCCTTGATAGAGTTGATGGCGGTGATCTAAAATGGCTTACTGCTTTGAAGTGTCATATGATTAGCAGCCATACAATTCATGAGAATGAATTAGAGGATCTACACATTCATATGCTAGTTTAAACAGTGAGTTGATCACAGCTTAATCACTCAAAGACTACTGATGAGGAATATGTAGCGATTTCCGAAACAGACTGTCTAGTCAGCTAAGTGATTGACTCTATACAGAGTTGTTGTTGTTGTTGTTGCCTTCTTGAAAACTCACTTGATCTAAAGCTCATAATCTTAATTCATGTAATTATTCAATAGATCAAAAAAACTAATTAAAATTAAAATCAATTTTTAACTTTTATTTTTGATTGAAAAAATAAAAGTCATATTTTAACTTCTATTTTTGATAAAAAAATTAAAAGTAAAATTTACTTATGTATTTGATCGAAAAACTAAAAGTCAAATTTTAACTTTTATTTTCGATAAAAAACAAAAGTCAAATTTTAACATGGTTTTTTCTGTCAAAGTTTTAATCTATATTTTGATTGGAAAAATAAAAGTCAAGTTTTAACTTTTATTTTGGATTAAAAAATAAAAGTCAAATTTGAAATTTTATTTTTGATCGAAAAATAAAAGTAAAATTTTAACTTTTTATTGATTGAAAAAATAAAAGTCAAATTTTAACTTATATTTTTCATTAAAAAATAAAAGTTTAATTTTAACATGGTTTTTTCTGTCAAAGTTTTAATCTAAATTTCTGATTGGAAAAATAAAAGTCAAAGTTTAACTTATATTTTTGATCGAAAAATAAATTTTTGATAAAAAATAAAAGTAAAATTTTAACTTTTATTATTGATAAAAAATAAAAGTCAAGTTTTAACATGGTTTTTTCTGTCAAAGTTTTAATCTAAGTATCTGATTGGAAAAATAAAAGTAAAATTATAACTTATATTTTTGATGACAAAATAAAAGTCAAATTTGAACTTTTATTTTTGATCGAAAAATTAAAAGTCGAATTTGAACTTTTATTTTTGATCAAAAAAGTAAATGTTAAATTTTAACTTTTTATTAATCGAAAAAATAAAAGTCATATTTGAACTTTTATTTTTGATCGAAAAAATAAAAGTCAAATTTTAACTTTTATTATTGATAAAAAAATAAAAGTCAAATTTTAACATGGTTTTTTTCTGTCAAAGTTTTAATCTATATTTTTGATCGAAAAAATAAAAGTCAAATTTTAACTTTTTATTGATTGAAAAAATAAAAGTCAAATTTTAAAGTAAAATTTGAGCTTTTATTTTTTATTGAAAAAATAAAATTCAAATTATAACTTCTAAAATTGATCAAAAAAATAAAAGTAAAATTTAAACTGTTATTATTGATCGAAAAATAAAAGTAATTTTAACTTTTATTTGTGATAAAAAAAAGTAAAACCAAATTTTAACTTTTATTTTTGATCGAAAAAAATCCTATTTTAACTTTTGTTTTTGATACAAAAATTAAAAGTCAAGTTTAACTTTTGTATTTGATCGAAAAGCTAAAAGTAAAATTTAACTTTTATTTTTGATCGAAATGAAATCAGTCAAAAAATAATGATTATTTGTTAACTTTTTGAAAAAAATCATAACCGTTACGGTCCCGGAGAACATAAGAAAATTGCTCTCAATTGGTGGTGTTTTTTGTCTTTTTCAACACAATGAGTTTTCCACTCATTCACTCAAAAAAAAAAAAAAAAAAGAAAAGAAGAAGAGCTTGAATATGTTCAATAAAATTTTCTTCATAAAATTAATAGGATTTTTCTAAGGAAAATTATTTTTAGTATTGGGATGAATTATAATTACCTGTTATTGTGATAAAAAAATAATTACCTGTTGGTTTTATCTCTGTGTATGTGTGTGCCAAAGCCTGTATTTAACGAAACTGAGCACGTAAGAATTTTATAACAAAAATACTTTAAGTCTTGATGAGATTTTTTTTTTTTAAAAATATGTCTTTATTGATGAAAACCCTAGAGAAATAGCAGAAGCAAAGCCAGAAATGTTAAAAAATACTGAAAAGTTTTAAATCAGTCTAAAATATTGTTTATTTATGCGTTGACAAAGCAAAAAGTCACTTTATTAAAACCATAAAATCTCTTAAAATGGCACAAAACTAACAAAACTTATAGGGTATTTGCGTTCTTGTTGTAACGTTGCAAATGCGATTTTGCAAGGGAAGATTTTTGTGAGCACATCTTTAATATTGTGATGTTGCAAATGCCATGACATTTTCCCTTTTAATTTTCTTTTTTAAAACTTCCTTTATTTCATTATCACTTCTTTGTTTAATTATAGAATCAATTTTTTTGCCACTAAAACTGTGAGCAATGCAAATAACTCAATTAGCGGTGTTCACAAAGTATCGGTGATGGTGTTAAATGAAAAATTTACACATTTATTTAAAATAGCGTCATGAAATATTATTGAGTTTGCATATGCAACAGCCTTTTGTTAAAGTAAATGCAAATCAGTGCTTTTTGTTTTTGTAAAAACAGCTTATTTTGCATTTGCAACGATGCCACAAGATCGTGAATTGCCCTTAAATATTTGAGAATTATGAAGAAAGGGTAAAAACACTGATTCAGTAAATAATAATTTATTTAATTTTAATTGTTACACATGCTTAGAATTCGTTAATGCACTGAATTTCAAATTTGAAAAAATCGTGTAAAACTCCGCCTACCTCCCATACAAAGTGACGTCATCAAACTCATAAAACATGCATAGCTACACGGAGATAACTATTTTGCTTGAGTGAAGCAAATGTTTTGCTCAAAAGCAAATCTGCAAAACTTAGCTCAATCACGGTATGATTTTAGAAAAAAATTGCTAAATTGAAATCACTCCTCATGTATTTAGGAAAAAGCAAAATGATATTAAATTCAAGCAAATATTTGCTAAGTTATTATAGACTGATAGCAAATTTATGCTACACTCAAGCAAATATTTGCTTTGTTATTATAAGCTCCACTAGCAAATTCTTACTAAACTCAAGCAAATATTTTCATAGTTATTATCAGCTCAAATAGCAAATTTTTACTAAATTCAAGCAAATATTTGTTAAGTTGTTAGAAACTAAATAGCAAATTTTTAATAAACTCAAGCAAATATTTGCTAAGATATTCTTAGCTCAAATAGCATATTTTTACTAAATTCAAGCAAATTTCTTCTAAACACACGAGCACACGTTTATTATTAATGAAGAAAATGAGGCGACGATTAGTTAACAACTGCAATGGTCGAATGAATAAGCCCATGCACTTGCACTCACGCGTCCGAGGTTCAAATCACCAGATGGTGATAATTTTTCAATTTAATTTAATGTTAGTAATTATTTCACTTCAAGAATATGCCAGATTTCAGCTAAAACTATCCAAAATTTGCTGTTCCAATTTATAATAACTTAGCAAATATTTGCTTGAATTAAGTAGAAATTTGCTTAGGCAGTTTATAAAAATTTAGCAAAATTTTTGAAAGCTTTTACAAACTGGAATAGCAAATTTTGATTAATCATATTACAAATTTAGCAGACAGTTTTCTCTAGGGCATCCAATCCCGGGATCCCGGGATCACGGACTTTTCTTATTCCCGAAAATTCCGGAATTGTAAGACCTAAAATCTCGGGATTTTCGGGATCTCTGGTTTGCCTTTGCAAAAAACAAAATTTAAAAATATTCGTACAAAAATTCAATGATACTACCTAAGAAAAAAAATTTATGTGTTCTTAAAAAATTTTAAAATAAAAACCTTTCTAAAACTGTCTTTAAAAAATAACACAATAGGCCTTAATAATAGTCATTTTAATGTTGACTCTAACAGCCTTTTTTGGAAAAGTAACAATTGTTACCCAGTATTTTTAATATTTTTATGTGTTTGTTGTAATTTTTTGATTCCATACAAAATTTGAAGCTCAAAAATAATAAATTTTGATAAAAATTGTCACATGCTTTTCAGACAGTGACAATTTCATTAAAAATGTTGTTTTTGGCCTTCAAATTTTGTTTTGAAAACAAAAATTACAACAAACACATATAAATATTAAAAATATTGGGTAACAATTGTTACTTTGCCAGAATGGGGCTGTAAATTTAGTGTAAGCTTTTTGACAACAAATTCTATAAAAATAATAACAGAAAAGCTCACACTCAATTTAGAGTTGGAATTAAATCGACTACTGGTAAGGCCCAATGTTTTAAGCACATGATACTTTTTAAGAAATAATGAAATGTGATTTTAATAATACAAGAATAAAAATATTTTTTAACCAGCAGTAAAAAATATGACGTGATACTACCTTAGAAATACCAATATGTGACCTCAAAAATTAAAAAAACAAAACTTCCCTAAAGAAGCGGTACAAAATATCACAATATTCTTACTTAGATAAATTAAAGTTATTATACTATACAATTTTTATTTTTCAATTTTAAGAACATGTACAAAAAATTCAATGATATTACCTAAGAAAAACCTGAATGTGATTTTAAAAAATTTTGAAACAAAAACCTTTCTTAAACTAGCTGTACAAAATAACACAACCCAGCAAAAAAAGTGCTTCCAAAAGAAGGTAAAGTGGAAGGGAAAGTCTTGAATTCCATCCCTTCCACTTTCATACCCAGAAGGTATTCTTTTAAGATATGCATGTCATTGGGAGGAATGCTTTCTTTAGTCTTCTCCAGAAGTGCATCCAGAATTTTTTCAATGGAAGATTTCTTTGAGCCCTTAAATGAAAGAATTCTAGCAGGTGTTTTTGAGGAGAACTTTAAGAATTTCCATGGAATGAAATTGTTTTTGTGGTTAGGGGGGCTTAAAAAATCCCACGGAAATTCAATTTTCTTGCGATTTTAGTGTTGGAAATGAGAAGAGTTAGGGTTTTGTTGGGGGTGTAAAAAATCCACGTTAAATATCCCTTTTTCCCGATTTTCACGGCATTTTGGTGTTTGAAGTAGGAAGTGGTTGCATTTTGTTGGAGGTTTGAAAAATCCCACGAAAAATTAAAAATAATTGAAATTAAATGCTATTTGAATGTCTCAAAGAAGTGGTTCTTGAAAGCACTTCTTGATAAAGCTTAGAAGAAGCACAGTTAAATCTATAGAATGTCTTCTGGAAGCAGTGCCCCCAAGAATGTATGCCACATTTGTAATAAAAATTTTGCTGGGAATGTTTGAAACACATGATACATCCTTAGAAATACTGAAATGTAATTTTAATAATACTAAAATTGAAATATATTTTAAGTAGCTGTACAAAATAGGACGTGAAAAAGATAATTATATAAGCCTTTCTTAAACTAACTCTACAAAATATTAAAAAATACACACTTAGAAAAACTAAAATGTGACCTCAAAAAATTAAAAAAAAATTCCATAAACAAGCTGAACAAAAAATCACAAAATTCCTACTTAGAAATACTAAAATTAATAAACTATTTTATTTTTTCAATATTTTTATGAACCTTCTGAATGATCTCATTTAATTATTTTTTTATAAAGAATTGATCCTTGTTTTTCAGAAATAAACAATAAATACTATCCAAACATTTCATCGAAACTGTGCTCTTTAGTATTTTATAATTTTCTGCAATGTTTTGTGTTGTAAAACAAGGCATAACTATTTTGAAACTTCATATTACGTCTTCCAAAAAATTCGTTGTCCAAGGTTTGTCAAACCTGTGTTTTTCAAATTCCGAAATCCCGGGATTGCCGAAGCGTCCCGAAATTGGATGCCCTAGTTTTCTCCTAGTAAAATTGGCCAAGTCGAAGATAATTCCATGCTTCTTCTTATTGGTTTTTTTTTTTTTTTTAATAAACCACCAAAACTTCAAAATTATTTTAATATCATATTATATCAGAGATCTGTAAAATATTGAAAGTTTGTGATGTAATGTGTTTTAATTATTTTCTTTAAAGTGATTCATTTTGCACTGAGGCGTAAATTAAATTAGTGTAAAAAAATGTAAATTCTCATGAATATTCCTTCTAAATACTCGATTTTAGAGTGAACATTGACTTCTGCACTACTGCACTTTAAATGCACTGGTCACACTCGCCAGCGCATAGCCAGGAAGCACTAGCAGATGTAACCTGAGTGGTGACTCATGTCACAACATTATGTTAGTGTGGATGGAAAAAAGGGTTATAATTAAAATAAAACATTTGATACACGGATATGCAAATGTCAGCCGATGACCGGCTGACATCTGTTAGACTGTGACAACGACACAAGCAAGCACACACAAAAAAACACTATGCATTACAATGTGAACAGTGGCGAAACAATGTGAACATTTTAAATTTTGCAAGAGTCTGTATTTACAAATTTTATTTTATTAATTCTAAAGAACTAATATTTATTTAAATTTCAATCTTAAAGTAAAGCAATAAAATAATTTTTTAGTTGATTTTCCAAGTGTATCTTATATGTATTTAGATTAGCTCTTAATTAAAAATGACAAATCTGATAGTCATTGGTATGGTTTTGTTTGAAGCTGGTCTAAGTGTTGGCCAAAGCCCTTACATAATTGACTTTAACGTGAAGTGAAATAACCAACGTGTTAATGAAGTTGTTTGTTCAAGTTGTTTTTATTATTGAAACCTTAATAATTTAATGTTTTTTTTTATGTTGAAAATCAAAATTATTTGTGTTAAGGTTAACAAACAGAGATGTAAGATCTTTATAGACACTTCAAAATTATGTACATATTTTGTTTAGCCTAAAACAAAAAGATACTCAAGCTAACGATTCAATACAAAAACAATGCAAAACAATTTATTGTTTACATTGTAAATTTAAAAAATACAATGAATATTGGTAATTTTGTATCGTTTGATTTAATTTAACAGTTCAATGTTTTAGTTAAAAGTTAATAAAATATTTTCTATTTTTTCCATAAAATTAGGCACTAGGCGCAACTTGTTCAAAGTTGATCAAATTGAAAATTTACAAGAAACATTTTCGCATAATATTTTAACCCTTTACGACTGCTTTTTGAAATACCTTTTTAGCCTTCATTGAAAAAGGTTTAAAAGAGATACATGAAAAGGGCAATAAACAGCTGAAATATTCAATTAAAATATTTTTCATAAATTTAATGTTGTACTTTTTTTAGTAAATTCCTAAATTAAGTGTTAACTTAATATTTCTCAGACGCAAATTGTTAAAAGACCCTTAAAAACACGTGTTATTTTTTTTGTCTCTTACTAGAATCCATTAAAAGAAGTTTGTAATTTTGAAAAAAATTGAAAATTGTCGTACCATGAAGTGTATGTTTGTATGAATTACAGCTGAATTTGCTTAACAACCAGTAGTTATATGCTTGAGTTGTCTGAACAACAACAGTAATAGATTAAATTAAATATGTTAAACAAAGCAGGAAAAACTTATAGCTATTATCGTTTTAACAATAAAATATACTTAGATACAACAGTTGAGCATCTTAATTTATACTGACGTTTAAAATTTTGACAAACAAAACATATACAATTTTTATGAATCCTCATTTTTGAGCACTTAATTGCTGCTCATTAACGCTAAAAAAGTGTGAAAAATTCCAGAAATAGTAAGCGTTTAAAAAAAAGCAAAAAAGAAAAATACTTATAGCCACCTACATAAATTTGGTAATATTTGACTTAAGACTTAAACATATGCTTAGCGGGGATTATCGATTTTTTTATGCAGCATTAAATAACGACAGTGCTATTTAAATGCTAATAATGAAGTTTTGTCTAGAATCTAAGCAAATATGGTCAGATTTGTACATTTTAAAGCATATCATTAAAACATCTCAGTTGATGTCATCTACTAAGTTAAAGTATTATTGCTAGTTAAGTAAATAATTAACAGATCAATAAAAATAACAGCACGTTTTTCAAATGTTATTCTCCAAACTTTTCGATATGTATACGTCTTTAAGACGGTCTCCTTGGTTTAGTGGGAGAGCGCAAGACTGTCACGCAGAGGGCTCGGGATCGAATCCTGACACTGCCAAGACTCTACACTCTAACCTTTCTTTCTTAATTTCTAATCGAAATAACTTTTAAACACATCTGAAGGATAAAGTATAAAGTATAAAGTCTCAAGCATAAAATATAAAGTGTAATGTATGAAGGGGAAAGTATAAAATATAAAGTTTAAAGTAAAAAGTAAAGTATTAAGTACAAAGAATAAAGTACCGAGTATAAAGTATTAAGTATTAGGTATTAAGAATTAAATCTTAAGTACAAAGTATGAAGTATTAAGTATGAAGTATTAAGTATTAAGCATTAAGTCTTAAGTACGAATTATTAAGTATTAAGTCTTAAGTATGAAGTATTGATTATGAAGTATTAAGTATTAAGTATGAAATATGAAGTATTAAGTATTAAATATGAAGTTTTAATTTTAAAGACTTAAGTAAGTATTAAGTATTAAGTCTTAAGTCTTAAGTTTTAAGTTTTAAGTATTAAGTCTTAAGTCCTAAATATGAAGGTATTAAGTATTTGCTATTACGTATTAAGTTTCTAGTATTAAGTATTAAGTATAAAGTATTAAGTTTTTAGTATGAAGTATTAAGTCTTAAGTATGAAGTATGAAGTATTAAGTAATAAGTATTAAGTGTGAAGTATTAAGTATTAAGTGGGAAGTATTAAGTATACATTATTAAGTATGAAATATGAAGTATTAAGTATTAAATATGAAGTTTTAATTTTAAAGACTTAAGTAAGTATTAAGTATTAAGTCTTAAGTCTTAAGTTTTAAGTTTTAAGTATTAAGTCTTAAGTCCTAAATATGAAGGTATTAAGTATTTGCTATTACGTATTAAGTTTCTAGTATTAAGTATTAAGTATAAAGTATTAAGTTTTTAGTATGAAGTATTAAGTCTTAAATATGAAGTATTAAGTATTAAGTATTAAGTATTAAGTATTAAGTATTAAGTATTAAGTATTAAGTATTAAGTATTAAGTATTAAGTATTAAGTATTAAGTATTAAGTATTAAGTATTAAGTATTAAGTATTAAGTATTAAGTATTAAGTATTAAGTATTAAGTATAAAGTATAAAGTACAAAGCATTAATTATTAAGTATAAAGTATGAAGTATAAAGTATAAAGTAAAAAGTATAAAGTATAAAGTATAAAGTATAAAGTATAAAGTATAAAGTATAAAGTATAAAGTATAAAGTATAAAGTATAAAGTATAAAGTATAAAGTATAAAGTATAAAGTATAAAGTATAAAGTATAAAGTATAAAGTATAAAGTATAAAGTATAAAGTATAAAGTATTAAGTATGAAGTATAAAGTATAAAGTATAAAGTTTAAAGTTTAAAGTTTAAAGTATAAAGTATACAGTATAAAGTATAAAGTATAAAGTATTAATTATTAAGTATAAAGTATAAAGTATACAGTATAAAGTATAAAGTATAAAGCATAAAGTATAAAGTTTAAAGTATAAAGTATAAATTATAAAGTATAAAGTATAACGTATAAAGTATAAAGTTTAAAGTATTAAGTATTAAGTATAAAGTATTAAGTATTAAGTATTAAGTATTAAGTATTAAGTATTAAGTCTTAAGTATTAAGTCTTAAGTATGAAGTATTAAGTCTTAAGTCTTAAGTCTTATGTATTAAGTATTAAGTTTGAAGTATGATGTATGAAGTATGAAGTATTAAGTACAAAGTATAAAGTCTTAAGTATGAAGTATGAAGTCTTAAGTCTTAAGTATGAAGTATTAAGCCTTAAGGTACTATTACAGTGCGTAGCTATAAAAAACACATTTTTTATTAATATTTTTTACCTTGTATTATTAATTTCAATGATTTAAATTTTTTACATAATGAAGAATTATTCATGAGGAAATAAAAAATTTTTTGTTTTGTCTTTGCAGTTGTTGTTAATTTTCTACAGGGCGTTGAAGTTAGCGTGTTTAAAAAATTGTTGCAATTGGTGCATTCTTGAGTTAAGGGCTGTATTTGAGCACTCAACCTACGCAAAAAAAAAAAAAAAATGCCATGCGAGTCTATAAGGATCATAATGAATCATTCATTGAAATCGGTCAAGTAGAGCTCCAGATATCTTAGAAGCCGATTCGAAATACCTTGTTTCGAGAAAAATGCGACTAAAGATTTAAAGGTGCACGTATTCTTAAGACCTTCAAGAATCATATTATAACGAAAAAAAATTAGATTTTTTTATTTTTTGCACACTGTAATAGTACCTTAAGTATTAAGTTTGAAGTATGAAGTATTAAGCATTAAGTATTAAGTATGAAATATTAAGTATTAGGTATAAAGAATTAAGCATTAAGTCTTAAGTATGAAGTATTAAGTTTTAAGTATTGAGTATGAAGTATTAAGTATTAGGTATTTAGTATTAAATCTTAAGTATTAAGTATGAAGTATTAAGTATTTATTATTAACTACTAAGTATTAATCATTAAGTATTAAGTCTTATTAAGTATGGAGTATTAAGAATTAAGCATTAAGTATTAAGTATGAAGTATTAAGTATTTATTATTAACTTTTAAGTATTAAGCATTAAGTATTAAGTCTTAAGTATTAAGTATCAAGCATAAAGTTTAAGGTATAAAGTGTAAAGTATAAAATATAAGTAAAAGTATTAAGATAAACATGCAGATAGATATACACTCAAATATATTTGTGTGCAAATATAACTAACTAGATGATATACCCGGTGTTACTCGAGAGTCATTTATATATATATTTTAATATACGCTTCTCGATTAAATTTTTTTTAATTTTGGTATTTTTAAAAACATGTTGGTTATGGTATATACAGTAACCTGTTACAATATTATCGACGTAAACGGTTGATCGACATAAATCCAGCTGAAAAAAACTGCAAGAACAGTGCAGGAAGTGCCATTATGTTTTTTGCTGCAAGTTTAGGCTGTGTGCGAAAAGAACTAAGCTAACAGTTACCGACTTATCTAAATTATTTTAACAGTGTTGGTAATGCAGTGCTTACTTATAACTTAGAACATTTTCGAGCATACTTTTCATGATTAAAGCTTAGTATGCTGTAGGAACGAACATTTTTAAGACATTAAATTCTACACGCGAAGTTTTGGTGAAGACTCTACACTGACACATACTTACTATAACCTGTTTGTTGAATGTGTTAGTCGAACATTATTGTTGAATGTCAAATTTCCACGTCAATTAGACATATAATAGAATGCAAAATTTTGACGTTTTAACTCTCGAATCATGTTTGTAAACTTGGCTGTATTGAACAAATCTTACGGTTCAACAGCGTAGAAACCAACGAAAAATAAATTTGGCAACTTTTTCGCTGTCAAAAACGCAATGCATTTCTTAAGGAATATTTATTTTCGCTTCTGCTTAAATCTTTAAGCTTATAGCATTAAGCTTAAAAATAAGTAAGCTGTAGGAGTGAAAATTTTTATTCATATAATTTTTAATTACAAACAAAGTAGTTGAACATTTTTTTTTGTTGGTTAGTACGCTGTTGAACCGAAAAATTTGTTCAATGCAGCCAAGCTTATAAACATGATTCAAGAGTTAAAATGTCAAAATTTAGCTGTCTTTTATATGTCGGTACATTTAGTTGGCGTGGCAATTTGACTTTCAACAATATTGTTCAAATTATACATTAAACATGAAAATATTAACTTTTACTGCATACTATTCACGGTCATCTTTTCGATGAAATGAAGATATACATACAAAAACTGAAGTAACATTGATAAAGAAGAGAGTGATAACGCTGAAAATGTTGTGAGAAGAAATGATGGCATCACCAAAAAACACATTTAACAGGAAGGGGTAGAGGAGTGGGGTGGACAAAATATAGACGTACCAAATATATTTAGAATAGGGAATTTTAATATAGCTGACATGAAAAAATATATCTTTAGCCATAACTTTTGATTGGAAAGAGATATTGGGGTAATTTTTTCACATAAATTCTTTTTGAGAGTTGAATTTTTTGTAAAAAATAAAAACACCGTTTTGGAAAAAATAAATTTCGCGAAAAAAATCAAACAAAACTTTGTTGTTTTGATGACAAAAACAGTAAAATAATTTTTGCGCTTAGCTGGAAGAATTTTTGCAAATAAATGCTATGTCTTATGAAAGATTGCCAGATGTGCAATTTTTAATTGTTTTCATTTTTACAACAACAACAATTTTTGAATCAATTTTTGAGTAAAAAGTCATTATTTTGAACCTTTTTTGACGACATGTTCATTAAACATATATACACTGACTTAACGGTACAGTTCAATCTATTTTTGTAATGTGATTTTATTGAACTTTTGAACAAAATAAATTTATATGAAATATATTAATGGACAGCGGGGATATTTGCATCGAAAGACCAAACTTTGTTTTTCATGTCGTTTTTTCTCATTAATGATGTAACGATGTTTTATGAAAAAGTCGTTGTACTTAAAATTTCTACAATTTTGAATATATGAGAGTTTTTTTGATGTCAAAATAATAAAAATTTTTCAAAATTAAATACACAAAAAATTCCGATCGTAAAAAGTATTATAATAACAAAATTATTGTTTTTTGAAAAATTTCGGAGAGGCGTGGCAAAAACTAAGTATGTTAAATTTTAAGTTAGGATACACTTAATATGTATACTTAGTTTGAGCAAAATCCGTTGAGCCGTTTAGATTTGTATAAAGACCAAACAAACAAACCAACAGAAAATGAGTTTTATTACTATAGATAACTGCGTCTATTCTACGAATTTTATTCTTTGTTTTCAGCTATGAATAGGATTCGTAGAATCGACTAGAATTGTTAGTAGTTACTACGAATATTTCATTCGTATTCGTACATAAACAAATGTATATTGAACGAATACATTTGTTTAATTTACGAATGATCATAATATCTAATAACAAAAAATAAATGAATAATCTGTCTTAGCTGGATTTAGAACCTCAGTTTTCTAGCTTATGGGCCACGCACTCTGCCAGTAGGCTACAGCCACTTTACAATCATACAGTTCCTTATATTCTGTAGTTGTTCGCCAAACCAGCCTGAACCATTTCGGTAATAAAGTTTTTAAACTTAACTTATAATTCAACCTTCGAATAAATTTTTGTCTACTAATGTAATTTTTCATTCGTAAATAGTACGAAAGCGTTAGTAAATACTACGCATGTAATGAAAGAAATAACGAAGTTATTCGTACGAGAAATTTACAGATATTATTACTTACATATACACAATCATTCGTGCAATGTCTCATTCGAATTGTTTTATATTTGTTTACGAATATCATTAGTACATAAAACGAATATATTCGTCGATACTACATTAGGTATTAGTGACACTTTACGAATGAATTCGTAAAGAAATCTCGATACAAATAATTTGTATATTGTACGAATATTTCTAGAATGTACGAATATTTATTTTACGAATATCATTCGTAGAAGTTTTTCTAATAAATGTTTTAAGTGTAGAGATAAAGGCGGTGAACAAAGCTCCTTTTCAGTATGAGAATATCGAAACTAAAAAAATATTAAAGCTAAAAATAATAATAGATGGTTACAAATGGGCGTGATCAATTGCCACTGCTATCTCCCATACAGCAACTGGGGAATAGTAATGGTGGCATTAGATTGCTGTTATGCTTGGCAACGATATGATTCACTTTCTTATTTTACAACTAAAAGCTTTTAACCTAAAATGAGCTTTATCACTTTAAGCTAAAAAAGCTGAGTTGAAAAGTATTAAATATAAATATAGACATTTTGTGTCTTTTGACTAGACTTGTCTATAGCTTACTTCTATGGAGCAAAATCGTGAGTCTTTAGTAACAAAATGTTAAATCGCCATCATAATACAAATAAAAAGATTAACTCATATGCTTAAATGCTAGCCCGACCTTGATTTTATTTACATATGTATAGATTTTGGCTTATTTTTTTAATATGTAAATTTCTTTGTTTATTTATTTCTACAATTTTACTCATCTACATAATTTGTCATTTGTAACACTTTCGAAAGTGTTAAGTTGCGGCTGTGCTTCATCAGTTTTTTTTTTAACGCCAAATAATTTTTATTGTTCACAGTTAAATCATGACTAATTTTGTATAGAGTCAAAACAAACATTTCCCAAAAACTTATTAAATAAAAGATATTTGTTATTTAACGTCATTTTAGCAAACAGTAAGTTTTTTCTTGTAAAATGATTAGATTTACCTTGTTTAATCGTGCTTAATTTCGAATATTACTGGTTTGGCAAAGTTGCAGGAAAATTACTTATTTTACTGCATCCTCAATAAACGAATAAATAATTTTACAGAAGCCCTAGCATAACGGTAAAGCGAAAGTTTTGCATAACCTAAATAAAATGGTTATGCTTAATGCAAAATGCAAAATGAAACGAAATGGCTGCACATTTTTTTTTGTAATCAAGCCATTAACCATGGTAACTAATAATTTAACCCTTAATAGCAAGGATTGTTAAAAGTGTGTACAGAAAACAATATATTTATGCATATTATATGAACATAAAACATACACATTAGCATTAGTGGGTGTGGCCACGCATGCTTTCGCATGTGACAGATAATTACAAAAGAATGTGAACAGAGCAGAGGGGCTTTTTGGTATGAGGATCATGAAGCTCATATTTGAAATAGCAGTGCAGGGAGATATAAGAAAAAATTAACGATCAAAATAATTATAGTTACAAATGGGCGTAATCAATTGCCACTACTACCACTACTATACTACAACTGGAGTATAGTTATATGCCATTAGATTTCTGTTAAGCATGGTAACAAAATAATTCGGTTTCTCATCTTACAACTAATAACTTTTAACCTAAAATAAGCTTCATCACTCAACGTAAAAAATTGTGAACTTCGCTTTAAGTTAAAAAATGTGAGTTCAAAAACTTTATATATCAATTTATTTTCAATTTCAATTTAAGGACACAAGACTTTATAGTTTGTCATTATTATTATTAGGATTTGCACTGCGACCTTAAGATCTATTATGGATAAGATCTTAATCTATTATGGATTAAGATCCTTCATGGAACTAAAGAACCTTCTTTAGTCCAATCTCTGAAATAAAAGCTGATATACGTTCTATATACCTTGCTTTCAATGAATTACCTGGTATTTTATGGTAACTCAGGTATTCTGTCTTGCTTGAACAATTGCTCTGCCCCAAAATGTGCATGGCAGATTCTTCGTATTTCATGCAAAACCTATATGTGCTATAACTTAGAAATCCCAGTTGTGATAGTTTAACCTTCAGTGACCTGTAAGCAATCATATGATGGTTCAGAAATTCTTTATTAGCTTCATGTATTCTTTAAATCTATTTAGGTCGTATGTTCCTCAGAGAAGCTTAGAGTGCACTAGCCCTGGCAGATTTTCACAGTATGTTCCTCTTTGTTTTTCTTCATCTTTCTGTATCGAAAGAGAGAGAATAGCTTTACCTATTGCACAGAATGGTTCCGGTCCAATCAAACGAGTTGATACTCCTTTCTTTGCCAGTTCTTCGGCAGTTTAATTTCCTTCTATACTTTTGTGACCCGGAACCCACAGGATCCAGACCCGGTTTTGTTCGGCAAGCGTATTAAGTTTATCAAGACACTCCATCACCAGTTTTGGGGTTAGCAGTGCCTTGATAGCCGCTTGACTATCGAATAAGATAGCTATGTTTTGGTTCCGGCATTTACGATCCAGGTTAAAGTATATACACTGTCAATCGCGTATATTTCCGCTTGGAATATACTTTTGTTCTAAAATGGGCTTAAAAAATTTAATCCCTGGTCCATAGACTACTGCTCCAGTCCCTTCTTCGTTGAAAGAGCCGTCAGTGTACCAAATAATCATGTACTCGTTTATCTAATAAGTTTCGGATAGACCTTCCCAATTCTGTTTACTACTTAGTTCATTTTGGAATCTGTTAATGAAACTTAGTTTTGGATGCATGCTGTCCCTCGGTATTGTTATTTCAGGATATTGTCTTGATAGAATATCAAACTTCTTTCGAGTTAAGCAATCCCTTTGACCGATATCTTCACTAGTCATCTTTAGATCAGCCCTCTTCGCCTGGGATTTAATGAAAATGTGAAGAGGAGTTAGTCGCCTCCATGGATGCTGTTGGACATATTCGCATGGCTCCGGTGATGCACGCAAAGGTCAATCACTGTAGTTTGTTTAGCGCAGCGATGACTGTATCTATGTTGTTTTTTTGCTGCCCAGATGACTGAGCCATACGCTATCATGAGACTTATGATCATTGTATATATCCATCGCAGTATTTGTGGGGTGTACCCCCAGCTTTTTCCTGCGATGGATCTGCAAATCATAAATGTTCTTACCACTTTCTTTGATATTTCACTCAAATGTATTTTCCACAGTAGTTTTTGATCTAGAAATACTCACAAAAATTTCACTACACTTTTGAATTCTATCTCTCTTCCGTTTAACCTTATAGGTTTAAGTTGTTCAAGCTTACATTTCCTGATAAATGGTATGATGGTGGTTTTTAACGGATCAGCCCCACCTTTTTGCACCATTTTTTGTCACCCTTAGTGCCATTTTTATTCTGTCACACAGGGTATCTTCAATTTTTCCCCTGCAGTTAATTACTATGTTGTTTCCATAGCCTAAGAACATTAATCCAGTTTTGGTAAATTTTTAAAGTAGCTCATCTACTACAACGCTCCACATTAGAGGAGATAATATTCCCAATTCTGGATAACCTCTTTTTGTAGTTACTCTATTGTCCTAGTACTGAACATATTACCCATCCATTTTGTAAGGGTGTTGTTTTGTAAGTATTGTCAAAATAACCTTCGATATCAAGAAAGGCACATAGTTATGTTTCATTCATATCTAAGATTTCCTGAAGTACATTTGTCAGTTGATGTAGTGCAGTCTCTGTTGATTTGCCTGTTCTTTATGCATGCTGACAGGGGTGTTAAGGAGATGTTATTAGGACACAAGTCCTTATATTGTTATCAATTACTTTTTCTAGAGTTTTTAGTAAGAAGGATGCTACACAGATGGCCTAAAGGATTTTGGGAGCAGAGGACCTCCATGCAGTTGGTATATAACCCAATGCAATACTGCCTCTAGCTATTTGCAGAAGAGGATTGAGAAGAATGTCTTTGCAGCAGTGCCGAAAAAAATTCCATCAACTTCTGGTGATTTCAGTGGTTTAAAGGTATTCAGCGCCCATCTTAACCTCTGCTCTGTACACAATTCCTTTGCTACATTCCAGCTGTTTCTGTTGATTCTGCCGAGGGTTCCTATTAGTCCATGTCCTGTCCCTGTTGAAGCGATTGAACCTGGGAAATTGTGTAATCAAGAGAAGTTGTGCCTTCTCTTCCTCATTCTCAGTAAAATTTCCATCGCTTTTTTTAAAACTGGCAGAGGATATACTGACACCACCGACCACTACCTTGTATAGTCTTGATGTCTCAGTGGTATGTTCCATTCTTTCACAGAACTTCCTTAAGCTGGCTTGCTTTGCTGCCATTATCTCTTTGTTATATTGAGTTAGGGTACTCCTGTATTCTGACCATTCCCCGGTTCTTTTTGCCCGGTTGAATAATCTTCGTAGCTTTTTTCTTGGTTTCGATAAGTTTTTTTCCATCAAGGAACATCTTTGGCGGAAGAAATTGTACTTATTGGACAACTGTCTTCATATGCATCTTTAAAAATTTTACTAAGGCTGGGGCCAAATTACATAGAATTTCATAGAATTAAAAGATTTGATATTGAAGGGACTTCTCCAATACAATAAAATCTTAATAAGCCCAAAGAAAACAAATTGGGAAGAATATCTAGAAAATCTGAGATTAAATTCAACTTATTCTGGATTGAGGAATAATATCAAGAATTAACTAGAACTAAAAATAATGGTAGAACGTTTTATGCTGGGGCCAAATCACGCGATTTTGGTGCAATCGCGGCACCGCTCTCACACTCTTTTTTCACAAATGTGGCTGAAAAATACTGAATTTTGCATGTATTTTAATACATTTATTTATTTAATGTATTTAATAATTAAAATACATGCGAAATTCAGTATTTTTCAGTTCCATTTGCGAAAAAAGAGCGTGTGAGCGGTGCCGCGATTGCACCAGTATTGCTTAATTTGGCCCCAGCCTATAGCGTTCTACCATTCTTTCTAGTTCGAGCTAATTTTTGATATTATTCCTCAATCCAGAATGAGTTTCATTTAATCTCTGATATTCTAGATATTCTTCCCAATTTGTTTTCTTTGGGCTTATTGAGATTTTATTGTATTGAAGAAGTCCCCTCAATATCAAATCTTTTAATTCTATGATCAGACATTGAGGGTTCGTTTGAGACTCTCCACTTCCTTATTCGATACCTAGCAAGAACATTTCCTAGAGTTATTTCCAGGAACTCTTTATGCCCCATGATGAGAAATTTTTGGTGTGGTTCCTACCTTAAAAATTTTAATTTATTACTAAGTATCCTGCTGCTAAAACGATCTTGCG
The DNA here is from genome assembly GCA_963920525.1 of Dichetophora obliterata. NCBI lineage: Eukaryota > Metazoa > Arthropoda > Insecta > Diptera > Sciomyzidae > Dichetophora > Dichetophora obliterata. The sequence continues at coordinate 48,540,048 of OY986435.1, forward strand.
TATGGTCTCGTTTAAGTGTATTAGGATCTGTATTGCAACCAGATTTCTTGTACGAAAGTCTGAAAGACAAATATAAATTAAACCTTTTGTTGTCGATTAATATGCACGCTCTCGGACTGTCACATTTTATATCCCAGATTAACTGTATATTATCTCCTGTCAAACCTCTGCCCTTGCTATTACCATTAATATTGCTATTACCGAGGCGGATTTAGCATGGTGGAGAATTTTTTTTGGCAATCTTAGTATTGGTCATTCTTCTTATTTATATCATCTTTTTATTCGATGTCAGAGTATCCGGTCTCTGAATCGGTATCATCGTCAATGTGGCAATGTTCAGAGAAGCGAGTTTGATGTTGTTGAGACCCTCAACTTCATGAGGTAGGAAAGTAATTTCCTCTTCCTTACCTCTCGCCACCACCACTGCCACCTTCTTTACTACTTCGATCGGTATAACAGCCTTAACACCCGATGAGTCTATTTATTTTAGCTGTTGCTTCCATTTCGGTTTATGGATGTGGATTGAAACACAACCAAATCTGTATCGTATGTCACAGTTATTGGCTTTGATTGCTTCCAAAGACCTATCATCTATTACATCTGTGAGGACCTTGCCTTTGTTTACTTCCTTCCTGCTAAGGATCCTCCGCAGATTGGTATAAAGCCCATCTTTTTTGATAACCATTATCTCCAGAAGTTTCTTAATGTCCACCCCTGCTGCTTTGTGCAGGTATACATTCAAAAATATTTGTATGTAAATATTTCTAATAACTGCATTCATTCTACGAATTTTATTCGTAGTTTTCAGCCACGATTAGGATTCGTAGAATCGACGTGTATTAGTACATTTTACAAATTACATTAAAGAATGCTCAAAATATCTTATAACGAAAAAACAAAAGTATTCTGACTGAGCTAGTACTTGAATCTCGGCTCTTTAGATAACGAGGCAGGCACTCTACCAGTAGGCTACAGTCACTTTACAATGATACAGTTCCTTTAACTCTTTAATTCTTCGACAAACCAGTGACAAAAAAACATTCTTTCTGAGCTGGAGTTTGAATATCGGCTCTTTAGCTTACGGGCCAGGCACTCTACCAGTAAGCTACAGTCACTTTACAATCATACAGTTTCTTATGTTCATCATACATTTTCTTATATTTTGTTGTTGTTCGACAAACCAGCCAAAAAAAAAGTTCTGTCTGAGCTGGGGTTTGAACCTTGGTACTTTAGCTTACGGGCCACGCACTGTACCAGTAGGCTACAGTCACTTTACAATCATACAGTTCCTTATGTTCTGTAGATGTTCGACAAACCAGGCTGAACGATTTTTGTTTTAAATTTTTTAAACTCAACCAATAATTCGTACATTCTACGAATATTTCGTAAGGTCAACCTACGAATGAATTTTTTCTACTAATATTATTTTTTATTCGTAAATAGTACGAAATCATTAGTAAATACTACGAATGTAATGAAAGAATTTATGTAGTTATTCGTACGAGAAATTTACAAATATTTTTACTTATATGCACACAAACATTCGTACAATGCACGAATACGAAATGATTTTTTTGATTACGAATATCATTAGTATATAAGACAAATATATTCGTAGGTGTTATACTATAGGTATTATACTATAGGTATCGATACTAAATTAGGTATTAGAAAAATTTTACGAATAAATACGTAAAGATATCACAATAAAAGTACTTTTTATATTGTAAGAATACTTGTAGAATGTACGAATATTGTGTTTACTAATATTATTCGTAGAAATTTTACTAATACATTTTTTGAGTGCACTGTTATCATGTGGACACAAGTATATCGTCACCCACACACGTTGATAACTCATTGCCATTCCAGTCAGTCAGTTTTGGGACAATGGTTCTCAACCATTCCGCCGTGTCTAGTCCTTCACATTACTCCAATATGAGTCTTGATCTGAAGTGAATGCTATCTAACTGAAGTTTTGCCGTCCAGTCTTTGTTCATTTCCTCTACGAAGAGTTTCTCAATCTGTCCCTGTTCCTCTCGGCTGAACATGTAAAAAAATTTCGGAAATACAGCCAGAATGATAACATTGGCTTGACCCTAGCATAACTAGCCCCAGATTTCCTGGCCTCAATAGTAGATTTCGGCACTGGCCGCTTCTCGTCGTCCCTCATTTTCTTGGCAGCATTTCCAATTTGCGGACTTATCTCTTCTGCACCTCTTTTCCTCGGTATAATAAATATAATTTTTGGCGAAATCTGCTACTTTTTGCGCAGCTGCTTCTGACGTGAAGCCGTCCTTGAGATAGCGTAGGCACCATTTGGTTCCTGCGTCACGTAGACCTGTAGTGTTAGTAATTTCCCCAAACCTAGCTTGTCCTGACTGCAGTCCAGTACTTCTCGATGGCAGTGGTTGTGTATTTCCAGAGTGTGATACCTCTTTCGAGCCCACTGTGCCATCCACTTTCCATCCGTTTTGTCCTTGCAGTTCTTTGCTCCTTTCGTACGTTTCGCAGTCTTCCTGCTTCTTTGTACAAACGCCTGACGATAGTCGTTGCGGATATCATACTCCGCTCGGCCAGTCAAATGTAATGCCAGACTTTATAGTTACAAAATGTAAAAAACCATCATAAATGCGCAAATGATTACCACGATCAGGAGGCAAAAATATTGATGACGATGGGCCATACACTTTGAAAAGAGGATTCAGACATCGCGAAAATGTAACAAAATGAATATATATCAAGAGGTCTAAATACAGAGAGTGACGCTCTCACACTCTATTTCAAGATACCAATCAAGACGTTCTGTCTGCATACTGCTGCTGTTGTATTGCCGACAAGTGAGCAACTGAAATATTGAGATAGCAATATGAAAAAAAAGATGCAGGGTTATTAAAAGTGGTTTAAAAAAAAATCGTATGTTGTGCGATTGCAACATTGTAAGGAAAATAGGCTTTATCTTATAAGGGAGCCGTAAAACTCTTAAGTCACCAAACTTTGTGGGGTGATATTTTAAATCGGTTTCTTCGATTTTCATCAAATTTTTAATATTTGATTTGACAAAGTATCTTTTTTTCAGATTCCTGAATTTTATTTTTTCATTAAAAAATACCGTTTCGAAACATTTCATATGGTTAAATTCTGTGAAAGTTGGTAAACTGTGTATGAAAATTTTACTAAGGAATATAGCAAAAAAAATTGGTCACTTCGAGTCTTACTAAATCATACTTTTTTTTTTATTTGTTTGCTCTTTTTCACAAAAGCAAAAAATAAGACCTTTTTCAATTTGCATCTGTTTATGAAAATTTGTATAGAAAAGTTTTTAGGACGTACTCTGTTGTCAATTTCATTGGTTTTTTTATTAGCATTGTGTTAAAAACATAAGCAAATCAGAGACTTTTTATGCATTTTTTATTATTTTTACAACTCAATGGATTTACGTCTGAATTCACATGTATTTGCCATGTATTTGATAATTAAAATCTGAATGTGCATTTGGTACAATAAACTTTCTCTAAAAAAATCTAATTTAAAATACAATTGGTGAGATAAATATAAGATTGACATAGAATCTGTTTAAATTTTTAATATGAACTTGAGATGTTAACTAAGATGAAAAGTTTTGTAATGATCAGACAATTCCTTCAATGTTTGTCCCTTCTTTTTGTAGGTTCTACGCACTTTCGAGCGTTCAGCAAACCTATTTATAAACACTCAGCAATTTCTTAAGCACTTGCAAAGTTGACAAAAAAAAAAAAAAGAATATAAAAAACAGTTTCTTCATGTTTTCCCTTTAAATTTGCAAATCTGGGTCTAGGAATAGGCGATAAATATTGTGAAAGCTGTACAAAATTAACTTTAGAAAAAAAACGTATGTAAGTTTCTTATGGTACTTACGCCCCGTTAAATTTTATTACTTCGACAGGTGATCGTTAGCTTAGTTGTCAGACACAAGCCACTTCTTGTTGATGTTAGATAATAACCAGGTCTGACATAAGAACTTGTTTATATTTTTCACTATTACAAGGTGCAAAACTTTGCTTAAAACAACTTGTTAGTTTTTGCGAACTTTTTAGCATACAATATTAGCTAAAAACGTTTAAGTGTCGTTAAAAAAAAAGAAAAGAAAGTAGTTAAAAAGTTCTTAGTTATTAATTAAATAATACATAAAATAAATTTTGAGGTAACTAAAGAAAACAATCATTCATTTAACTAACTCTCAAGAAACTTTGTTATGGAAATTATACACAAACTAGCTGTTTGTGTATAATTCTAACTAACGGCATGTAGTTTTTTTTACGGTGCTGGGCTTTTTAATGAACTTGTGCTGTTGGTGTTAAAATCTTGCAAACATGAGGCAGAATTAATTGAATTGTTAAAAAAGTGTCAAAGAAGATATTAAGAAAAAATAAAAAAATATATATATGAAAAAAATATAATTATGCAAGCAAAAGAAATAATAAATGCTTTTGAACTTCTTTGAATTAGGTAAAACAAAAAAAAAATCAAGTTCGTTGCTTAAGTCTTTTGTTTGCTCTGAAGCGATGAGCAAACTCTATGGTTTTAAGCGTTGTTTATAAATGAAGACAAACTTGCAAATATTGCAACTATGTATATATATATATAAATATATATATTTGTAACAAAATTTCACAACAAAGTTGATGAATGAGCAAAAGCTGCCGAATGAATGAATGTGGCCAAATGTAGTTACTGTCAGCAACAGCGACAAGATAATAATATAGAAATATTGCTACACTGTGGATGATTAAACATAATATTATTTAATGTCTATGTTGTTGCTATTGTTGTTGTTGTCGGCAATTGAAGTGCCTCGAAAAGTTTAAACTTTTGTGCTACTTTTGGAGACCCTTTCAAATAATGATTGTGTAAAAATTTTTACTTTGAATTGAGTAGCATGAAAAGAAGCTACCAAGTGAAATGCTCACAAAAGACAAGTTGTTTTTTTTAAACACTAAACATAATCATGAAATTGAAGAAATAACGATCTTAAGCACACACACACACACACACACACATTCATGCACTGCAATTGCACTCTTATGCACAATTATGCGCATCTTATTAAGAAAGAAAGTCATTTCTTTGAAGAATGCTCTTTTTATAGCAGTTGTTAAAGCTGCTTCTACTGCTGCTGCGCAGTTTCATTACGTTTTTTCTTCTTGAGTTTTTTATTGTTTTTGTTTTTAATAGTTTGTGGTAGTTGCTGCTCTGCAGCATCTCTTAGCGGTATTGAACACACAAGTTGTTGCTTGCCCAGACACTGCAATTTTCAATTTTTTTTTCAATGTTTTATTGCATTTTTTCGAATTTAACTTTTGCAAAAATTGCCACATTTTTTTTGTTTTTTTTTTACTTTATATTATTAACTTGAATTTACCTTGCTTTTGAATTTAAAAAATAAAAGTTCGCATTTATCCGGTTAAACTTGTTGACTTCTTTAGCAGATTTTTGTTGTTGTTAATGACACTTAAGCGATTTCGTTAAATAAGCATTAAAGAGACTTGTTGTTGTTGCTATTAAATTGCATCTATAAATGCATTGAACGAAAAATAACATCATTAACCTTAATTTTTAAAAATTTAACTGCAGCTACTTATTTTTTTTTTTTTTTTATATATGTTGATGTTCAAAAAATCATTTTGACTTGAATAAAGTTGAACAAGTATTCAAACGACAGTGGCGCAAAATATTGATTGTAAATTTGTTTCTTGCATCATGCTTAAGAAAAAAAAACAATAATTATGTATAGTGCTAAAATGTTTAAGTAACGTGTTTATAGAAATATTTATTGTAGCGGGTTGCTTCAATGCAGCCCACGCATTTCTAACTTCTTTTGAACTTGACAGTTGAATTCTTCATTCTCTTAATGTTCTTGAAAATATCTTTCTAATAACAGCTTGAAGACGCAAAAAAAGCACAATAAGAAGATGACTTTTTAAAAAGATGCGCAGTAGAAGAAAAAAATAATTGTTTAGCAAAATAGTAAAATATAAAAGCTTGAAAACTTGAATGCTTTATACACAACAACTAATCGCAATCGCAAAAAGTTTCTTTGACAGACTTTATGCTAGAAGTATAGTAAAAGAAATGTTTGACAAGCATTTTGCCACAGTAAAACTTTTATTTAGGTACAAGCTACGCATTGACCCATTGTTCTATTGTGCACTCATTTAATTCTCCCAGCATGGTGGCATATTTGTGTATCTTTTTTTATTAAAAACTTAATTAATTTCTTCGACATTGTTGTGAAAAGTTATGTTTAAAGTTGCTACAAGGACTTTATCATTTTTTTGTTAAAGTCTTACACAAGTCTTTTCCTTTTCCGAAATGGCATTTCGACGTCCAGGTATTCATGTGCTTCATACATCATTTGACAAATTTTGAGTTAATGGGTTTTGATACCAAATTTTTCAAATCTACAAATAATTTTTTTGCTAGTTTTTTTAGAAACTGAGTATTTCGTGTCTATTTAACGCAATATCCCATTAAACAGAAATTTTTGGTGACACTACCCCATTTACCGTACCATCAAAGATGCACCATTAACTTAAATAGCGTATGGAGCACATGAATCCTCGGACGACTATATAATTAATTTTTATAGAGACATATAATATATGTAATAGGCCGGGTCGGTCTCCATACAAAAAATTAAGTGTTTGATAAACTCGGTTTTAAATATTCCTTGGCTCATTAGAGGAGTTATTATAGCGAATACGTTTGCTGTTAAATAAGAGCTTTGAAAAATTTGGTGGCGTATAGCGGCTGTACAACTTTATTTAGACCTTATACGGCCGTTGTTCGACCCATGGCCATGTTATACTCTTGTATGGCCGTGCGTTCCATGTTCATCCGCTGATCAACCGCAGTTTGCCCACTTATATTGTTACTCCAGATAAAAAGCTTTTTTGCTGAAAAAATACTTTTCATTCAAAAATACACTGACTCATCAAATTGCCCTTTTATCAATATATTAATAATATCTAATTTTATTATGAAAAAATTGATAGGTACGTGATGAAATTGAATTTGTTTGACACGACATTTTTATAATTTTTAAGAAATGCTTAGCCTTTGAAGACAATTTCCTTGAAAAATTTTTCCAATATCTTAACCCAATCAAAAGCTAAAAACACAAATCTGTGTCAAAAATCTCATCTACAAAACTCATCATCATATTCTCGACTTGATGTAAAAAAAATTAAAAGACCAAATAAAAATAATCCACAAGAAGAATCAAATTTTTTCATTTTTTTTTTAAATTACAGCCAAAAAACATCGCAAGGTTACTTTTGCGCCACCTGTATATTATTAGGCAAACATCAAATGTTGTCTTACACTTTTTCGATATTAATTTTAGAATAAGGGCAATGAAACTTCTATCATTCGAAAGGTACTGCGCTCTATATGTGCAAAATCATTTTAGATTTTAAGTTTATGACCTTTGACCCAAAATATTAACGTTGAAATTTTGTATTATTTTTAGTAAGGAATCTCAGGGCTGGGAAGAGGTAGAATGGTGAATGAGGTATCAAATGAAAGATCTGGCTGCACAGTATGATTACATTTTAGATTGGTGACCTTCGATCAGAAATAAGAGCGTAAAAAGAGCATTTATTAAACAAAAGTTAAACTGTAACAGATGGAAGAATATAATGTAATAGGGAATTTTAGGAAAAATACTTGCAACATTTTGCGCCATCTCTAAGGATACCCTACAATAAGCATTTTTTTTATACAACAAGAGTGAATATACATTATAATGGTGAAACAGAAATTATAGCAATATCTCGAAAACTATAGATGTTCTCAGTACAACGTATTTTTTGTACACTCTCAAAACACATTAGTTGTGGCTTTAAAATTTTTGGTTAGATGTTTCGAATGTTATTTGCTATAAATGGTCTTGGTGATTACAAACTAGATTCGTTATTTAGATTAGAAAATTTGTAGCCACAATTAATATTCGTTCATCCATATAATAATGTAGTTGATGGATAACAATCAATTCGGTTTTCGAGTTGACCTTGAAAATACTGAAAATGCATGACCAAATAATTGATTCTCTCAATCGAATAAAAGATTTTACAACCGAATAACCTATCTCACAATTAAATGTTAGTTAAAAATACCATCAGTTTCGCAAACAGTATCTTTCCTTGTCTATCCTGTACAAATCGTCTCACACGAAAAACTTTCAAATGGTTGTCCGATCTTGTGTACATCATCGTATACAGAGTTGCCAAACGCACGTTTTGAAAGTTGTTTTTCAAATTAAGATTTTCATGATTATTGCTTGATAAGCCGAAACAAAAAAAAAAAAGGATATCCAGTAAGTTTATATATTTTCAAAGTGGATTGTTTTCAAATTATAAGCGTTTGTGGTTTTTTGTTAAGAGAAGACATATCTCGCATAGACTTATTTGACAAAAAAATATGCTCTTTTATATTGAAGTGAATTACAAATTTGTTACAAATAATTCATTTTCTCGGCAGATGCTTGGCAACACTATTCTGAAGTGCCATCTTATTTTGTTTTCAGGTTTGCAATTTAAGTGAGTACTTTTACAAAAAGTAGTAACTTACTACACTTTTAGTGTATAAAAATTTCCAATAAGTATGTACTAAAGAGATGCACAAAACATTCTATTAGGGGGCTTCGGATGATCCGACATGTTGGAGAGATATGGCATGCTTGACGACAAGTCGGATCATTCGAAAGCAAATAAGACAGTCGGACCGATATGTTGGACGAAAATCAAAAAGTTTTGATATTTCTGCCGATCGGATCGACATGTTGGACATGTGAACGCAAGTCAATCCGACTTGCTGCAATTTTTTATTTCAATAAAAGCGTCAGCGGGTGAACAGCGACGAAGCGGAAAAATATTATAGAAAAATAATATGAACAACGTTAGAAACATTGAATTTTGGATATAATTAATTAAAATTAATTCAAATTTCTCTAAAGTATGGAAAATTACTGGACAATTATAAGGGCATCTATTATAATTAGTATGCTGATGTGCTTAGTTTGAGAGCCTGCAATGGAATGAAGTAGTTGTACATGTCGGACTTTTCGAAAGCTCAAAGAAATTTTCTCTGTTAATTTGTCTTCGGACATGTCGGATGACAAGTCGGATCATCCGAAACCCCCTATTTGTAGTGCTTTTTCGTCCAACCTACAGCATTCCCAATGCCATGTCTTCTGTAAAAATATTAGAACAAGCGTTAACGTATTACATTGAGATCTTATGAAAAATTTATGATGGCATATTTTTATCACTTTGTTTTTTTTTAATCAAAAAAAAATTTCTTAGAATTGTACTTGAGCTTACTTCCAAACAAGTTCATGAAGCAAAAGGTTACAACAACAAAAAATTTTACAACTTTTAAATAGTGATGCAAAATTTTAGAGTTCATATACCGATTACTTGATTAATATATTAAGAGAATTTGCCATATGTCGCTTGCATTTTTTTACACGAATTTTTGTTACACGTTGTACTTGGGAACGTATCTACCGTGTAAAAAAAGAGTTGAGTGGTTTTTTTGTTCGATTTGCCAGAAAGGCCACTTAACGGTTTTCTTAAAAAAGTCAAGTTAAAAAAATTACCAGTGCATTTATTGAAATGAAACAGCGTCTAATTTGGATTTTTGCGATTTTTTTTCTCAAAAATTACTATATTACAACTCTGGTAATTTTTGTCTAATTTTCATGTTTAATAACTCATTTTGAAAAAAAAAATAATTGAAAAACGACATGGGGAGCAATCTTCTTCAAATTATTTAAAAAAGACGGCTTTTTCCTATAAAAATCAGATTTTCCTTCTTGGGGTCCCCATACAAAAAACACAAAATTAAAAATATGTCTATTATAGTTCATATAAAAAAATCTATGACCCATGGGAGGTTAAATATATGAGCTCGTCCAACTAATTTTTTCCCCTCAACATTTCTTCTGAACACACCTGTACTCTATCTGACACCCTTCTGGAGGTCCCCATACAAAAAACACACAAAAATAGAAGATACATTTCTCGTGTACACAAAAACGTTACGAATGAGACTCGAAAAATTTTTCTTCACAAAGACAAATTTTTTGCTACCTTTTCGCCACCACGTCAACCCACACTTATTAGCGGCTGATACCAAAACTGAGAATGTAAATAGTAACACTGTCCGTTATGTATATTGATCTCTTTCGCTCTTGTATACCTTGCTTCATACAAGATACCCTACGGATACCCTACAATAAGCATTTTTTTTATACAACAAGAGTGAATATACATTATAATGGTGAAATTTCTTACAAATAGTAAAGTCTGAAAAACTTCCGTTATTTTGACATAAAAATTATAGCAATATCTCGAAAGCTATAGATGTTCTCAGTACAACGTATTTTTTATATGAAAAGTTGTTGATTAAAAAAAATAACGGTATACGAAAGCTTTCTTGGTAATATTTTCCACGGATAGTATGTTAAAAAAATCCCCTTAAAAAGTCATTAAAATTATTTAGATATCTCGAAAAATTTATATTTTCTCAGTACAACGTATTTCCTTGAAACAAGGCAATCGCATCAGAATGAGAAAAAAACTATTGAAATTTCAAGTTTTGACTTTGCGAGCAAATATCTCAGCCATTTTTTAATTGATTTTCAACAAATGTTCTTTGTCGGAAAGATCAATTTAATGACTTTGGAGGAATAAGAAAAGATTAGCCCGCTATTCTATCAATTCAATGTTTTAAATTGTTTTGAAATACCTCTAAAATAATTAGGTTTTGCTCAAAAAATAAGACAAACATTTTTTTTGCTGTAATTTTTATTTTCTTATTACATTTTCTTTTTCACACTCTTTCATATGACATATCATTTATTTGCAAAAATTGCCTCATTTTGACACATAATTCAATACACAGTTTTTATCATCGAAATTCATGAGCTACCCCCTAAGATTTTTTTGATTAAAATTTAATTTTTCAAAATGTTGTTTTAACATTTCTTACAAAGTTTTTCAGCTCAAGAAATAATTCCTGTGAAAAAAATTTGCAAATTTTCAAACCACTCCAAAGTTATATACACAAATCTATGTTTTAAGCAATTTCCTTGGCTACATATTCTTATATATTAATACGCAAGCATCAAATGTTCTCGTACACTTTTTTATATTTATTTTAGAATAAAGACAATGAAGTGTATATCATTCCAAAGGTACTGTACCATAGATGTGCCAAATCATGTAAGATTTTAAATGGATGACCTCTGACCCAAAATATTAATGTTGGAAGTTTATATTAATTTTAGTAAGAAATCTCAGGGCTAGGAAGAGGCAGAATAGTGAATGAGGTATGAGATGAAAGGTCTGGCTGCACAGTATGATTGCATTTTTGATTGGCGACCTTCGACCTGAAATATGAGCGTTAAAAGAGCATTTATGAAATAAAAGCTAAGCTAAGTAAGAGATGGAAAAACATTATGTAAGAGTGAATTTTAGACATTGATAATATGTGCAACAAGTACTTCAGACATTTTTCGCCATCTCTTAAGAATACCCTACAATAAGCATTTTCTTATGTTACAAGTGTGAATATATACTCTGATGGTGAAATTTCTTATAAATAGTAAATTTTGAAAAATTTCCGTTGTTATGACATCAAAATTTTTGCGATATCTCAAAAACTATAAATGTTCTCAGTACAACATATTCTTGTATGAAGAGTCGTTGATTAAGAAAAATAACGGTATACGAAAGCTTTTTGGATAATATTTTTTACAGATAGTATGTTAAAAAATTCCCGTTATTATGAACTAAAGACTTTTTTAGTACAACTTATTTTCTTAAGGCAAGGCCTTAGAATAAGAAAAAAAAATGTATTTAAATTTCAAGTTTGAATTTGGCATGAAAATATATCCGCTATTTTTCAATCGATTTCCCTCAAATTTTCATTGACTTTAAGCTCAATTAAAGCACAATTAAAAAATAGAAATATATTAACTGTTACCTTGCAAATTATTTGTTACATACTGTTTTCAAAAAGCATCTAAAATATTCAATGTTTGCTCCAAAAATAAGTTAAAAATTATTTTTGCTCTATTTTTTTTTTGTAATTTGCAAACTGTATTTTCTAACACTCTTTCATATGAAATATCATTAATCCGCAAAAAGTACTTCGTTTTGACACAAAACTCAATAAACAATCTCTATCATTAAAAATCATGAGCATTGGCCTGGATTTTTTTGACCAAAATAAATTCTCCCAAATGATGTTTTTATATTTTCATAAAATAATACAGCTTCCAAAATAATTTTTGTGAAAACATTTCCTTAATATCTCTTTCCAATCAAAAGCTATAAATAAATATATATTTTCATATTACGAAGATTGAAAGATATCGTACATTTTTTAGAGTTTCATTTCCTTCAATGGAAGAAAACAAATCATTTAGCATTCAAAATGTGCTGTTGCACAAATGAGAAGAAACAAATTTGGACTGGTGACCTATGATTTGAAATATGAGCATTAAAAAAAAATAAATTTTGCTATCCGAAAATTGCTAAGCCGTGAGAGAAACAATAAAGTATTTTAAATAAACTTTGAAGATGAAAACATAATTGAACCATCTTATACATTTGACTTCTTACCTTGTTATAACAGGTGTCAACTGTTTCCAGCAATTTTCTTCATTTATTGAGATTTTCGTAGAGGTTCCAAAAAGGCTGACTAAAAGGGGTGAATAAGTTTGTAAGAAATATTAGTAGGATTAACATAAGAGCCAGCTCATACTCCTCTCGATATTAATTCAGAAGGGATATAAACTCGCAGTTTTTGCAGTGAAGCTACGGAATGACAAAATTTGTGTTAATTTGTATGCTATGGTTTATGCTAAGGGTTTATGTTTGTGTTTGCGTTCACTTACACAACCTTCACCGCTACAAAAATGGCAAACAACTACTTTTATCTACGCTGTGCATTTTTGTTGTACGTTTTCTGATTTCTACGCTACAGTGCCTCAACATACGCTACGTTAGTGTTAATTTTTGTTCACTGCTTTACAAACAGTTGGTCGATTTTCAACCACAGGCTATACTATACTAGTCTTAAGAAATAGTTGGAGTGTTTGGTCTTTACCAAGATTTGTTTATTTCAGCAAAAAAGTTCCCGTGAATTATAAATATTGTGAAGATAACGAGTAACAAATGAACTCAATTTATTTGGGCACAATATTAAAAGCCTGAATAGATTGGATTCAACAAAAATATTATAGCATGAAATTACAATAGAGAATTGCCATATCGTTGAGCATTTGATTATTTTGATTACGACAGCAACAAAGTCTACTAAAAAAATTCAATTTCAAAACCAGATGGCGTTACGAACACATGTAAAATGGATTTGGTTGCTGAAAAAATGTGTGACTATTTCATTTGCAAAAAAAAAAAAAGAAGATGAAAGAAATAGGCACTATGTGTATAATTCTTGCAACTTTTTTTTTAAATCGATCGATTACAGTGTAATAACAATTTTGAAATAATTGATTGAAATTAATTATCAATCAACAATTTTTTATTTTTCTACTGCAACAAACGACCTCTAAATGCATTATAAGAATTGCTGAGCGGATTTGACGATTTGGAAATTGAATTTATTAATGTTGGCAAACATGATTTGTTCGCAGAAGAAGTGGTTTGAGATAAAACTTTTTATTAAATTTTATGTTTTTAAAAATAGACTTTTTTTAACAATGTGTATGAACGCAATTAAAACAAATTTAAATATTTTTTTCTTAAATTAATTCCTTAGATCGTCAGCAGCAGTTTTTATCTTATCATAGACACAAATTATTTGTTTTTCCATGTATAACAAAACCATTAGTAAGAAAACCTTTAAAAATAAAAAAAATTAATCTAAAAGTGAAGAAAATATGATTTTAATAAGTAACTATCTTTTTTCCTATTTTTATTACGCAAATCACATTTTTTAAACGAAAATTTAACACAAGACTCTCAAAGAAAAATTTGTAAGAAATTCGTTACCAATTTTTTTTGTTTGTATTTCCATTCTGATTGAGTCTATTTAAAAACATATTTTTTTCTAAACAAATTTCGAACAGGGTCCTAGATTAGATCTAGAAACCGATGTGCTAGTGGGTTAAAGTCTTTCACAAAAAAAAAACTTTTCAAACAATTTTACTTTGTATCACGATCTTAGAAATAGAAAAGACTTCTTTAATATTGTCTTTATATACAGTAGCTTTGGGTAAGGCAGTGCTGTGATGCGTTATTGAGTTGATTGACTGGATTGCGTTATTGCGCTAAAACATTTGTGTTATTTAAAGTAACGCACTAGCGCAGTAATAAAAATAGTTTCTTGCTCGAAAATTTTTTTTTATTTAATCGAACGTATTCCTTTTCAAAAATACAGGCAAAATTGGTTAAAATATATAGGAATAATCTTCTGTTGATCCAGAAATCAAGCATTTCACTGATACAGAAAACTGCGCTTGAGTTGATGTGAAAATATTATGAAATTATTATATTTTCCAGAAGAATGACTCATAGACAAATCTTACCTATATATTTCACGAATATTTATATACAATTTCACGAATAACATTTAATTGTATTTTTTATATATTATTTTAAAGGTTTAGACCTAAAAACGGAGTGCTCAAATATTTTATCAAATTTTTTGTAAGTCATTGAACACAACAATAATTCCAAAAATGAGAAGTTTTATTTCTCTTTATTGCTTATTTGCTCAGTTCAGTCCTGGCATAAAAAAACCCACATTATACACAGAGGGAAATTATACAAACTAATCAATCAAACACTCTAGCGTCTTTTTTGTGGGTATTTTTAGACACTTCTCGAAAAAAAGTTTTCAAAAAATCGACCAGTGACTTCAGAATTGTCTGTATGCTAGCGTAAAATAGTTTAAACTTAGCAATATTTCATCTATATAAATTTACACTTTAGTCAACTTGAATTAGTTTTAGCTAAAGTTATTTAATATTTTTACCTGTTTCTAACTGCTGTCACGCAAATCGATTTTCTAGGAGATCAAGACAAAAAAATTATAAGTACTGAAAAATGTATAAAAATATAAATATTACATAATATTATATTTATAAATATAATAATAGTTATTAATATTGAATATTAATACATTAAAAAACAAAAATACAAAATATAAAAAAAAATCTAAATGCAAAGTATTTCCAAACCTGAAGAGAGAAAAAAAGGTATAAAATAAACTTTCTTTTTTTTATGTGTATAGCACCTGCATAAAGTTTCATTGATTTTCATCCATCGGTTTAGGTCGTAAATGGGTTAAAACTATAGCTGTTAAATTGCGATTACGATTAGTAGTAAATTTTATTACATTTTAAAAATAATTGCCATCATTATATATTTCTTGAGGGAAAAGTTTATGATTAGTAATTGGTTACGATTACAAATAATTAAAAAATAATAACGATTACTTGAAATTACGGAAATAATAAAAACAATAAATAATAAAATAATAAAAGATTACGAAAATAAACAAAAACGAATTAAAAGTAATCAAGAAAAAATAATTCGACTACTTTTAGAAATTATTTAAATTATCAAAAAGAATCAAAAATAATTTTTAAAAGTAGTCGGATTATTTTTCTTGATTACTTTTGATCCTTTTTGTTTATTTTCGTAATCTCAAGCAATCGTAATTATTTTTTGATTATTTGTTATCGTAATTGAAAGATTACGATTACAAACAGAAATGAATTGTTCTTAATCAAGTATTTTACAATTATAAAAAAATAATCGAATTACTAATGATTACGATTAGTAATCATTATGAAACAGCTATTGTTATAATATGCTTTCAAAATATTTCACATAAAATCTCATTATAGGCGAATGAACCTATGACCAGGGGTGGTCTTCTGGGGGGTGCACCGGGTGCAATGAACTTGGGCCCTGGTCATAAAGGAGCTCCGAAATTGTGCCAGCTCCAAAAATTGTATATAAGTATGTAAAAATTTTAGCTAAAGGGGTCTCGAAATCGTGCCACCTCTAAAAATTGTATATAAGTACTCAACAGAATTTTTGAATGAGGAGCCCCTAACATCGTGCCAACTCCAACAATTTTTTCTAAGAATGCAACAAAGTCATACGAGTCGGTTCATATAAAGAAAAGTCAAGTCTTCTTCAGAAAAAGTTTTACTCTTTTAAAACTCATGTACAGAACTGTTTAAAGAATCATGTAAAGGACTTTTTAAAGACTTATGGGCATTGAAAGAGCACTAAATATAAGTCTTAAAAGAGTCATTGTTTTGAGTTTAAAAAGAGTCATAAAACATTCTTGGTTATGAACCATTTTTTGGAGCCCAATTTCTGTGAGACTTAAAAGAGTATTTAAAAAGTCGTAATGTTTGCTTGGTTGGAAAATTAAAAAAATTAATATTTATTGGTGTATTAAACGTGAACAAGCTTTGAGGCTTTGTGCAAGCAAAGCAAACTTTTGGAAAGCAAACAACTTAAACATTTCACCAATTACAAAATGTACCAACATCAAGTGATAATATTTCCGCTATAAAATCGAAATTAAAAAATATATATATACATATAGCAATAAGAGCAACAAGAATAAGCAAGTCAGCAATAACGAAAGCATCCAACATCCAAACAACAGGCTAAGTAGAAAAGAAATGAAATGAATTGAAGCAAAAACAAAACTAAAGAGAAGAAAAAAAAGGAATAACTTTGTAATTGTCTAATGTTGGTTAAACAATGCCTTAAGATCGCGGCTAATCTTAGCTGCTGCGGACAGTTAGCTGTGGATTCTAGCTGAAGCGGCTGCTGCAGTTGCTTAGCAGCGCAATGATGAAATAAGATTCTGTTGTTAACATTCCGCTGCTGAGTTGCTGTGAGTTGCTAGAAGTTGTTGTGAAAATGCAATGATCAGCAGAAGTGAAATGATCACAAGAAGTGCCTTGAATTTTCTAGAAGATCTCGAGATTTAAAAAGAAAATTCTCCCATTGACAGATGGTGTGAAAAACTTTTGCA
Source organism: Dichetophora obliterata (assembly GCA_963920525.1). NCBI lineage: Eukaryota > Metazoa > Arthropoda > Insecta > Diptera > Sciomyzidae > Dichetophora > Dichetophora obliterata. Next base: position 48,557,127 of record OY986435.1, read on the forward strand.
GCACACCACAAATGAGTCAGTGTTTGTTGATGTTATTCGTTTCATTTTGCAGGGCAAACAAAAGACTTAGAAAACGAACTTTTGGATGCCACTTGAAGCAGACCTTAAAAGGTTGGGGGAGTAGAGCAAGGATTTTAGAGTAAGGATAGCAAGGAATATGTTGATTGAATAATAGACAAAAAAAAATAAGCTAAAATATATGCTTTGTCTAATGGTGATTGTAAAAAAAACAACAGCTTCCTGATGCAAGCTACTGCACAATTATTTCCACATGCAAATCAACATACATAAATGCTTAAGCCATCTTAGCAGACATTTAAAATAATGATTTATGTCTCTTTGATGGTTATAAATTAAATTAATTTTTTAACTAATCAAAACTTACAGCATATAAATAAATGAGCAATATAATGGTGCTGCTCAAAAGGAATGAACACCAACTGTTGCCACTTCCGGCCAACTAAGAATCATCATAATGAGCTGAGCAATAAAAAACAAAAATAAAATAATAAAACAACGTCGACGACAACAATACACGAGCTATGCACGTTCTTCACTTTGCACTGTAGCCAGCGTCTAGAGCCAGCCGCCTGTCCATAAACATGGCTTAAAACGAAGCAACAATTAGTAATGTAGTAGTAATGAAATGCAGTGCTTCGTTTTGTCTTTGTTGGTATTTTTTGTTGTTTTATTATAACAATTATAATTATTTTATGACATGCTCACGTGGTTAAAGTGAACCTTTTTTGTAATAACCAGCTAAATGGTGGCTACATTAATTTTCTGTAATTTTTGTTTGGTTTTTTCTTGTTTTACTTCTATTTATGTTATGCAATATACATTTTTTCCTGCTGCTTTAACATTTCGAATTTTCATTTTCTTGCCTTCACTTATTTGCCGCCAATTTTTCTTTATTTTGATTTTTATTAGCCACTTGCACGAACGGATGCAGCCTTTATTTAAATTTAATAGCCACGACACTCGTCTGCACAAATGTTGCTGCTGGCTGCCAATGTTGCTGCTGCTGCTGCTGTTGCTGCTGCTAGAGATCAATGTAAAACCTTAACATTCAAATTTTTCAAATAAAATTCAAAAACAAAAAATAAAAATAATAAAACAACAAGAAACGGAGTAAGCAGCCGCCAAACTTGTCTCGCTGCCTCGTTGTCTGCTGCTGCGTTCGGCTGTCTGACTTTCTGCATATCCGTCTGTCTGGGAGTGTATGTGTGTGTGTGTGCCTTTTGGCAGGTTTTTTTTTGTTTCTCACTCAGCTGCATCGTTGCATTATTTGCAATAGCTTGGCCACTAATGCGGCGTCAGCGTCAGCGTCAGCTTCTACTTCAGCTAGTTGCCTAGACAAATGTTGAGAAGCATTGAAAAATGTAGGAAATCAAAACTGCTTCCCCCGAAATAATGGATAGAAAAAAAATTCAAGTTTGTCGCTTAAGTCTTTTGTTATGTGTATGCAGTCATGAACCTTGTTCGAGCCAGTGTTTTAATGTTGTTGTTGTTTTAGTGGTTTTCTGATTGGTTTGTTGGAATATTTTCATGTTGTTTTGGTTTTTTTTTAAAATTTGTTATTGCTATTGAATTTTGATTTCACGTTCAAATTGCTTGTGGTGACTTCTTCTTCTTCTTCATCTATGACCGTCTGCGCTGCCTTTATCAGGTTTTTAGAAGCCATTTTTTATGTTTTTATTTCAATGTTACTGAAAATAAAAGTGACAAGAATTACTAACAGATGAAAGCATGTTTTGGTAGACGAGGTGTTTTCGAAAACTAAAATATTGTCATGGTATTTTTATTTTGTGATACATTTGTATCCTTTAAAACGTGCAAAACATAACTAAACTACTGTAATATTGGCAAAAAAGTTTCAGCTGATGACTTAGTGAGAAACGAGAAAACATTTCTTACCTTTTCTTGCAACAATACCATTACAGAAATAAATGCAACTAATAATAAAACAGAAATAAAAATAAAATTGTACTCTTTGGAGACACAATAAATTCTGATAATTTTTTTTGAATTTTTACATTATTTTAATAGTGAGCTTTTTGGATCAATTAGTTTGAAGAAGGCAACAACAACAAAAACAAACACAACTCTGTATAGAGTCCATCACACAGCAGACTAGACGGACTGTTTCGAAGGGAGTTACCCCTTCATCTTCAGTACATGGTTAAAAATTTTGGAATACCTTTTAATCCAAACTTTGGTTTAAAGGTATTTTTAATCCAGAAAGTACTACTTTTTAATCCCTACTTTAGTCTAATTTAGCTGGGTCTAAGCCTACGTGCCTCAAACCTACGCGCGTCATTGACTTATGCTTAAATAATATGTCGCCAGCTTGCTTGCAAAAAATGTGCCCGATTCATGCACAGTGTTATTGTCAAAAATAGAATTGTGACCTACTTTTTAGTTCAAATAGAAGATAAAAGTTCAAATAGCACAAATCTACTAAGATTTAAAGACTTTTAGTATCAAAAGCTAATTTGAGAGAAGCATGTATTTCAAAGCATGCACGACAGTTTAGAATGGTAACTTTGTGAATTCTGTAAAAATACAATTGCTTATAAGTCAAATATCGATAGACATACTACATAAATCGGCAAAGACTTTGTAAAAGAACGAAAATACCACAAACTAAAGAGAAAGGTAAACAAGCACGAAACCTTAAAGTTTAATAATCAATTTCAACAAATTTACACCATAAAACTATATAAAAGCCTCTTCACAATCGCCTCAAATGCAATAATGCTCTATATTTTGTAGAAGCGCAGCTACTGCTGCAGCTGTTGCTTTTTGTTATTGCTACATTTACCATAACTATTGATTTCTTTCTGCTCCATCTTCAAAACCAGTACTAAACAGTAATAAAAATTTTTGCTAAGATTTGAAAGTGGCAAACATAACATTAAGTTTTTATTATCAATGCAAAAACTGTAACTTACTAGCCAACGACTTGGATTTAATTTTTGCAAATAGCTGCAGGCTTTTTCGAATTTCTTTCTTATTGTTATTTTTCCTTTGCCATTGTTGTTGATATTCTTCGTATTGCTTCAATTACACTGTGTTCATCCTACTTTTTACAGGAGCTCCGAACTAGAGCTAGCAAGACAATCGTCCTGCAACTACTACTCCCTGATCTGGCATTTATAGTGTGCGCGTTTAATATCAGCTAGCATGTAAATAGCTTAAAGCCATTATTAGAACTACTAAAATGGCAACAATGTTGTCTGATTAAAGCACAGCAAATGGAATAAAGTAAATTTTACTGCTTGAACGAATTTTGTCGATTAACTTTTCGATGCATATCATAATAAAGGCTTCTTTATTCTTTTAATGTAGTTGATTAAAAGAACACTTTCGCAATAAAGCTTCCAACCCAAATTATGGCATAAATAATGCCCAGTGAATCAAATCTTACTTGTTTGAATTCATTTATAATACTTTTCTGGTAGAAAAGCATGTTCTTGGCACTCAGATATCAACCCATTTTGAATCATTCACCAAATTTAAATTTATTTCATAAACTAACCTTCCTTTTGATTAAAAATGAGTTCACAGAAGTATTAAAAATGAAAAGTTTTATCAACATTGCTTTTTCAAAAGTACGTAAAACCATCAAACGCTTTTAAGCATAGTCATCTTTGATAAATAAAACTCTTCTGTACATGGCTTTGTCGCTGAACTCCACCTAAAAAGCTGGACCGATTTTGATGAAATTTGGTGTGTGTGTGTGCAGCTGGGTCTGTAGATGGCTTAGGTTCAAAGTTTGGTCCGGTAGATGGCGCTGTTCTTGCTGTGGCAGTGTTTAAAAGGGTATTTGAGAGTACAACTCAAAAAAGCATTGAGAAATTGTCATGATCCTTTCACTTCACAAGTAAAAAACAAGTAGGTCTAGTTTTTAATGCACAAAATTTAATAAAACACACAGCAGAATAGCTTGTAAGAAGCTCTGTTTATGTCCTTTCAAGGCCTGAAATGGCCAAATTGTTTTTATAAAATAATTTCAAAATTAAAAATTCTAAAATAACATTACTTGCAGTCAACGCCGTAGTTAGGTGTTTCGTAAGGGGGGGCCTAAGGTTAGGTTAAAGTGGCTGTCACTTTTCAGAGACGCACTTAAGCCAATGAGGCCCTTTGTGATACCATGGGCTTCAATTTCTATTTGAACTAATGTGAGCTGTTTACAAAGCTGTGGATTCTGATGGGTGTTGGGGGGACGAGGGGGGAGGATGTTGAAGCAAAAAATATAAAAATCGATTCAATCGCTTTATTTGGAGCAGGACGACAAGTATTTTTTTAAGTAAAATATATATTATATAATAAGTAAGACATATATATTAAGGCGCCTTACGAAAAAAACGTTATTCGGGGCAGTTCCTCAAAATATTCCTTGGCTTATGTTATGATGATTCCCCAAATATTTCGATTCTAGCGATAGCCATCCTTGAGCTGCAATGGTTTGAAATAACCTCTAAAAATCGAGTTTTTTGTAAAAATATTGGCTGGTGTGTTAGTTAGAAAAAGTGAAATGATCTGAAATAATATTTTTGAAAAAGTTCTCCCAATCTGCATAAAAAAATTTTAAATTTTTGCATTTGAATTACAAATAATGATGTTTTTCGTACACTTTTGATTTTTTTTAAAGTTATTTTCACTGAAGTTCAAAAAACTATATTATTTCTAATGATATCCTCATTGGTCAGAGTTGCTGGCGAGAATTGTTTAAACTGAAAAAAATTAAAACTAAAATATTAATTATAAAATAAACACCTTCCGAAAAGCTATTGTAAGAAATTTGTAGGAATTGTAAGAAAAAAGTTATGAAGTTATTTAAATTTTTAAAGTTTTTGTATGGAAATAAAATAAAAGATATCAAAAATTTTTTGATGCTGATTGGAAGAGATTTTTCCGGCCTAGAATTTCTGATAGTCTGTTTTTTAAAACTATTACGCTAGCCAATATTTCTACACAAAAATCGATTTTTAGAGGTTATTTCAAACCATTCCAGCTCACGGATGGCTATCTGTAGAAACGAAGTCATCATAACATAAGCCCAGGTTTATTTTGAATAAACCCACTGAACCATAAGAAAAGGTCTTGCGTAAGGTGAGAGTTTTCGAACGTTTTTGGATAGAATTTTTTTATCGCTTTAAAGTGATTTCTATAAAAGATTAAATTCGTGAAAACTTTTACCATAAATAAAAACTGTACTTCTTTTGCAAAATTCATAAAAAACTTATTTTGAGCCAAAAAGGATCACTTTAGAAGCTTAAAATTCCTCGTAAAAGAAAAATTTAGTGAATTTTGTGTAGTTCATAAATGAGTGCAGAAATTATTCATAAATGAAGGTGTTAAAATTACAGTGGTGTAAGTCACATTGACATCATAGACCACACAAATAGACCCTTTGCAAAAGGCACTGTTGTAAATTCTGGAAAGTAGAAATCGTGATAACATCGTTGTATGGGTACTACCATGATCGTAATGTAACATAGAGACTTGATCAGCATTTATTGTGGATCAAAATACCCCTCCTTTAGGGTACCCAAAATGATTTACACCACTGTAAGTTTTCAGAACCATTGACTTACACCACTGTGAATGGAAAAATCAAGGACTTGCACCAGTGTGATTGTTAATGAAATCGTCTTAAGTTAACTTGAATATTTGAAAAAATGTTATTTATTCATACAAAATATTACAAAAGATGAAATGAATAATAAAAAACATTATGATTGATAAGAAGAGTGAAACGCAAACATCGCGATCAAAACTAAAAAATTTGTTGATGAAAAAAAAGATTATTTCAAATTTTTGGCTCTGGATCAACTTTGAAGTTTCTACTTCATCCAGTGGACCAAAATCTTCAATCTCTTCACATTCTTTAGTAGTCGTCTTTAAGCAACGAAAGAAGTTGTGATGAATCGGTGGAATGAACGGCAGAAGGTCAAGCATGTCCTTTTTCTTTGCTTCTGTTACCGGCCTCCCATTCGGAAACAACAAGTCTTGATATACGCCAGCAAAAGATTGTCTTCTACCAGTTCTTCCTAGTTTGAGATTGAGTTTGAAGAAAGGAATGGACTTATTTAACGTTTCCTTATAATAAAGAGTGCATGATTAATCTTTAACAATTCTAATCCACTGGATTTTCAACCAATTAACGGCCCCTTTTTCTTAATTTTTTTCCTACGTGTGATACACTTTTCTAAGTTTGCGACAGATGTTAAATCATAAAGCCTCATTAAAAAACCGAAGTAAAAAACTGTAAAACCAAACCTACCTTCTGAATCTGATGTGCTTTCGCCCTCTCCACGCTCCCATTCATCACTCGATTTAAAATAATCTAATGGATCATCAGAGGATTCTTCAAAATCCATTGCTTCACTACCAAATAAACTACACACGCGTGACCAGTCTAATGATGGAAATAAACAACAGTTTACAAACAAAATGGTGTAAGTCAGACTCACGCCAAACAATTGTTTCGCTTATCAAGATAATTTACTCTGCCATCTACCGTCATAGAGATGAAGTTCTGACTCACTTCACTATTTCTATTAATGGATTGGAGTCTCTAGATCGAGTTCCCGTACCTAATTCAATTCGCCTGAAAAATTGACTTACACCACTGTAACTTTAACCCCTTCAAATGTTTCTTTTTTGCTTTCTTAAATTTAAAATTTTCGTCCGGCGATTGATTCAAAAATGGTTCATTTCCAAGTGCCGAAAACTGACTTTTCTATGGTTCATTTTTTAACTCATTTCCGAAGAAAAAAGGTTCGTTTCTGAGAGGCATTTTCGTCCGGCGATTGATTTAAAAAGGTTTCATTTCCGAGTGCCAAAAATAACATTTCTATGGTTCTTTTTTTTAATGCATTTCTGAACATAAAAAGTGCAATTTATGTTTCTTTTTTAACTCATATCCGAAAAAAATAAGGTTCATTTTTGAGAGGCATTTTATTTCGACGAATGATACAACAATGGTTCATTTATGAGTGCCGAAAATGAACGTTTCTACCCGAAAAGGTTTAATAAATGAATTCAAAAATGGTAGTTTTGGTTCACTGGGAAAGACTCGATCAACTTTTTTATTTTCTATGGAGCATTAGGCGCCTTAATATACATAGTTGTAGATACTCACATAGTTAGTTCATTAATTTTTTTGGAACGCGAAGCCAATTTATCGATGACAATTTCCTTGTTCATAGAAATATTTTTATGAATATTTAATAGCGCTAAACCATAAAATCATTCTGTTAGATCTTTATCGATTTTTCACAACAGTATAGTCAAAGTTGACTATAAATTAATATATTTTATGCATTAATAAATTGCAGCGAAAAATTCTGGACTCGTAACTGTATACATTAATTGGTGTGCTTGAAACGAAGTGTCACCGCTAGAATTTGAGGAGAACATTTTTGTAAAACCACTTTGCGATACTCACACACAGCTTAAAAAATCGTAAAGCTGACAAATGTACAAATTAAATTCACTTTTACGTTCATTTAATAACACTGTAGGGATGTCAAAAAGGGACACGAAGATGACGAGAAAGTTAACTTATTTTTTGGTCGTAGAATTTAGTGGCATACTCAGTGTTTCCCAATCAGATCAAAATCTCGAGAAATTTGCGATTGAAATTTAGTCATTTTTAGACCCATTTTTAGTTATATTTTCCTTATTTTTGGAGAACAAAAATTTTGACGACCTCCGATTTTGCTTAAACTTTTAGAGTTTAATCTACTTATAAAAATACTAATTTGAGTAAAAAAAATTTTCAAACCTTTGAAAAATCATAGATTACACAAGTCTAACTTGATTTTTACGTTGTAGTTATTTTCGAAAATATAATAAAAAGTAATTGTTAAAATAATATAAAAAAAATTTTAAATAAAGGTCAAATGATGGCCAAATAACAAAAATCTGAATATCTCGAGAATTTGATCTGATTTGGAAAAACTGAATATACCACCAAATTCTACGACCGAAAATTAAGTTTACGTGTCTTAGCGTTTTTTTGTGTCTTTTGAAAAGTTAAAAAATTTACCTACAGTGTTATTTAACGAACAATGAAGCATTGCTTATCATCATTTGAATTTCACAGACTGGCTAAGAATAATTTTTAACATTATGTTTTTAGAAAACAATTAAGAAAACCATTTATATTGTATTACATTTAACTAAATGTCTGCTAAACAAACTAAGCATGTACATTGAACAATTTTCAATTTATCGTCATGTTATGGTAATTAAATAACTTGGAATATTTGTGCTTTTATTTAATATATAAAAAATGTTTAAATGCTAAGGGGGGCTTGAACCCCCTGATTCTCCCATATCTACGGCGTTGCTTGCATTAGCATTAGTAGATTTCGCGATAAATAGAGAACTTTTGCATTTTTTAAAGATACACCAAATAAATAAATAGAAAACAAAGTACGCACACGAAACAAATTTAACAATCACTTAGATACCATGCCTGCGTTTCAATTCCATATTAATTGATATAATTTTGTATTCTATCACTTAGAAAATGCATTCGTCAACTTACTTGTCAACGTTAATGTGGTCAATTGCTAATTTTTTCCTTCGCGTTAAGCAAAAAAAAAAAAAAAAATGTACTAACAGCATCACAAACGCATTCATATAACACAGTACAACACATGATTTGCCAACTCAATTCTGAGAACTGTATGTGAAATTAGACCCAAAAGGAAGAATTTCTGCATCATTCGTTTTGTCTTCTTACCTATCAAAATATTTTTAATATCGATTTGAAGTTAGTACTATCGTATAGAGGAATTTATCACGTTTTAGGCCCTGTTGTTTGACATAGCTCGACAACCACTAGCCCGATTTAGTTGAAATAAATTTTAAAAAATTAAGAATTACAATTCCTAAACGTTTTTACAAAAGCAACAGTTTCAAAGTTAAAAATAAGCGCATGAAGAAAAAAAATATTTTTTTTTAAATTCAAAAAAAATACAAAACGGAAATAAGTTTCAAGTCTAGTTACAAAGTCACATAACCTATGAGCAAAATGAGACAAAGATCATGAAAATCGATGCACGCATTTCGCTTTTATTCGCAATTGAGTAAAGGTTTGAATTTCAAAAAGCAGTTATAGCCACCACCTTAAAATAAAAATAAAAATTAAAAAATTATAATGCAAAAAAAAATTTATTTATGAAAACTTATTGAAAATAAAATAATATGCAATTAATACGCAATTATAATATGCATAAAAACAAAATTTAGAACATATTTTCAATTATTGGCAATATCCAAGAATGATAGAATAAGAGATTACGCTTTGCGCAGGTCCGTTACTTCTGCTAATCGAGTTTGACAACCATCTGTTCAGTCGACTACGTCACAATATTTTATTTCTTTGAAAAACGTACTGCGATCGGTTGTGTTTTATTTAATTCTGTATATATCGAAGTATATTTTTAATTGTGTATATAACGAAGCGAGTTTTTAACTTAAAATTTAAAAAATTTAGTGTACAGCTGATAATTGTGGTAACAATAGCAAACAAATATTTTTCAGAAACCTGATGTTTGCAATAAATACAAAAATTAAACCAAGAAATTGTAGAAAACGCACACAAACGAAAACAAAAATACAAAAATATATTAACTTAACAAAATTTGTTTCATTATTTAAAAACTTGGAACTATAATTTATTTGTCCTTTCAATTCACAGGTAAATTAATGGAAATAAAATATCTGGGAATGTTTAAACTACATAAATTAAACTAGTAATGAACATTTTTATAAAATCCAAGTCGAAAAATAATGCTCACTGAAGTTGGTTTCTCACACAAATTTTTTTTTGACTAAGCTGCTTACTGGCTGTAATAAAATAATAGTAAAAATAATGTTTGCAAAGGAGTACTTAATAAATTTACCTTCTTCTCGTTCCAATAAATTGCTTCTATATTCTTTTATTTTATTTATACAAACTAAAATGTATGCAATTTTCATTGCTGTGTAAAAATCATATGCAAAGTCAACGCTCTCCAAAACAGCATTGATATTATGACGTACATGCGCAGAACGACAATTTTGTTGTATTCATTTTCTTGTCTTCGGCGCAATCTTTGTATTCTTTCATTCTTGGGCAATATCCATCCTTGTAGAAGTTGACGCTTGTGGTTCTGATGAGCTTGTTTTCTTCGTAGGTTGTTCATATTCATGGTCTGAGTCTGTATCGTCATCCGAGATACACATACTATTCAAGGGCGTGTTTCTTTCACTGTGTCCACCAATTTCAATGTCTTCATCTACGGTGCTTTCTTCAAACTGCATAATTGTGGAACTCCACCAACAAACCTCCGCAAGCAATGCATCCAATTTATTGCTTTTGAACCGCTTTTCAATTGGCATGATCACCTGGTGGAACTTCTCTCCTTGTTCGTCTGATTCCTGAGGTGATTGTGCCAAAAAGGTATCGAGGTGGTGGTGCAAGAAATGCAATTTCAGCGTCATGGATGCACCGATTTTTTCGAAATAATACAGCAACCTGTCCACTCGTTGCTGTATCTCTTCTCGCTGGACACGGTTCTTTCTTAGAACGCCTTCTATTACTTCTTTCAATGCGTTTTATGCATGTTGGTGGTCGTGATGCTCTGAAAGCAAATTTTTGAAAGAATCACTTTTGATCAATTTCCGAATATCAGGTCCATTGAGAATACCTGTTTTAAATACATAAGAAAAACGAACAAATTATTGGTAATGCGAATGTATAGAAATTAACAAATTTAAATATGACAATATTTAAATACAGAGTACGATACGTACGTACCGTTTTCAATTTTCTCATCACTGAATTTCGGAAAGATGGATTTCAAACAGTCAAAGGCGCCGTTAACTTTTTGACCACCACTTCAACGAATTTCCCAGCTATTCCCAGTTTCATGTGGAGCGGTGGCAACAAAATATCATCCAGTTCCTTTATCATAGGTTCATTGCGTAATTTTAATTGTTTGTTGAGCTCGGGAGTTCTTCCTTTCCAATCTTTACATTGATATTGATTTCTTTTGTATCGTGAATCCCAATTACAAAGGAAGCAGAAGTATTTTAAATATCCGCCCTTTTCTATAATCCCTTGTAGTATGTTGACCACCTTCAGATCGGAACAAATGTTCCATTTGTGTTCATCGTATTTGATTTTCTACAAAATTTCGCCCAATGCTTCATACGTTTCCTTCATAGTTGTGCTGAATCCCAACGGAATGGATGGTTTTTTATTTTTTTTGTGCAGCAGCACAGCCTTCAAACTGGTAACTGAACCATCGATGAATAAACGCCAGTCGCCAGCGATATAAACCATTCCCAATTTTTCCACTAAGCCTAGTATATCATGGCAGTACGTGAACATATTTGCTTCGTCAACAGAATAAAATTTCTGAAAATCAGCTTGGCGTTGTCGGTATGATGTTGCGCTGACATTTTGCTGTGTGAGTTTTCTGCGCTTCAAAAATGATGTCAACCATTCCGAGTTTTGTTGTGATAGTCCCATCTTAGCCACAATGTAATCCATTTCGATTTGTGTTACCGGTTCTGATCCATTATTTTCAATATCGGGTGCCCAATCAGCATCATCCAAATTGGTTGGATTGGTGAAAACGGTTTTGGCTAGCAGGGACACAATATCCGCACTCGGAGGTTTAGGTGCATCGGTATCAGCAGGGCGTTGCAATGGAAGTGTGGCAGTAAATGCAGCAGTGTATACTTTTGCTTTCAATTGTTTTCTGTTTAATCCAGGACGAAAATTTATGCATGCGTAGCACCTGGATTCATCATGTCCAGTTAGGTCTTCCATCCAAATTACTGGTTTTATAAAAGACAAATTTCTACTTTTTCCGTGCATCCATTTTAGAAGGGTAGTATAACAACTGTTGCACACTGTGTTCGGCGTAAAATTTGCACCACTTAAATCTGCTTCAACGAAATAATTACAATACGCGGTTTTGAATTGCTCAGTAAACAAATTTTATCGATCTTTTTTCTGTATTTTTCGGACGATATGACCGGACAAACGTAACAAAATTCATCCAAATTTGGGCACTTGTTGTTTTCCATATTGATATATTTTATGTTTTGTTGTTATTCACTTTTAAAAAACTGGGAAAAATCACTTTCACTGTTCGCGTTCGTCGGCACTGCCTGAATGACAAAAATCGATCGATGCACACCTATAAATAGTACGTATTTTTCAATATTTTACTGCCAGGTACTTATAAATGGGCGCATATTTTAAGGGTGGCTGGCTATATACCTGATTCAGCACTTGTTCGTTTCAAATTGTGCAAAACTTTCCAAATAATCAGCACCTTTAAATGTGGGTTTATTTATTATTTTGTTTATTCCTTTTTTTTTAATTCTCAGAATTATAAAAAAGGTGCCAATGTTTTCTCCAAATATTGTTGTGCATAAAACGTGAAAAATTCCCCTATTCGATAGTTACTAACTTCAAATCGATATTAAAAATATTTTGGCAGGTAAGAAGACAAAACGCAGAATGCAGATGCAGAATGCAGAAATTCTTCTTTTTGGGTCTAATTTCACATACAGTTCTCAGAATTGAGTTGGCAATCAAGGAACTGAAAAATGTTGTACTGTGTAATAAAAAACAAAAAAAAACGCCTCCTACTTAACGATGCTGATGACAACGTGCAGTAAGTTGAAGTAACATTTTTCTTAATTTTGCTACTTTTGTTGTTTGGATAGCTGACTAATATGTAGGACAGGGTTGACATTTTCGGTACAATTCTACTTTTTTGGTACAATTTTATATTTTTCCTACTTTCCTACTACCAAAGCGTTTTCGGTATATTTTATTTTACTCTATAATAAACACATAACTTAGAATTCTTAGTAAGCAAATGATTTAAAAGAATTAAAAAATTTATCTAGTTTTGAATTTTGGTACTATGTAAAATACATACAAAGTTATTTTAAAGAGTCGATTTTCTTCAATTTATATAAAACCTTTTAAGGAATGCTTTCAGTTTATCATTTAACAGAAAATGTTCAAAGAATATTTTATTTTCATTTATTTTAGTTTAATAAAAACCAATTACATAAACAGACTGCAGATTGAAAAAAATTTATTTAATATAATTTAAGAAAAATATTTGTTGAAATCTTGTGAACTAAATGTCACAATATTGATAGCAAAAATAATGTATCAAATGAAAAAATGTCTAAAATTTGGCTGAAAGTAAAGAATTGCTTGATTGAGAGATTTTCCCATTTATTTCTTACGTTACGTTAACATAAAAAGGTCCTGACTAACATTTTAAAAAAAATTTAGGCTAGATTGTGTCAGATTCAGGGTGGATGGGTGGTTGACCTAAAGGCATGCGAAGAACCTGATTTAAAAAATGTTTGTGGCACTTCTGTATTAAGGTAACGAAAGAAATGAAAGATTTTATTGATCTCATTTTATGAATATTCTGTTTCTGTAAAACCACTTGTGTTCCTTTTTGTGATTAATTAAAAATAAATAAAAACCTTTAAATTTTTATAAGTTTTATGAACTGAAATGTTAAAAACACATTCACTTAAATTTAAATAAGAACTAGCAAGGACTTATCTTCGACTGGGCCGAAGTTCAGAAACCCCCCCAGTACATTCTTAGTTATGCATGTTTTTAAAGCTTGATGACGTCACTTTGTATAGATTACGGTTGTGGTATTCATCCAATTTTGCGAAAACTTATGATGAAAATTATGTTTTATCAATTTTGCCAAATTCCAAACTCAAAGTGAATTTTAATATTCTTAGCATATGTTTATAATTTTTATTTATTAAATTAATTTTTGCGGAAATTTTAGAGATTTAACCGTTTTCATATAGCTTCTTTGTTTTGGAGGTAGGTGTGTTTTTCATACTATTTTGATAAATTTGCAACTGCAATTTGCAATATATGATGCATATTTGAGACTAAAGCTTATGTGTAAAATTTCAAGTCATTACATTAGTTTTTGTGGCATTTTTAGTGATTTTGTGTCATTTTTAGATATTTTAAAGATTTTATTTAGAAACGTTGTATGGGAGGTAGGCGTTGTTTTTATCCGCTTTTAACAAATTTTAAATATATGGTAAATATTTTACGTCGAAGCGAACATTTTTGTGGCGTTTTTAGAAATCATATAGTTTGATATAGAAGTCGTTGTTTTCATCTGATTTTGTTCGTTCTCAAACTTATTCTTTGTTTTTTTAATATAAGCTTTTTTAATTTGGTGTATGTACCAAATTTCTTACGATAACTTTAAAATTGCGGCTGTAATCGTGTCGACAGACTGATCTAGCGAACTCGGCTCAGGAGGTAATGCTGATCAAGACTGTATATATACTTCTCTATACCTGCCATGCCTCCTTATCAGGGTTACAAACGGAGTGAGAAAGCTAACGCAGTATGCGTGGATTTTTTCCATACTTTTTTTTTATTTAGTACAATTTTTTCTAGATTTGCGTACCAAAATGAAAAAGTAATTTATCAACCCTGATGTAGGATAGCTAATTAGCCAATACTCAATCCTTTTAATAGATTATTGTGATCTACTGCAACTTAGCTTCACACATTGACATAAAAAAACACTTACTTAACGATGCTGATGACAACGCGCAGTAAGTTTTATTATCTCTTCCTACTTTTGTTGTTCAGATAGCTGGTAAATATGTATGTGTGTTGGATAAGTAGAATAGCCAATGCAAAATCCTTTTAATAGATTATTGCAATCCGCTGCAACAGTTTTAAAAAATCATTAAATTACCCATTCCAGCTTTTAAAATTTACCTAGGCTTGCTTAGATCTAACAAAAATGGATTTAAACAACTTTAAAATTTCATCATTTATCAAGACTTATTTTTTAAAGTAAATGATTTCAGATAATAGTGGGAGTTTGGAAAATTGCATTAAAAACTAGCTGAAACCCGGCGCGTTGCTGCCACTCTCCCTATTCAAACGCCCATAAAATGTTATCAGTTAAACAGCATGTCTAAATTGAGGTCAAATACTGAATTCTGAGACTGTGCGACCTATATCCACATAGCTATTCGATATAACAAATTTGGGTTGTATAGGAAGTGCCACTCTCTCTTCATCACCGCTAATAGAATGTAATCAATTAAACTGGATGTCTACATGGAGGTCGAATACCGAATTCCAAAACTGTGCGACATATAACTCCAAAACTATTCGATAGCACAAATTTTGATTGTATGGGAGGTGCCACTCTCCTTTTCCCTACGCCCATAAAATTTTAGCAATGAAACTGCATGAGTACATTGAGGTCGAATACTGAATTTTGAGGCTGAGTTACCTATAACTCCAAATCTATTCGATATCGCAAATTTGGGTTAAATTGGAGGTGTCACGCCCCCCCGACAAACTCTAAAAAATTTTATCAGTAAATCTGCAAGCGTAAATTTTGGTCGAATACTGAGTACCGACGCTGTGCGACCTTGAACTTCAAAGCTATTCGATATCACAAATTTTCGTTGTATGGGAGGTGCCACTCCCCCTTGATCAACGCTCATAAAATGTAATCAATGAAACTGCATGTGTAAGTTGAGGTCCAATACTGAATTCCAAAGCTGCGAGACCTATAACCCCAATGCTATTTGATATCTCTAATTTGGGTTAAATAGGAGGTCTCACGCCCCCTTGTCGTACGCCCATAAAATGTAATTAATGAAACTGCATGTATAAATTGGGGCCGAATACTGAATTCTGACGCTGATATTCAATATCGCAAATTTACGTTAAATGGGAGGTGCCACGCCCCTCTTACCAATGAACATAGATTGAATCAATGAAACTGCATGTGTATATTGAGGTCGAATACTGAATTTCGGCGTTGTACGACTTATAACTCTAAAACTATTTGATAGCACAAAGTTGGGTTGTATGGGAAGTGCCACTCCCCTTTGCCCTACGACGACAAAATGTAAGTATTGAAAATGCATGTATAAATTTAGGTCGAATACCGAATTCTTACGCTGTCAACCTATAACTTCAAAGCAATACGATATCGCAAATTTGGGTCGTAAGGGATATGTCACGCCTCCCTGTCCAACGCCCATAAAATAAAACCATTGAAACTGCATGTGTAAATTGAGGTCAAAAACTGAATTCCAAAGATGAATTCCTATAACTTCAAAGCTATTCGATATCACAAATTTGGGTTGTATCGGAGGTGCCCCTCCCCCTTGTCCACTCCCATAAAATTTCATCACAGAAACGGTACGTCTAAATTGTGGTCGAATACCGAATTTCTAAGCTGTGCTACCCATAAATCTAAAGCTATTCGATAACAACAATTTCTTATTTATATGTGGGAGGTAAAAGGGGGTGTGGCATTTCCCCTTAAACCATCTCGTACTCAAAGCAAAGCGTACTTACAAAATTTGAGCTCAATCGGACCAATGGTTTCGAAGTATTTTGATATTTTCTTTAAAGTAGGCGTAGATGAATTGTGACCACGCCCATTTTTTCAAAGTTAATT
Organism: Dichetophora obliterata; assembly: GCA_963920525.1. NCBI lineage: Eukaryota > Metazoa > Arthropoda > Insecta > Diptera > Sciomyzidae > Dichetophora > Dichetophora obliterata. Next base: position 48,573,665 of record OY986435.1, read on the forward strand.
ATAGTTATCATACGAACTTATTTACCAAATTTTAATTTCATACGACCAAAACCGTCTTAAATACAGCATTTTTATTGATTTGTGGGCGACAAAAGGGGGTGTGGTACAAAACCTGCAAAGATACACAAATGCAATTTCTTATGTGCACCCTCCGCACAGACCCCAATCACCCCTGAAAATTTCATTGAAATCGGGCAAGCCGTCTAGGAGGAGTATGCGAACAGGAAGTTTTGCCACTTAATTTTATATATATAGATATCAAAACAGTGGGCGCAAAAGTGGGCGTGGTCAATTTTTCTTTCAGTAAACACTTAAATTGGATTACTACGAACATTTGAAAAAAAAATTATCCAAATCGGTCCAGCCGTTTTCCGATTTTAGATAAATTGAAAAATGTGGGCGCAAAAGTGGGCGTGGTCAATTTTTCTTTCCGACAAAACTTAAATTGGATTACTATGAACATTAAAAAAAAAAATTATCCAAATCGGTCCAGCCGTTTTCCGATTTCAGATAAATCAAAAAAAGTGGGCGCAAAATGGGCGTGGTCAATTTTTCTTTCCGTAAAAACCTAAGTTGGACTATTACGAACATTTAAAAAAAAAATTATCCAAATCGGTTCAGCCGTTCTCAACTGATGCAATTACCAACGAACGACATTTGATTTTTATTTATATAGATATACAGTTTTTACGGAATAAAGTAAAAAGACAAATGCCTAAAGTTATGCTTTTTTAAACAATAGGAGCATTACTGTTGAACATTCGAGGCATTTAGAAATAAGTGTAAAACATGGAACGTCCAGTTTCATACGAGTCATCTGGCTACACTAATGCTACATTTCCGAACTATTTTATTTACTCATACGAATATTAATTGTGAATCTTAAATTTTAAAATTTCATAATACAAAATATTATAGTTTGTGGTTCAATTCTAAACTCAATTATGGTCAAAAAAGTGAATTTTCTGAGAAAAAAGGGAATCATTTTAGGAGCATGAATTGGCACAAACAATTTTATGATTTCTGTTTTTCTTATTGTGATTTTTTTTTGGCACAACGCCAAATTCAAAATTCAAATTCAAAAATATATAAATTTGTTAAGAAAAAAATATCAGCCATTCGCAAAACTCTGACTTTTCGCGGAACCTTCACTTGTGGTTCAGTGAATGCAGTTCAAAATCAAATAAAACGAAATATTAAGCACGTTATAAGGAAATATCAAAAATTACAGCTTCAAAATGTTGTTGAAACCTGTAAGCGAAGAGGTCAAATAGCTTCAAACAACACTTCGCTTCCGTGTTGAAGAGGCATCTATGCTCACGAATAAATCAAGTATAAAAGCAAATTAAAAATTTTATGTTTTTCATATTGTTGCTGTTGTTGTATATAGCTTACATTTATATTACAGAAAGTTTTTGAATTGCATGCATAAAAGCTGTCATAACTTTATCACAACTTTTACATCTCTTAACGACAGCATTTCAAACGTCACTAGCGTCATATCGAAAAACGTGATAATCTCATTACGATGCGTCCATTAACAACATGCACACATATGTATGTATGTAGACAGGTACTTGCGTAATTGTGGAAACACCAGATATTATAAGAACCAATATAACACAAATCAACACTTCAACACATCAACAGTTGAAACTCTATAAAGCTGTCTTGCTTGGATTTTGTTACGTTGTTTATTGATAAATAAAAATAAAATAAATAAAATAAAAAAATAGACAGAATTTGAAACGTGTGTCAGCTATGCTCATTAAAACTTTAAAACAATTTTTTTCTTCAAATTCCGCTGACGCTTGACGAGGGGTTCGAAAGAAAGTATGCCATGGTACATAGTTGCCGGAAGTGTGGTACATACAAAATTGATAAGACACGCTTTTTCATTATTGTATTGTGTACATGGCTTACATTTTTTTTTTCAAAATTTATTTAGCGCATGCATTAAGAGTGAAATGAAGGTATGTATTTAGTTCAGAAAAATAAATTTTTATTGTGAATTTTTATTGTGAACAAAAATTCATTTAGCGCATGCATTAAGAGTGAAATGAAGGTATGTATTTAGTTCAGAAAAATATTCTTCAATTGAACTATTTTGGGAAAATAAAAATTCTATTAAAGATATTAGCCCATAACCATAGTCAAAATAAAAGTCGACTCTAAATTTAGTATAATCATTTTTGAAAGTTTTTTAATATAATATCCCAGTAGCGGATGGAATATATTCCGAATATATGAAGCATCAATTACCTTGTAATTACCACTACTTCCGACTATATTACCTTACTATGCATAAAAGGCCTTACATTTAACATTGAATGAGATAGGAGGTAAGTGATCGCCTCCCTTCAGCATTACCTAGAAGTTATGGAGTAACATACTACTTGTATTAAGTTATAAAAATCACTGCATTACTTTTCCTTGTATGCTACATTACAGGTAATGAGGTATGAGTTAATTACTTCTGCTATATGCAGACGCATTACTTTTTGAAAAAAGTAATGCTTCCTTACCTGGTAATTTATTCTGTATTAGTTCTATGGTAGCCACTGGCAAATCCGCTGCTGGGATGTTGTCAAAAAGCTTGCACTAAATTTAGAGTCGACTTTTATTTTGACTATGATTATGGGCCATTGTCTATAATCAAAGAAGCATACTTCAAAGTCAACATAATAGTAAACATTTGAATTATTCAAAAAATTAATATATGGGTCAGAAAACGTGAAATCGACACGAAAAATTTCTATAATTTTTTTTTTAATATTGATTTATTAGATACCTATGACAAAAATTTTTTTTGGCAAAGTTATTGTAAAGTGAAATTTTTCGTCACTTTTTAAATAAAGTCTCGCCATTCGCAAAAAAACTAACCGATTAATATGAAACTTAGGTATATCATAGATAATGAATTAAAGGTCAGTAAATTGTTAAGAAATTTAAGAAAAAAAATTTTTTTGCACAATTTTGGCAACGATTTTTTGTAAGCAATTAATATTTTTAATTGTTCTGCGCCATAAAAAGATCTTAAAATAATTAAAAAATAACAATAAATTCATAAAGAATTCAAATCCGTCGAGAAAAGTCTAGAGCAGCAATTATTTTAGAAATTATGGCGAAATCAAAGCTGCGCTAAATAGCAAATTTACACTGGGCTTTTCATTTTCTGTAAGCACCGTCATGAGATTTTTCTTTAAATCTGAGGAAATTGTTTGCGAAATAATAAGGGTTCTCATCTAAGCAGGTAACTGACCCGTAAACATTGTAAGCCTTGTGAACTTACATGCGCGTAAACTATCTGTCAAAATTTGTATGGGCGTGCGTTTACATCATTTCCGAGCCTATTTTGTAGTGTAAACTAGCATGTAAATCTACGTGTGTGAATGAGGGTTGCCTTAATTATTACATATTTAAAGCAGTTGAAGTAAATTTGAACAGGTTTTATTGATTTTTCTACGTTATTGGAAGTTTTTGAAAGGTTTAAAATTTAAAAAAGTCATAATGTTGTCGTAGGCGCAGCCGCTATTTTGTCGACATTTACGCTATTTATACTTTATCGCTCATCAAAAGTTTAAATGCTATACATGTTTACATGCTTAGATGAGAACCCTTAATAATATGTTTGCAAATTTGTTTATTCATCGAAACCTTTTACAATCATTCGAGTTCATAAACAACAATATTACTCGAATTTGAGATTTGTCTACATGCAATTTTATTACAATCGATAGTTTGAAAAGAATGGTATAGTCGCGTATCCTTAATAGTTTTAACATTAGAAAAATGATTTTGCAATTTTTCTTTTTCCTTTTCATGTTCATTTATAGAACAAAATTCAAAAACGATGTTATCAAAATTTTCTACCGCCCACTGAAATAATTGAATTGGAGCTTACACGAGATGCCAATCTTTTGACGGTTCCTCCTACTCCATCACACGCACCTTTTCCGTGCGAAGTTGCGAAAAAATGCCACTCTGTCTCAATATCGAAATCGGCCTTATAGTGCAGTACATTGATGAAATTGAATTTGTTTTTATATTGAGCTGCACACCCGTCAGAAAAAAATGGATTTTTTACATTGTCGTTTCCAAAAATGAGTTGCAAATGATTTATCATCTTTTTATTGAATAAATTAACAGCTACTGTATCATGCTTAATATTTTCGGAAATAGTAACGAAGCATTCGTGAAAAATATCCGTCTCATGCTTGTAATAAATAACATAAGGATGAAGTGTCGCTTGATCATTCGACCAATGATAGGACTGAACTGCGTCTTGAATCTTAAAACTGTAGTTTTCGGAAAAGTCTAGTGTGCCTAAAAACTCTCTCGCTTTTAAATTTTGTTTCAAAGTTTACATATATTGGGCCTGAAACTTAGCAATGTAATCATGTTTAAGGTACAATGGCAATTCCTTTTTCAAAAGGAATTTTAAAAAAGTTTTCAAAACTTTTTCAAAAAGTTTGCACCTAAAAAGAAGGTCATTTACATGTTTAATTATTTAATTTTTGTGCCCACGACTATATGTGAGAATTTAATTTTTACTAAATTCACCTGTCAGTATAAGTCCATTCTTTGAAATTAATTTTAATAATATTTCTGGCCTTTAAACGCCGAGTTAGATCTTTTGATATTGATAAAAATCCTGGACACTGATCACAAACTAACAAGCCGCATGGCTCTTGTGGGACAGGACACATCATCTTTTTCTTCAGAGCCTGAACAGAATCAAAAATCGTTGCGACCGACGATTGAAATAGCATAGATTCTAAGTCTGCGATTTATCGTTGCAGAAAACGTGCTGCGTATTTTGCATGTATTTTCCAACAACAACGAATCGTCGATCGCAACGATTTTTGATTCTGTTCAGGCTCTCAAGTGTTTAATACAATACGTCTGTTCCAAGAATTATATATTCAAGATTCCGCCTTGCGCATGTCCGCTCTCTTTGTGAGCACGTGCATGTGACGTCAAAAGTGCAAGAGAAAAGAGAGTCAAACTGACTGAAAAAAACGTAGTAAAAATTTTTTAATAGGGGTATTCGATTAAAAAATCTCCTCATTTTTTTATAAAATCTTGGTTTTGTAAAAGAAATAATTTTAAATCAAAGAACAACGCTTGTACAGAAAAAATATTAATATTTTTCATTACTATCTTTGATAAAAATTTTATATTTTATTGGGGTGTTGACTTCCGTGTTGTCCCCTTCACAAAAAATAGCTATGTTGCTCGATTTATTTTGAGAGCAGTTTGACTGTTTCTTTGTATGTATTTCGTTTGTTTCCCAATCAGCCAATCAGCCAATCAGATTCATTTGCTTAGTTTCGTTTGTTGTTTATGTGATATTTTTGTTTGGATGTATTTTCACTTATGACGTTGACCTGCGCAGTAGATTGCCATATCTGCGCACTTAAGGCGTGATCTTCTTTATATTGTTCTTGCGTCTGTTCTGTTTTTTGTTGTGCAAAATTTAAAACCTGTTTAAAAAAATTTTTAGCGTCATGTTCTGGTGTATTTTGCAGGCGCAAACATTGTGACTTCCACTGCAGCCAACAGCTACGCAGCTAGCTGGTCTCAGCTTTGTAAATTTTGACAGACTAACCTTTATGTCTGGATGTTTTGCTCAAAATTGTCCGTGCAGATCCTTGATATTGCAAAGAAGTAATCGTTTTTGTACGCTCTCCTTCTTCCCATTCACAATTATTGAAATGCAGTGCTTTTTCCCAGGCATAATACGACTAATTTCATCCGATTCGTAAAAAGTTCGTATTTTTTCTATAAGTGTTCGATAAAGAACGGCCAATTTTCTTATTGGGATCTGCACCGAATCCTGATGATTGACGAATCATTAAAGCAGTTTTAGCCTTGTATCGAATGACGCCCAATATTTTTTGCATTTTCGCTGCACTCCAATCGATAGGAACTGTTGTTAATAACGATAATATTTTTTTTGAATCCGTTTCCTTAGAAAGCGCAATCTTAATTTCTGATGTAGTTGCTATATCTTTTTCAAGGTCATATGAAGCTGATTTTTTGACTTTATTTTCACTCATAAGGAATTCTTCTGAAAACATGATGTTATGGTCGTATATATGAAATTAAATTTATTATTACCTTCAAAATCAGATTCATCTGACTCACTGCTGCTCTTTATTTCTTCATCAGACCCACATTCGACGGTAATAGATAGTTTCTTCAGCTTTGGCAACGCAACATCTATATTATTTTTTTTTAATTTTAATTCTGCACGTATGGCACACATATTTTCCGACCAGATTTGAATAACGGCTGCTCCACTTATCCGTAATTTTTTGGAGTCTCTCATAAACACGATTGTGTTTCGGTACACTCATCGGATTGCAACATGCATTTGGTGAGGGCATTTTTGCTTAATCCTCTTAAGAACCAATTATAAACAAAAATTCATTTTCTACGATTCAAAATACGCTGTTTGACAGGTGTGGTAATGATCTCTGCTTTTAAATATTAATGTCACTACCCATTGTTTTCGTATTCTGTACGAAATTTTTTATGAGGAGTAGCGTTGATTTCGACAGTATTTCTAAAGTAATTGCTGCGCTAGACTTTTCTTAACGGATTTGGATTCTTTATGAATTTATTGTCAATTTTTTATTATTTTAAGATCTTGTAATGGCGCAGAACAATTAAAAATATTAATTGTTTACAAAAAATCGTTGCCAAAATTGTGCAAAAATTTTTTTTCTTAAATTTCTTAACAATTTACTGACCTTTATTTCATTATCTATGATATACCTGAGTTTCATTTTAATCAGTTCGTTTTTTTGCGAATGGCGAGACTTTATTTAAAAAGTGACGAAAAATTTCACTTTACAATAACTTTGCCAAACAAAAGTTTTTTTTAATTTTTCGTTTGCCAATAATTTACTATGGTCATAGGTATCTAATAAAACAATATTAAAAAAAAAATAATGATAGAAATTTTTTCGTGTCGATTTCATGAATTCTGACCCATATACATATGAAAGCAATATAAAAATGTTTTTAAAATATGTTTATCTTTAACTGCTGTTTTGAGATCCTTTTTAATAAACATTTTTAAAAGTACCCATAAACGTAGACGTAGAAGGTAACAATATTAAAAAAAAGGTTTCTTGATAAATTTCACTACAAGTCTCTTCGGATAAGATTTGTCCAAAGCGTATATATCCAGAGAACAAAAGTTAACTTAATCAAAAAGCTCTCTAAAACTATGCAATAACAATTTTTGACTAAAGTGCATAGTGAGCATTTATTTCTGCACTTTTAACATGAACAACCTAATTAAAAACTGAATATTTTCTACAGAAAACTACACTGAGAAAAATATGTGTTAGAATTAAATGAAATGGTGTTCATATTAAACGAATTTGTTTTTGAAATAAAGCTTGAAACAATTTCATTTAAGCTAAACATATATGTTTTTAAAGTTTAATTTAAAACAAAAGTTTTTGTTTACAAAACAATGTTTTTAAATATACTTTCACTGTAAAATTTTTAGGTTTAAACACATTTATTAAAACGAAAAATTTAATGCAAAAACAAATATTTTAAAACATAATTTAAAAATATTGTTATTAAATTTAAAACAAATAAATTAAACCACCATTTTTTCGATGCCATTTTTTTAACTTTTTCGATTTTTCGAAGTTAGAGTTGTTATCAGCGACCCCTGGGACCGCCTGAATAAAAAATTTTTTGACTTCATTTGATGAAGTTTGCGTTTCATTGCGGCTTGAAATATTTTCAATATCAATATATGTTCAATATTTGTAAGACTAATTCAAAAATATTTTCAAACATTCAAATGTAAAATTGGGGTCTCAGTTGTCTGGCAATAATTTTCAATGATTCTAGTGTACATAATTTTTTTATTTAATCTCTGATAGCAACATTTTTTTTTGTTATTGGAAGGAACTAATAAGAAAACATTATACAAAAAACAGAAATGAGATTATAATTATACACACTTTTTTAAAATTTTGTTTTGTAGAAAAGCAAATGAGTTAAATTTCTATATTATTTTTTTTTTAATATTAAAGTTTGTTTTTTTTTCAGTGTAGGCGCTAAATCAATGTTGTCCAAAGAGACTTGTAATGAAATTTTTTGAGAAACATTTTCATAAAATATTGTTACCCTCTGTGATGCCGTTTAAGGGTACTTTTTGAAAACTTCTTTTGAAAAGTGCCATAAAAGACCCACACAAAATTGTTCTACAAAAACATTTCTCAGAAAATTTTTCTATAGGTTTTTAAACAAAATAACTATGTTTAAGGAATATATTTACTAATTTTTTTACTTTATTTATTTTCTTTCTTTATTTAAGTATATTGCTAAATATAGAGTAATTTAACCAGACGTTAACTTTTTAACACTAGAAAGACTGAAAAACCGACATACCTCAAAAGAAGCAATGGGGTCATATAAACAAACTATACTGGCGAGCAATACTGATCCACTTTATTTTTTTTCATTTAAATGCTGTTTTCTGTATTTTTTCTTCCTATACGAAATATCTGAGTACACTACTTAAAATTTTGTAGTTTTTGACCGGGAAATTTTGTGTTTGAAGATACAAATTTTTGTATTCTGTGACCAGTGGTAAATTTTATATCAAGCAAAAATTTCATCAACAAAGTAAGCTGGAGAAATAAACAATAACAAAGGAAAACTAAAACAAAAATTAATAACTCGTATTACCACCTCGAACTCTGATGACAGCTTCGCACCGGTTTTTCATTGAACGGATTTTTCCCCTGATAGTTTCCTTTGGGATGCTTTGCCCTTCCTCTAGAAGCGCTGACTTCAAGCCATCCACGGTCGATGGAGCCACATTTCTGGCCCGTACTTTTCTTTTGACCTCATCATCCCACATATGTTCGATTGGGTTCAGGTCTGGGCTACGGGCGGGCCATTTCATTAACTCAATGGCGGGTTCAGCAAGAAAGCGATGCACCGATGTTGCCACGGGGGGGGGGGCGAGCATTATCCTGCATAAAAACAAAGAAGTCCCCTAAAATTGCTAGGTAAGACAACATGCTCCTGCAAGATTTCCCGGATATAGCGTTCAGCCGTTAAACGACTTCCTCTACCTCGACCATTTATAAAAACCAGATATGTGATACAAAATTCTCCTCCGTACGCCACTGTTCTTCTAATAACACATTGTGCATAACGCTCACCTGGCCTTCAATAAACGCGTTCTCTTCTATCGCTGCCATGTACGCACATTCTGGACTCATGAACGCACATTCTGGAGAAGAGAACTGAGCTCCATTGTTCTAAGCTCCAATCTGATTGCTGTTGAGCAAATGTAAGACAGGCTTGACGGTGCGCTGCAGTCAGTTCTGGGCCTGTTGCCGGTCTTCTTGGGATGAGAGAAACTGCCTTATGCTTGGTTTTCACTATGTCATTTTCAGTGGTTAGTTGTTGTCAATCAAGTTAAAAATAACAACATATGAACATTTTTTCCAACTTTCTCGATCTTGGAAAATTAAAAAGGATTAAATTATTAAATGGACCTATGCAGAAAATGTTTTAGAGTTTTATATAGGTGGTATTTCAGGTGCCAAACTTTTGTGTTGTCATAAAAATGACATAGTGAAAACCAAGCCTTATAGTTCACTCACTAACAGCTACTCCACGCACTTGCAACAGCTTTTTCTGGAGGCTTTCGCTTGTGGCATGGCGATTTCTTAGGCTCGATATGAAGATAAATCGACCATTTCTTGCATAACCCTCTGCAACTGACGTGTGGTCTGACAGACCCCGCAAAGAGAACAATCGTGCGTAACTTTGTAAAATTCCTAAATGAAATAAACCATGCCTTGAAAAAAAGTCTTTTATATGAAATTTTTAACCTATGTTAGATTGAAAACTATTTACTGTTGTACATAAATAAGGCCAAAAAAACTTCAACATGGGAAATCGGTTTTAAAATGAGGTCTGCCAGACCCCATGTCAGTCACATTGTTACAATTAGAGCACGTCAGTTACAGAGGGATAAGTACCCAGCTAGCACAGATTTCGATTTGTAAAACAAAAATATGTTATGTTAATTAGTTTTTATGATCTATTGAATAATTACATGAATTAAGATTGTGAGCTTTAGATCAAGTGAGTTTTCAAGAAGGCAACAACAACAACAACAACTCTGTATAGAGTCAATCACTTAGCTGACTAGACAGTCTGTTTCGGAAATCGCTACATATTCCTCATCAGTAGTCTTTGAGTGATTAAGCTGTTATCAACTCACTGTTTAAACTAGCATATGAATGTGCAGATCCTCTAATTCATTCTTATGAATTGTATGGCTGCTAATCATATGACACTTCAAAGCAGGAGGCCATTTTAGATCACCGCCATCAACTTTATCAAGGGTTGCCATCTGTTCTAGTTGCTTCTTCATTTATTTCAATATTCATTGGTGTTCGATTGTTTTGTCGAAATGCACCATAGAAATGAAACGAGTTTTTGCTTCGCCAGAAGCTAGTGTTCTAACTGAAAGGTGGCTATTTTCACAACCAAATGTTCAATTACACATGACTTTGACCGAAAAATCAATCAATTATTAGATTATTTAATTAATTTGACATTAATTAAACTTATTTGGCCGTGCTCTGCCATAGTTAAGTTAATTAGTTTTTATGATCTATTGAATAATTACATGAATTAAGATTGTGAGCTTTAGATCAAGTGAGTTTTCAAGAAGGCAACAACAACAACATAAATGAAGAAGCAACTTGAACAGATGGCAACCCTTGATAGAGTTGATGGCGGTGATCTAAAATGGCCTCCTGCTTTGAAGTGTCATATGATTAGCAGCCATACAATTCATAAGAATGAATTAGAGGATCTGCACATTCATATGCTAGTTTAAACAGTGAGTTGATCACAGCTTAATCACTCAAAGACTACTGATGAGGAATGTGTAGCGATTTCCGAAACAGACTGTCTAGTCAGCTAAGTGATTGACTCTATACAGAGTTGTTGTTGTTGTTGTTGCCTTCTTGAAAACTCACTTGATCTAAAGCTCACAATCTTAATTCAAAAATATGTTATAATTCGTTGGTATTCCAGTTTTTTTAAACAAATTTGGTCACAAATGGGTTGTATTAAAGTTTCAAATAAGTAATTTGTAGAAAATCATTCGTTTTATTGCAAAAGAGTTAAACTACGGTGTTAATTATGTTACGAATAAATGCACTTGTTGTAAAAATGTTTCATACAGTTTTAAAAAAAAATTAATTTTGACGTTAAATTAACATTATTACAACATTTCCTTTTGTAGCACCTATAAAAAATGTTTGTGTATTGTAATTGTTACAAATACAGCAACGAGTTAGCAACCTAGATGACACTTAGTTGCTTTGTGTTTATATTGAGTTATATCAATGTCATAACAAATCAATGTTTAAAACTTCGGTTTGAAGATGTTTTTATTAAGTTATAGCGAAGTCACTACAACTAAATGTTTCAAATTTTGATGTGACGCACTTAAAATACCATAAGCAAGATATACATTTTATTGTTCACAAAAAATTCTGTGTTGCTTGTCAATTTCTTAGTGTAGGCTTCTACTACCATGTAATCCATTTTTGTTTTGTTTTTTTACAAATTTAATTATTTTTATTCAAAAGCCATTTACATAAAGAGTTTCCGTCAATTCATTTCATTTATATAAATAACATAAAGGCTGTGAGTCAAAAGGAAACTTTTTAGTCGTGGTAGGATAGAAATAACAAGTTGAATAAAATTTGTGTGTGCTGAAATAAATTTGTCTTTTTTGCTGTGTCAAATGGGCGATGAAATTTTGACAGTTACAAATTTTGACGGTTCACATTTCGGTCGTGTTTTAGCGCAAATATTTTATTTCATTTGCATTCTATTCAATTTGCGACACATTTAATTCGAGTGCTTGTACTTGCAACTTATTTCGTAAGCTTGTAACATTGTAAACTTAAAAAATAACCAAATAATAAAAATAAAAAAACGAAAGTGCTTGAGCTTGTGTGTGCGTGTGTGTGAGCCAACGATCTCCCGGTGCATCAGCAAGTGCAGCAAAGTTAAATTGGCTTCCTTTGCTGACGAACGTCCTCGAAGTGCCAGCACCAGCAGCACAAGCAAGTGCAGTGCAAAATTTCTTGCTAGCCAACATCCTGCAAGTGCCATCACCAGCAGCACAAGCAAGTGGAGCTCAAATTTCCTGATTCTTTTGCTTGCCAACGTTCTCCGAGATTCGCCACGAGCAGCACCAGCAAGTGCAGAACACTTCAATTGACTGGTCAACTCTCCAATATTTCAGAAGCACCATTTCAGCATGTCTCAAGCGCAGAGGCAAATTTCTGCCATTATACTCCGGCGTGACTTCAAAAAATTTAAAGCGGAGAATTTGCGCTTCATTTGCTTGTGCTGCTGGTGAAGGCACTTGGAGGATGTTGGGTAGCAAGAAATTTTGCACTGCAATTTTTTGTGCTGCTGGTGGTGGCACTTGCAGGACTTTTGCCAGCAAAGCCAATTTAACTTTGCTGATGTACCCTGAGATCGTTGGCCCACACACACGCAAACACAAGCTCAAGCACTTTAGTTTTTTTAATTTTATTATTTTGTTATTTTTTAAGTTTACAATATTACAAGTTTACGAAATAAGTTGCAAGTACAAGTACTCGAATTAAATATGTCGCGGAAATTTATGTTCCGGTTTTTTTCATTATTTTTGAGTGTGTCAAAAATTCGCTTCCGATTAGCCCCCAGGGGCTACCACAAATTTTGACAGTTGTATTCACCTCACAAATGCCAAAAATTGCCTTACCAACTGTCAAAATTTGATCATCCGACTGAACAGTTTCCGATTGACACACAGCCAAATAGGCCAAATATTGGCAGCGTTCAACGAGACTCCCAAATTGAACAAATTTTTCGCTGAATGGCAATGAATCATTATGAAATTATGAAAATTTGTTTTTTTTGCAAGAAGGTTGAAATTAGGTTTTTATTCAGTTACAAGAACATTGGAACTAGTCATTGCAACCTTATGCTGTATTGAGGCTATAATTCAGTTGCTACAACTTTATGAAACATTTTTAAAACTCAAAAAATTTAGTTAGGAAAAATAACGTTGAGCTGAAGTTTTTATTAAGTTGCAAGAACATTGAAAATAATCATTGCAAACTTGTGCTGTATTAAGTTTAAAAAACATAATTGTAACCTTTAAAATTTTGCTTGATATAAGAGCAATGTATTGAGGTTATTATTCTGTTGCAAGAACTTTAGAAAAAACCATTGCAACGTATATAATGTCATCAGTCACATAAACGTTGTATTGGAGTTATAATTCAGTTGGAAGAAGTTTTGAATAAAATGGTTGTAAGTAAATGCTGCATTAAGGTTATTATTCAGTTGCAACAACTTAAAAAAAATATTTGTAACTTTTGATATGTAGTTAGTTGCAAGTACTATGTACTGAGGTTATTATTCAGTTGCAAGAACTTTAAAAAAAAATGTCTAAAAACTTCATACTCGCCATATTTGATTTTTTTATCTACGCTATGAATTTTGATTGGAATAAATTTAAATACGATTTTCTTTAGTATTTATTAAATTTTTTTAGAATTTTCAGTGCAATATGACACTAGGATCTTTAAAAAAAATGTGTTAAGCTATATATTAAAGATTATTACGCGGAAATTAAAAGCTCGAAATATTTATTATTTCCAAATTATTTTAAAAATTGTTATTTTTTGGATGGCGCGTAAGTTTTCTAGAGTTAAAACACAAACATTCATTGACAAAATGGCCTTTGTTGTAAAAGTTTAGTGTATAACTCTTCATATTTTCAATTTAATTTCACATCTTTTTATTTTATTCCAATTTGTCTCTGAAAGTACACTCCAAAAATTATCACTGGTTTAATGAAAATTATATTAAGGAATTGTGTATGCAAAACATTTTAAAAATTTTTAAGTACTTATTGTTTTCAATCAGGAATATCTATGTCATCAGTATTCCTTTCTTGTTAAAAAATCCGACATTTTTTGAAAAAATAACTTCAATAACACAAAATATTTGTTACATTCACGTTATTTTACCTGAATTGTAACGTAACAATAAAAAAATTTTTTTAATGAAGTATGTTTCATCTTGTGGCGTGCAACTTAAGTTTGTACCAACAACACATTTATAACATTATTATAACACATTTTTCGCCTAATTGCAAAATAAATTGTTACAAAATAAGCGTAAAATACCTGCTTTTTCAGTTGTAGTTACGTTACAATTACGATTTATATTTGTATTGGCGACTCTTTTGCGACACTTTTAGAACCTTTTTGTGCTAGCTGGGTAACTGCTTCGTTCTGATTAGGAACGGTATTCACCGATTTATAAGTGCGAAATTTCTCTGCAACTGTTGTAAAAGTTGGAAGTTGATTGCCTTGATCGTGATGGTTTTCGGCGCCAAAATTGCCCTATCTCATAACCAGCTTTGATTTTCATAGTTGCTTACGAGATTCGGAAAAACTTTTTGTTTGAGCTCTTCTGCTGATTGAACTATAGTAGAAATTGGACTTAAATTAACTTTACCTTGCGCATATTTTTTAAGCTGTCCAATCCCTAGTTTTAACAGGTTGTTTGCAAAAGGACCAGTTAGTTTATCTTCATGGAGGTGAGCTCTCATGTTTGTTGTTTAATGAAACTTTCTTGTATTTTTTCATAAATACGATGACTTAAGGAATGCTTTTATTTCATCCGCAATAAAAGCATCAACAGTAGGCAATTCACTGAGTATTTCTCTAGTTCAAAATGCTTGCCCTTTGTTCATCAAGTCGCGTTTGCCTTTGGCTCGTACGTTCTTGTGCTATGTTTATCCTTTTTCTCACAGAGTTTACTCTAAGATACAGTTCACGTGATTCTGCCCTTCTTACGACCTGTTAACTGTATTTATGGTGGCATTTGCCCGACTCTACTGTTCACGTGGTTCCTGACTTTCTTGCGATCTGCACGCAGAGAAAAAACATAGTTGCAAGAACCATGTTTTAAGAGGATCATAGTATGATTCGGATTATGATTGTTGCTAACATGTTCTTAAACATATAATATTTTCTTTGATCATGATAAAATGATTACAACAACCATATTTAGAAAAGGAACTTTTTTGTAGAAACCAAAAAATTATTGAAACATTCATTATTCTCTTATTGGGTCAAAAATAGAATGATTGCAGCAACTATATAATGAATTTATTTTTAGGATACAGAAAATATTATTGAATATTATTTATTTTCATGCACTCCAATTTCCACAGCTATTAATTAAGATATCTCCAAAGGTTTGCCATCGACTAGGCTGAACAGAGATATTAATTGAATAATAATTTACTTGAAAAATCTTTCTGATAAAATTTTCTATCCGAGCTGGGACTTGAAGCGCGGCTTTTTCGCTTACGAGCCACGCACACTACCAGTAAGCCACAGTTGCTACTACCGCTCGCCTAACTAATGCCATTCATAAACATGATACATTAAGTGCACTGTCACAAAAATAGCAATATTTGTGATAAACAAAATATGGTCGGAATTGCGAAATATGTTTACGGTAAATAGAAACATGTTTGCTGCAATTAATGTCGAAAATTTCACTTTTCTGCGCGCTGTTTTTAGGATCAGGCGATTTAAAACAAAACACAATAATTGAACAGTTGACAAACGAAACAGCACATAGCCAGGAATCGATAAAACTTATTGTGTCTGAATGAAGTGAAAGTTTTTCCTGCAAACGGTACACACACAATAAATTCTTTCGATTTTTGGTTATGTTCTGCTTCGTTTGCCAACAAGCAAAGAATAGTTCAGACAAACATTAAAAATTCTAATATGTTTGTCTCTATAATAATATTCACATTTATCATGATTGACAGAACTACAACATTTTTGTTGCAACTAATAGTTGAGGCAATCATAGTATGTTGATGATTTCTGTGATGTTATGTTTTCAACTATAATGTTATTTTTGGTACCACCATTAGTAAGTAATGACTTTATTAAGGCAAAAATTTGTGTTTGCAGAAATAATACAATAATTTTAGTAAAAAAATTATTATTGCAGTAATCATGTTTCAACCATGTCTTTTCTCTGCGTGTGGTAAGTATATTTCTGGCAACATTCACTCTAAGCCGCTGCTTGCGTGCTTCCTGGAAGGAAACCGCTGGTGGCGCTCCTCCTCAGATTCTTGCTGCTTGCGTCGCCTTAAAACCTCTTAAAAATTATTTTAACACTTCCACGCTTTGTTTTTTAACTTATAAAATTTTCGCGCTTTTTAATTTAAAAAACTTTAAATTCTTACTTCACAAAAATACTCACTAATATCAAGAAGAAAAAATTTGTAAAATTAATTTTATTATAACAATTTTTTAAACTTTGAATGCATGTGTTTGTTGAATAACATGTTCTTTGTTGGCATGTGAGCGGTTCAATCACGCTCATAGATAATTTCTTATTGCTCGGTAAAATGATGAAATTAAGTCACTGTTGTTTTGTTTTGCTGCATTGCACATTCAAATTAAATTCCATCATCGTAGCCTCGCAAGTTCTCAAGTTATAGAAATCGATTCTGTGGGCGTCTAGTTAGGTCCAGCTTGACCCACTATTTTAGTTTGGTTTGATACATTTCAGCTTCACACTTAATTTCAACATTTTACCTTATTTAGTTCTTGTGAAATAAAGTGTTATTAATAAAGTGTTATTGCATACATACAAACATATATGCAAACAAACACAAATATTATAAAAAAAAACACCGAAGACTTTGACCGATCTTCTATTGATCAATTGTGTTAAGCGTGTTATTAAAAGTTTGAACACAAATGATCGAGAACTGGACCTAAAAACTTTATGCCGACTCCGCAAGGCTTGTGTTCTCGAGAAACTTTAGATGGCAATTTTTATTCTCTGAGGTTTGCTGTCAGAGGAGTCAGGTCACGTGCTCTAATAGTAGGATACGGCCAACACATTTAAAAAGATTAATTGGTACATTTGATTTCTATATACTACTCAAAATTCAACTATGAATGTTTATTACATTTTCACATATATCTCAAAAACTAAAACCAACCCAGAACTTTTATGACTGTATTCGGATATTGTGTATACACTGAGAAAACAAAAAATCAAAAACGCACATTTTGAAAACGTTTAGTAAAATTAATATTTCTTAAAAATATTTTACGCCATACAAAAATGAAAACGCACATTTTTAAATAGAAAAGTAAAACGAAACGTTTTTAAAACAACTACGAATGTTTTAGTATAAATATAGTAGGTTAAAATTAATATTTTTAGAAACATTTTACGCCATCCAAAAATGAAAACGCGCATTTTAAAATAGAAAAGTGAAACGAAACGTTTTTAAAACAACTACGAACGTTTTACCATGACATAGAAGAATTCACATACTTTGTTTCAAAACACTTGTTTATAACGAATTGTTTGTTATATATGTTTCCTTGACTTATGTATTTGATATTTATTCAGAAAATTAAATATTTTTCATTCTCGATTCCGTCACTCTGCAGTTTGCCTAACTGTAGAACTGTAATTTTTAAAACCAATAAAGCTTTTTTTAATTAATAACACTACTCAACAAAATGAAAAAAATTTCATGTACTCCGGATGCGATAATTTTTTCTGTGTAGATAACCTTGACATGAGCTCGAAAAACGCAATAAAAAATTTTTTTTTTGTTTGGTTTTTGTTTTATTTTTTTTTTTTAAATTTTAAAAATTTTTTTTTGGTTAATTTGTTTCGTCCGGCATAACTCGGGAACCACTAGCCCGATTTAATTGAATTAAATTTTAAAAAATTTAAAATTACAATTCCCTTAATCTGTTTATATATTGTTTTCCTATACAAACAACAGTTTCCAAGATAAAAATGAATATATAAAGGAAAAAACTTATTTTTTGCCTAAAGATTTAAATTTTTTTTTTT
Source organism: Dichetophora obliterata (assembly GCA_963920525.1). Classification (NCBI taxonomy): domain Eukaryota; kingdom Metazoa; phylum Arthropoda; class Insecta; order Diptera; family Sciomyzidae; genus Dichetophora; species Dichetophora obliterata. Next base: position 48,591,674 of record OY986435.1, read on the forward strand.
AAAAATCCATAAAAAATCCAAAATGAAAAAAAATGTCAAATGTTATTACTTTTACGTAAAGTCACATAACCTATGAGCAAAATGAAACAAAGATCATGAAAATCGATGTACGCGTTTCGCTTTTATTCGCAATTGAGTAAAGGTATGAATTTCAAAAATTTGCTCGACATATGCACAACTTTGTCTATGGTAAGGTTTTTTCTTTTTTATTACAAAAAAAATTAAAATTTGTTGGGTGACAAAAATATATGACTTTATATTAAAAAACAATTCGATATATGTACAAGAAATTATCCTGAGGATATCAACATTAATTAATTATAAAAAAGTTTTAAAAAAAAATATCTAAACACAAAAATAAAAACCTTCAAATTAAAAATAATTATGTGCTTTTGTCTTTCTTTTATATTGTTGTGGGTCTGTTTCTCTTATCAGGAACCAGATATAGTCCCCCATCATAGCTTCGTTCCAAAATCCTTGGTATCGGTGCTCAATTTCTTTCATTTGCTGATGAAAACGCTCACCATGCTCGTCACTCACATCGCCCAGGTTGTCCGGAAAGAAGTCCAAGTGCGAGTGTAGGAAATGTATCTTAAGCGACATATTTGCTCCAATTTTTTTATAATTTTGGAGTAGTTGTTCGACTATCTCTCTGTAATTTGAGCTTTTGTTGTTTCCAAGAAATCCGGAAACAATTTGCCGAAATGAGTTCCAAGCTGCAGCTTCATTTGGTGATAAAATGTGCTCAAACTGTTGGTCTTGCAACAACTTTTTAATTTGCGGACCGTCGAAAACGCCTTCCTTAATCTTTGCCGATGAAAGGTGAGGAAAAATGGTTTTTAAATAGGCGAACGCTTCGCCATCTTTGTTGATAGCTTTCACGAAGTTTTTTATGAGTCCGAGCTTTATGTGAAGAGGTGGGAGAAAAACATTTTCCTTTTTTATGAGAGGTGTATATTTCACGTTGTCGCTGCCGGGGATGAAGTTAACTCTTTCTGTCCTTACAAAAACAGATGTTGTCTTTTTTTGTGTAGTACCTTGCGTATGGTTCATGACGCTTCCTGTAGATTGTTGTCACCACACCAGGAGCCAAGAAACCGAACTGTCGCATGCGCGATGCATGCAACTCTGCTTCTTCCTTGGAGAGTTTCAATTCTCTAACCCAATCGTTCAGTTCTGCTTGGGAACATAAGCGTTGACCTCCATGCAATGTATATGTTGACTCGCATTCTGATGTGGTTTCTACTGTCTCCGGATCTGATGTTGGATGTATCGCCTCATTATTAGATGCCCATCTTGAAACGGACGGTTGCGGGTCCACTGGTTCTTCGGAAAATGGCACTGGAAAATTCACTGTTGAAACAGCAGCGTAAGTCCATCGTATATTTTTTCCCACGCCTGTTTTTTTGCTAAGACAGAAGTAGCAATCTGTTACATGGCAAAGCGGAGCTCTCCAAAGCATTGGCATGATGATTCTCGGCTGTTGTCTGAAAGAATTTCAATAATAAGTTATATATGTTCTTGAATTTCGTAATCTACACTTACCTTGAGTCAGCTAGCTGTACGTAGCACCTTGGACATAGAGCACTTGGTGTCCACCGCTCATCTATGTTTGAGACCTTTAAATTGAAGCTCTCTTCAAATGAATCTCTCAATTTAGGTGAAAAAAAACGCTTGTTTTTTTCAGAAACGTATTCTCCGCACATGTAACAAAAATTACTTGGATTGGTATTGCATTCAAATCCTCGCGAACTTTTGCTCATTTTAACTATCGCGTTCGTCGACACTTGTTGAATGAGTAAAATCGATCAATGAAGACCTATTTATACTGTGTATTGTTTAGTATTTTACTGACAGGTACTTATAAATGGGTGTATATTTTTTTACGGTGGCTACATACCTGTTTTACTACGTTTTTTATATTTAATTTAATCCAGTTAAAGATCTTAAAGGTATATTCGCAGCCTGGACAAGTGCTCTACAGATTGGTTTTAAAAGATATGAACTCGGAATAGAGCTTTAGCAGCTGCTACTTGTGCCAAAGCTTTTGCATTTAAGATAAGCTGTGTTTAGTGACTAATTAAACAAAAGCTAGGGCTGCACTGTTAAAAAAAAAAAAACCTTACCATAGACAAAGTTGTGCATATGTCGAGCAAATTTTTGAAATTCATACCTTTACTCAATTGCGAATAAAAGCGAAACGCGTGCATCGATTTTCATGATCTTTGTTTCATTTTGCTCATAGGTTATGTGACTTTACGTAAAAGTAATAACATTTGACATTTTTTTTCATTTTGGATTTTTTATGGATTTTTAAAAAAAAAAATTTAAATCTTTAGGCAAAAAATAAGTTTTTTCCTTTATATATTCATTTTTATCTTGGAAACTGTTGCTTGTATAGGAAAACAATATATAAACAGATTAAGGGAATTGTAATTTTAAATTTTTTAAAATTTAATTCAATTAAATCGGGCTAGTGGTTCACGAGTTATGCCGGACGAAACAAATTAACCAAAAAAAAATTTTTAAAATTTAAAAAAAAAAAATAAAACAAAAACCAAACGAAAAAAAAATTTTTTATTGCGTTTTTCGAGCTCATGTCAAGGTTATCTACACAGAAAAAATTATCGCATCCCGAGTACATTTTGACTGTTGACTAGTGTAATTAATGGGAATAATGAACATTTTCGTTCTTACAATATAAATAATTGTTGCACAATTGCATTTTAAAATGTTTGTTGTTACAAATCGAACGAACATTTTAGAATCTAATTTTAAAATTTTCAATTTTAAAATGAAAATAAACATTTTACATTTGAGAATATTTATTATTAAAAATCAAACGAACATTTTAGAATCTTGATTTAAAATTTTCGTTTTTAAAATGAAAATAAACGTTTTACTACAGCATTTTAAAATATCCATTGTTAAAAATCAAACTAACATTTTAGAATCTCATTTGAAAATGTAAGTTTTTAAAATGAAAATAAACGTTTTACTATTTAATTTTAAAATGTTCGTTTTTAAAATTAAAATAAACGTTAGAAGTGCAAAATCTGGGTTAAACGTTTTTAAAAGTAGCTCGTTTCTGCCACTTTTGAAAATGTTGTTTTCTCTGTGTAAGTAATAAAAAGACTGTGAGACACAAAAATTTGTATTTAATAATTTCAACGTTTTTCACTTAATTTTAATATGAGAAATCTCGTGGTGACATCCGATTTGCCACTTTACCGAAGACAAGAGCAATTTTTTTTTAATTACTCCAGATGTACATTTATTATTTTGCTTATAACTCGTGAACCATTAAGAATTTAATTTTATTTGTTCAGCAAAGTTATTCTTTGTATTCTGGTCATTTGAAAATCATTGGAAATCGCCTTTAAATCTTTGACAAGCTGCATAGCCTGTTTTGCTCGCTTTCAAAGCAATTAATGTTACTCATACGCTATGTTGATCTAATTTTTACGCTACAAACTATGCTGACTTTTACCTAGACTCACTCGATAAGACCATATTTATTTGATCAGCAAAGTTGTTGACCAAAATAGCAGGAAGAACTTTGCTGAAGAAACCAAAATGAAAATCATAATGGTTCAAGAGTTATCAATATACAGCGTGAATCAAAGTAACTGTCGCACCTATATTAAAACCAATTACACAAAAAGAAGCAGCACTGGAAAACATATGTTATTTTTTTATGACTCTGGCATTAATTGTACACTTATTGCATGAACCGTTTCAAAAGTTTTGTCAATTTTGAGTTTAATTCGGGCTCAAGGTATTTGGAATTATAAAAGCGGACAAAATTGATGCAACTTTAAATGTATTGAACAAATTCCATAGAAATATAAAATTTACAAAAGAAGAAGAGAAAGATGGAAAACTTCCATACTTAGACGCCTTGATTATAAATAGAGACAACAAAATAAAAATTGACTGGTATCAAAAACCTTCAGCTTCAGGACGTCTTATAAATTACACATCCAAACATCCAAAAAGAACAATAATGAACACGGCGAACAATTTCATAAGAAAGGTACTGACGATTAGTGACATAGAATTCCACAATGACAATATCAAGAAGATAATAAACATTCTCAACAAAAATGGATTCCCCAAAAAAACGACCATGGATTTAATAAAACGGTACAAAAAACAGAGCAGCAGGTCACGTGCAGATGAACCACCAAAAATCTACAAATCTATGACATATGTACCAGGACTATCGGAACGACTCATTGGATCTAATTGTTATGACAAAAACAAATATAAAATCGCCACACGCACTGATAATAATCTTGGACAATTTTATAGCAATACAAAGAGCAAACTAGACAAGAATGACAAATCAAATTTGATTTATAAAATAACATGCAAAGGAAACAGCGCAGGAATGTGCAACAAAGTATATGTGGGCACTACAAAGACGAAATTAAAAACAAGAATGTCTGCGCACAAATCAGAGCACAAATCACAAAGCAAACCATTGGAGCAAAAAACAGCATTGGCGGCCCACTGTGCAACACTTGACCACTGTCCAGACTTTGACAATGTACAAATTCTACAACAAGAGACGAATTACGCGAGACGATACACGTTAGAAATGTTACATATTATAAACATACCACCAAAACAAAGAATAAACTTCAAAACGGACACTGAGAGATGCGCTCAAAGCTACCGACACCTAATTACGAAACAAACAACAATATAAAAATCAGTAGACAACGAAATGGCGAAATCGAGGGTGCTGCAATATATTTTTAAGTCAATATCTGTTAATTTTGTCTCACTGTGATGTCTACCAAAATTGTTAAGTCTTAAACTTTATGTTTAATGTTTAATATGTAAGTTTTTCAGTTTGTGTTTTATAATGTCAAAAATTGTAATTAATGTATATATTTTGTTGAAAACAGTGTCCCTGATGATGAACTCCGGTGGAGTTCGAAATATTGGACGCAATAAAACGAAGACTAAAAAACAAATATAAGACTGTTTTTTATTCAAAAGTGACCTTGAGCCCGAATTAAACTCAAAATTTACATCAAGAGGTCGAAGAAAAATAATCGTTTTGTCAATTATAATAATAATATTGCGAAAGGAAATAAATGCACAGATCCTTCGCCGGCACGTAGGTTGCAGTATCATATTTTCCGACGAAAAATTCTTGTTTTTGCAAGGAAGCCACAACTATCAAAATGATAGAGTGTACGCAACTTGCATGGCAGAAATTTCTAAAGAAAAAAAAAAACAACATTGAAAGACTTCAAACTGTTTCGTTAATCATGGTTTCGGGTGCTTTCTCCGAAAAAGGCAAATTGCCAGTTCTTCTTATCGAAAAAGGCGTTAAAATAATTTGGAATATTACTGAGAACATGTTTTAAAGAACTTTCTTATGCGGCATGCCAAGCAAATTTTATAGAGAGCGTCACTTTTGTTTTCAGCAAGATTCTTTTCCAGCACACAAGTCAAAAATCGTTCAAAGGTGGTGCAGATCAGCTTTGGCATGTTTTATTTCTGTTGACGAATGGCCTCCGTCATCCCCTGCCCTAAGCCCCCTGGACTTTTCTATTTGGGGTATAGTGCTGAGCAAATTAACGAACATAAACACATGACGATAGATAAATTTAAGCGACGATTAATGAAAATATCAGACGATATACCTGAAAACCAGATGCGTGCCACATGCTCGTCTTTCACAAATTGTTTTGAATTTTTAAAAAGAATTAATAGTGAAAGATTCAAATTAATTGATGCAGAAATATTAAGAATACTTAAAATAAAAAATAAAAATATTTGTTTAATAAAGTTTACAGAGTGCTTTTGATTAATGGCATTAAACAAGTGCGACAGTTATTTTGATTCACGCTGTAAAAATAAGTGCATATCTTGAGTAATTTGTGATTATGAGCTATATATCTTAAAGAGAAAATTTTTCTCTGAAATAGTCGGCAAAGTGTTAAAACAATTACCGCCACGAGATTACACAAACCAAAATTAAATAAAAAACATTGGAATTATCAAATACATAGAAAAAAGGGTACAAAAATTGCGTGCAGTGTAATAAACTGCCCAAAAAAACCAAGGCAGCATTTCCTTTAATTTTTTTTTTATGTTTTCGAGCTATGTTATTTATAATAATCTCTGTTAGATAATCATTTTTATTTTCAAAACAAAAGTTGTTATATTTTCTATTGAGTTAAACAAGTTTTTGGTCAACTTTATTTCTTAAAAGATTTTTAGTTGAACTTTATATCAACTTAATGCACGTTCTTTTTTCTGCTACAAGATTTTTTTCATTATTGTATTTTAATTTGAAATATTTCAAGTATATAGTTTTAAAACAATTTACACACATAAATTTATAATGTTTTATTTTTAATTTGGAATTTGAATTAAGTTCAATTTCCAGAGCAAGTTTGTTGCTTAAGTCTTTTGTTTGAACTTCTTTTTGACTGATAACTGACTTACAATCGGACAAGGACCTCAACAGGTGCTGAGAAATTGTGTGTGAAATAGTTGTTAAGAAGAGGGACATTATTATTCAATTTAAATTTATGTGAAGCAATAAAAACAAAAAGCAAGCACATTGAATATATATGTATTTACGTCGAACATTGTTCAACCAACAACAACAACAACAACTGTTCGATCGTCTGTCCCTCTGTCTGACAAGCAAGTGCATTATCATAACCTAACACCATTGCGAGCAGACAAAAACACCGATCGACCGACGACCGGCTTTTCCCGCTTCCAAAGAAAGAAATAAAATACAAAATTCAACGGAATCTGAAACTGAAATTGTCTGAGTGAAAAATTACAAACAAAAAAATGAATTATGCACAAATACATAACTACAAACATACAAAAATACAGCTAAGTGTGCGAATGTCTGACTGCCAGTGGAGATATGAATGGATGGGCTAGCAGTCATGCAGCATTACTGTAGATAGGTATATGTATGTGTATGTACGTTTATTTGTATGTTTGACTAAACAAAGAGAAAGGTGCAAAGCGCATTTGTTCACAGCTCCGTTTGTTGGCATGCTGAAAATCATCAACCTGATGCTGGTGCTGATGCTGATCATAGTGATATTTTCATCATGATGATAATGATGAACCCTAGAAATGGAATCGATCTCAAAGTAAAGCAGCCATGCCACAAAATAAAAATAAAAAACAAACAACATGAGTAAAAAGCACGGACGCTGACTATCTCTTGCCGACTCGCAAACATGTGATTCGTAATTCGTGGTAATAAAAGACGTATACGAATAAGATATGCGGCAAAAAAAAAAAATAAATAGAGGGAAGAAATATTGCTGAAATACGCTGAACCGGCCAAACGTGATCGATTTTTTCTGTTTTTTTTTTGCTCTCATATTCAGAAAAAAAGTAATAATTTTCAAGTGCTGCCCGCAATGTGGCTTTTCATGCTAGAGCCCGTAGCTTTGCCGCCGCACTGCCTCACCAAAAATCGAGCCCACTAGATAGCATTTCACTTTCTCCTTCGAAGATTATTTGAACTCTTTGATGCAATGCGTTGCGTTCGCTGCTGTGATTGTGGTTTGTGGCTTAATTATGGTGGAATCTTTTACCACGCCACTCATTACCGAATTTTTTTCGTTTTGTTATTTTTTCTACAGCTCTCTACTTAAATGATTTTTTTTACTTGTTACAATTTTTGTGTTTTTATTTCTTTATTTTAAAGAGTTGAAAGAGTCGTTGGCCAGCAACACGTTCAATTATTTCGAGTTCTTTCAAAGTGGTTGTTGATCAATGTTGTTTTTGTTTATGTTCATTTATTTGGGTGGTGCTCTGGTCTGGTAGGAAGGAAAAATACTTTCATTTTCAGCATGTTGCGTTTTAACTTTTTGTTATTCTGTTTTGTTTTCATAATATTTTATCTAGATACGTTACGATACAATCGATGCTTTAACAATTATAGTCATTAAGAGAAGAAAAGAAAAGAAAGGAATACATTTTTAAGAGGCTGTATGAAGTGAATAAAAAAAAATCTTATGTATATTTTATTAAGACTTACAAAACATTATATAATTTACAATATGTTATGCCATTTTTTTAAACGTGAATAAATTGAGTTAAGGCAAACCTTTTAAATGTCCAATTAAATACGAAAATGATATGGAGCGTTCTTTTTAAGGAAGCCTTATCAATACCAGGTCAACTGAGTATCAGGCTTTTACCGAGCCTATTCTTACTCAATGAGACTTTATTGAATTCTCTTTCGGTCAGTAACAGGATCAGTAGCTCGGTTCTGTAACTTTTCGCACCGTAGTTCTCACCAGATTTTCTCACTTTGACGTCATTTTGACGACATTTTTACTTGCACTGTCTCTGTAATAAAATGAGAAAAATCAGTCACTCGTCTCGCTTGTTTCAATTCTACTTTTGAAGGAATTCGATAGACGAAGTATTTCTGTAAACTAAAATATGCGACTTGAATCGATTGCAGTTCTCACTTGGTGAGAAAATTTTTTTCTTGCTTATGCTACCGGGTACAAGGTATCAACTTAAATTTTTTCATGTAGCTTATAAATATATTATTAACGCAATATAATATGTACTACAATGTTTAAATTACTGAACACATAAGCTGAAATATTTCATAAATTAAATTTATTCCATGACAATATTTGTATCAATGCATAGGTCACTATTTACTCGCTTACCAGTCACAGAAACACTAGTTTTCTCAAAAGTGAGTATTTTGGAATGAAACACTGTGACGTCAAAAAAAGTGACTATTTGTCGCAATAGTTATAGAACCGAGCTACAGATAACGAGATCGGGATGAATAACAAAAACTGCATTACTTATGCAATAAGTTTCTTACTAACATAAGGATCTCCTTATCAGTTTATGACTTTATCGTTGAGAAAATTTCCAATTGCTATGCTTATTAAGAAGAGCACTGAGAAAATAGAGATCTAAGGAAAATTAGCAATTAGCTTATACACTCAACCTATTCACTAACTTGCGTTTTAAATATTTTTGTTTTATTGGTTTATCAAAAATACTCTATTGAAATGTATTGTGAAATTCAACCAATATTTTATTGTAAACTTTGGTTGTGTTTATGTATTAATAAAGAAATGAAAATATTTGGGTGGAAAAAAGTGGTTAAAAGAGGATTTTTAAGGCGTTTTAATTATCACAAATGTAGTAGCGCCTTTAAAGTTGCTAATTTTATTTATTTTTGAGTCTATTGTAATATTTATTGAATGATATGTCATATTTCATTCATAATTTATTCATTTATTCACTTATTTATTTAGTCATTTAGTCATATATTCACTTGTTCATTTGTTCATTTATTCATTTATTCATTTATTCATTTATTCATTTATTCATTTATTCATTTATTCATTTATTCATTTATTCATTTATTCATTTATTCATTTATTCATTTATTCATTTATTCATTTATTCATTTATTCATTTATTCATTTATTCATTTATTCATTTATTCATTTATTCATTTATTCATTTATTCATTTATTCATTTATTCATTTATTCATTTATTCATTTATTCATTTATTCATTTATTCATTTATTCATTTATTCATTTATTCATTTATTCATTTATTCATTTATTCATTTATTCATTTATTCATTTATTCATTTATTCATTTATTCATTTATTCATTTATTCATTTATTCATTTATTCATTTATTCATTTATTCATTTATTCATTTATTCATTTATTCATTTATTCATTTATTCATTTATTCATTTATTCATTTATTCATTTATTCATTTATTCATTTATTCATTTATTCATTTATTCATTTATTCATTTATTCATTTATTCATTTATTCATTTACTCATTTATTCATTTATTCATTTATTCATTTATTCATTTATTCATTTATTCATTTATTCATTTATTCATTTATTCATTTATTCATTTATTGATTTATTAATTTATTAATTTATTAATTTATTAATTTATTCATTTATTCATTTATTCATTTATTTATTTATTCATTTATTCATTTATTCATTTATTCATTTATTCATTTATTCATTTATTCATTTATTCATTTATTCATTTATTCATTTATTCATTTATTCATTTATTCATTTATTCATTTATTCATTTATTCATTTATTCATTTATTCATTTATTCATTTATTCATTTATTCATTTATTCATTTATTCATTTATTCATTTATTCATTTATTCATTTATTCATTTATTCATTTATTCATTTATCAAAAATACTCTATTGAAATGTATTGTGAAATTCATTCAATATTTTACTGTAAACTTTCGTTGTGTTTATGTATTAATAAAGAAATGAAAATATTTGGGTGGCAAAAAGTGGTTAAAAGTGGATTTTTAAGGCGTTTTAATTATCACAAATGTAGTAGCGCCTTTAAAGTTGCTAATTTTATTTATTTTTGAGTCTATTGTAATATTTATTGAATGATATGTCATATTTCATTCATGATTTATTCATTTATTCACTTATTTATTTAGTCACTTATTCATTTAGTCATATATTCATTTGTTCATTTGTTCATTTATTCATTTATTCATTTATTCATTTATTCATTTATTCATTTATTCGTTTATTCATTTATTCATTTATTCATTTATTCATTTATTCATTTATTCATTTATTCATTTATTCATTTATTCATTTATTCATTTATTCATTTATTCATTTATTCATTTATTCATTTATTCATTTATTCATTTATTCATTTATTAATTTATTCATTTATTCATTTATTCATTTATTCATTTATTCATTTATTCATTTATTCATTTATTCATTTATTCATTTATTCATTTATTCATTTATTCATTTATTCATTTATTCATTTATTCATTTATTCATTTATTCATTTATTCATTTATTCATTTATTCATTTATTCATTTATTCATTTATTCATTTATTCATTTATTCATTTATTCATTTATTCATTTATTCATTTATTCATTTATTCATTTATTCATTTATTCATTTATTAATTTATTCATTTATTCATGTATTCATTTATTCATTTATTCATTTATTCATTTATTCATTTATTCATTTATTCATTTATTCATTTATTCATTTATTCATTTATTCATTTATTTATTTATTCATTTATTCATTTATTCATTTATTCATTTATTCATTTATTCATTTATTCATTTATTCATTTATTCATTTATTCATTTATTCATTTATTCATTTATTCATTTATTCATTTATTCATTTATTCATTTATTCATTTATTCATTTATTCATTTATTCATTTATTCATTTATTCATTTATTCATTTATTCATTTATTCATTTATTCATTTATTCATTTATTCATTTATTCATTTATTCATTTATTCATTTATTCATTTATTCATTTATTCATTTATTCATTTATTCATTTATTCATTTATTCATTTATTCATTTATTCATTTATTCATTTATTCATTTATTCATTTATTCATTTATTCATTTATTCATTTATTCATTTATTCATTTATTCATTTATTCATTTATTCATTTATTCATTTATTCATTTATTCATTTATTCATTTATTCATTTATTCATTTATTAATTTATTAATTTATTAATTTATTAATTTATTAATTTATTAATTTATTAATTTATTAATTTATTAATTTATTAATTTATTAATTTATTAATTTATTAATTTATTAATTTATTAATTTATTAATTTATTAATTTATTAATTTATTAATTTATTAATTTATTAATTTACTCATTTACTCATTTACTCATTTATTCATTTATTCATTTATTCATTTATTCATTTATTCATTTATTCATTTATTCATTTATTCATTTATTCATTTATTCATTTATTCATTTATTCATTTATTCATTTATTCATTTATTCATTTATTCATTTATTCATTTATTCATTTATTCATTTATTCATTTATTCATTTATTCATTTATTCATTTATTCATTTATTCATTTATTCATTTATTCATTTATTCATTTATTCATTTATTCATTTATTCATTTATTCATTTATTCATTTATTCATTTATTCATTTATTCATTTATTCATTTATTCATTTATTCATTTATTCATTTATTCATTTATTCATTTATTCATTTATTCATTTATTCATTTATTCATTTATTCATTTATTCATTTATTCATTTATTTATTTATTCATTTATTCATTTATTCATTTATTCATTTATTCATTTATTCATTTATTCATTTATGCATTTATTCATTTATTCATTTATTCATTTATTCATTTATTCATTTATTCATTTATTCATTTATTCATTTATTCATTTATTCATTTATTCATTTATTCATTTATTCATTTATTCATTTATTCATTTATTCATTTATTCATTTATTCATTTATTCATTTATTCATTTATTCATTTATTCATTTATTCATTTATTCATTTATTCATTTATTCATTTATTCATTTATTCATTTATTCATTTATTCATTTATTCATTTATTCATTTATTCATTTATTCATTTATTCATTTATTCATTTATTCATTTATTCATTTATTCATTTATTCATTTATTCATTTATTCATTTATTCATTTATTCATTTATTCATTTATTCATTTATTCATTTATTCATTTATTCATTTATTCATTAATTCATTTATGATTTTACTAGCTGAACCCGGTGTGCTTCGCTACTCCCCTCGTTATAAAATAAAATTAAAAGTATTTATATATTTTTCACGCCATCGAATTTTCGAAATAAGTCCACCCCAGCGCCACCTACCGTGTCCATTTATACACAAATTATTTTCTTATGATCAAACAAACATACATTCTGAATTTCAGTTAAATTGTTCCATAAATTCAAATTTTCGATATAAGTCCACCCAAGCGCCACCTATCGGGTCCAAATATAGCCTATGTTACCCACCGTACCAAGATGAACATTACCTGAAAATTTCATCAAAATCGGCCCAGCCGTTTTGGAGTCCATACGTTACATACATACACACATCCTATTTTATATATATAGATAGATGATATGAAAAAGATTGCTAAATTGAATTCACTCCTCATGTATTTAGGTAAAAAAGATTTTGATTAAATTCAAGCAAAATTTTGATTAGTTATTATAAACTTTAAAACCAAATTTCTACCTTCAAGCAAATATTTGCTAATTTGGCGGCCGTAGCCTAGTGGGTAGAGTGCGTGGCTCCTAAGCTAAAGATCCGCGGTAGCCAGGGCTCATTTCCAGCTTAAAGAAGAAGTTTTTTTTAGTTAAATTAATTCTTCTGTTTGGTCCTCACCCCTCTGCAGACAATGGAAAACCTCCTCAAAGTCTTTCCAAGGGCTGAAATGGCTGAAATGTTTACTAAACTATAAATAAATATTTGCTAAGTTATTATAATTTCAAATAGCACATTTTTATTAAACACAAGCAAATATTTGCTAAGTTCACAAAGTATCGGTGTTGGTGTTAAATGAAAAACTTACACATTCATTTACAATAGCATCATGCAATATTAATGAGTTTGTATATGCAACAGCCTCTTGTTAAAGCAAATGCAAATAAGTTCCTTTTTGTTTTTGTAAAAACAGCTAATTTTGCATTTGCAACGATGAAACAAGATCGTGAATTGCCCTTATATATTTATGAAGAAAGGAATATATGAAGAAAGGGTAAGAACACTCATTCAGCAAAAATTAATTTATTGAATTTTAATTGTTACACATGCTTAGAAAAATGCACTGAATTTCAAATATGGAAAAATCGTGTAAAACTCTGCCTACCTCCCATACAAAGTGACGTCATCAGACTTAGAAAATATTCATAGCTACAAGAAGATAACTATTTTGTTTGAATCAAGCAAATGTTTTGCTCAAAAGCAAATCTGCCAAACTTAGCTCAATCATGGTGTGATTTTAGAAAAAAATTGCTAAATTTAAATCAATCCTGATATATTTAGAAAAAAGCAAAATTATAATAAATTCAAGCAAATATTTGCTAAGTTATTATCAACTGATAGCAAATTTATACTAAACTCAAGCAAATATTTGCTAAGTAATTATAAGCTCCAATAGCAAATTTTTACTAAACTCAAGTAAATATTTGCTAAGTTATTATAAACTCAAATATCACATTTTTACTAAACTCAAGCAAATATTTGCTAAGTTATTATAAATTCAAATAGCAAATTTTTACTCAATTCAAGCAAATTTCTTCTAAACATACGAGCACACGTTTAGTCTTAATAAAGAAAATTAGGCGACGATTAGCTAACAACTGCGATGGTCGAATGGATAAGCCCATGCACTTACACTCACGCGGCCGAGGTTCAAATCTCCAGATGGTGGTAATTTTTCAATTTAATTTTATGTTAATAATTATTTCACTTCAAAATTATGCTAGATTGATTTTAGCAAAAACTAATCAAAAGTTGCTATTCCAATTTATAATAACTTAGCAAATATTTGCTTGAATTAAGTAGAAATTTGCTTTTGCAGTTTAAGCTCCTTTTGCTAATTTTGCTAAGCAAAATTTTGCTTAGTTATTATAAACTGAAATAGCAAATTTTTATTGGTTTTTGCTGTAACTTAGCATAATTTGAAGTAGCTGAGATTCAAGCGCAAATTTGGCTTAACCATAATACAAATTTCTCCGCGCACCCACATTTTTTTCCTAATAAAATTTTATTTTATAGTTCATTAGTCAAAAATATTTGAAACGAATTTTTTATTTTAATATGAAACGAGGAGTTTTCGAAAAATAAATTTTTTTATAATACGTTTTTTAAAAAGGACCTTTTTTCAATCGCTTATACTGCAACTGATGAAGATAAAAAAATGTGTTCCAAATAAGACATGTGCGCCTTTTTGTTAGCTTTCGAATGATGAAAACTTAATCATATTATTGCGAAAAAGAGGGATTTGCAAAAAATTGTTTTTTTTTAATTTGGACCTCATTTTTTTATTTTTTTATTTATTATTATTCGTCATCGCTCGTCTAAGGCCTTATCATCCTCTTTAATAAAATTTGGAAAAACTGTCATTAATTGCACAAGACTTGCACAAGACGCAATTTATGCTTCATCATTGAATTTTAATCGAGATACAATTTGTTTAAAAAGCTCTATGAAATATCGTCGACATATTTGTTTCATTTTAGGTATTTCTGTTTGAATATTTTGTACTATTTATTTATTAGAATTGCTGAATTTTATCCAATATATTTTTAATTTAAATCTAAATAAATTTCTTTATCATTAAAATCCATTTTTTTTTAAAAAAGACATCGGAGCAGTACTTTATTTGACAAAACTTTGTAATGCTATATTACTTTAAATAACCAATTTGTAGTTGGAACTAAAGCATGTATCCTTTTTTTCACTGATTGAAACAACAGATTTATGTTATTAGTAATACTTAAAATGTATGCTGGGAAAACTGAAATATATATTATTAAATCAATAAGTTCATGACATATACTTTGATCTAGATCTGAATTAGCTTTAAGTTTATATTGCAAAACATAATCTTGTTTGAGCCTATTTTTTTGTTCAAGCCAGTTTAATTCGGTTACCCAAATTGGTCGAAAATATAGCGTTTTTTTTCTTATTCTTTTCTTGTCGATAGTTCTTCCTCACCAAATTCATCAAATATTTGATTTGAAGATTCAAGAGAATAAGTTGCAGACGAACAAGAAAATTTAACGAACAAAGTAAGCGAGAAATAGAAACGTTCATAGAAAAATTTTTTAGCAGTAACGGTGAGTTCTCATGAGGCCGTTTTCCGCTATTTAGAAATAATAGTAATTTTTGTATTTGGGGAGTATAGTAGTATTCACGACTCAATAGGAGTAAAATACTACAATTGTAGTACTTTCGACAGCGCTGGTAGCGGCTGTGGCCTACTGGCAGTGTGCGTGGCTCGTAAGAGAACGAGCCACCGTTCAAACCCCAGCTCGGACAGATTTAGTATTCTGTTCGGCCGCAATACAACTGCAAACCTCTGGAGATATCTTTATAAGAATAGCTGTGAAAATTGGAGTGCATTTAAATAAAAAAAATTTTGTTTCAATAATATAATAAAAAAAATAAACTGGCAATTTCAGCCCTTGGAAGGACTTTGACCTTCTATTGATCAATTGTGTTGTGCGTGTTATTAAATGTTTGATCACAAATGATCGAGAACTGGACCTACGTGGTTTATGCCGACTCCGAACGGCTTATGTTCTCAAGAAGCTTTACATGGCAATTTTTACTCTCTGAGGTTTGCCATTGTCTGCAGAGAGGTGAAGACCGAACAGAAAAATTAATTCAATTGAAAAAAAAAATATTTAGTTTCAAAAATATACTAAAAAGAAATTCATAATATAGTTGTTGCAATCATTCCATTTTCATCCCAATAAGAGAATAATAATTGTTTCAATAATGTCCCTGCAGGACTGCCTACGAAAAAATGCATTTTCTAAAACTATAGTTCTTGCAATCATTTAACCATAACCATGGAAATCATTATATGTTTAAAAACATGGTAGCAACAATCATAATATAAATCATACTATGATACTCCTAAAACATGGTTGTTGCAACTATGTTTTTTCTCTGCATGCAGATGGCTACTCTTACCTGCTTTCGGTAAGAATACAATCCTCACTGTCCTTCAGGCCACATGTATATAGTTAAGCTTGTTTAATCCGTTATATATATTCTCAAGCCATGGCACAACTCGTGATTCGGCCGTTTGCAGCATTTCAGGAATTATACCGTCTGTTCCCAGAGATTTATATCCTGGGAATGAGTTTATAGCCCATACGACTTTGTCCAACTTTTTTAAGTCATGTGAAAAGCCCTGTAGTGGATTTGTCCCTTGTCTCCATATTGCAATATTGCTTGAAATTTCGGTACAGCCTAGAAAATGTGCTTTTAAAAGCACATCAAGGGATTCCTGACAGCTCTCCATCCACTCACCATTGCCTTTGCCTAGCTGGCACTGAGCTCTAGGGCTGCTTTAAGGGGAGTTTCCCGAGCCTATTAAGATTTGGTTGAAATAACAAATCGTTTGGTACTAATTTCGTCTAAATCGGTTCAGTGATAGATAAATTAAAATTACAACAAAAAAAAAAAAATAAACAAGAGGCCAAAAACTAAAATTCTGACAACACATATGTACTTTAATTAAAACATCCCTGCAGGACCAAACGTAACAAGTCCGAAAAGTAAAGTAACTTTAATGAAGTTATTCACGGAGTAACCTTCATTTAGTTGCAAAATCATCGAAAAGTAGTGAGTAGAGCGCCCACGAACCAAAATTTCAGGGTCGTAGTAACGAGCAAAGCAAAAGCCTCAGCGCTGCATCAATTTGTTTCTCCGTGACCAGGGTTGTGATTTGCTTGAAAAAAAAGACACGTAGACGTAGATTTCCTTTTTATACAGAATAAATGGAAAAAAATGTTTTGGAAATTTTTGTATAGCGCCTATATAACATTTCACACTAAATTTTGAGTCAACTTTAAAATATTTTTTGGTATGGCTAAACATTTTCTATTTTCACTAAAAGCTTGTTTATAAAAAACCATTTAAAAAGTAGTTGTTTTACTCCTCACTAGTAAGTAGAATGAAAGTAAGCAGATATAAGCTAATTTTCTATAGACTGACTACTAGTTGGTTTCATATATAATTACCCTATATAATAGTCAATCTGTCATATCGTAGGTAGTGCGTACTGGTGATTTTGCGGCCATTTCATAGAAAAAATCACTAGTTATTTTCGAAAAAATAGTTTATTATAAACTATTAATTATTAAAAATAGACTATTCAACCACTTGGGTTTGGTTTGGAAAGTAGTTTGTAATCACCTTAAAGTTGGGTGAAAGACAGCAGGGATATAATATATTCTGCTCATTTCTCCTCTCTTAAAAAACATTCGATAAAACAGCCTTGAAATAATTTCTACAATTACATTGTATTTCAAAAGACAAAAAAAAATAATTCTTAATTTAAATCATTTGACAAGAATTTAAAAAAAAATAAAAACTTAAAAAAGGGTGTTTCCGTACTCGCTTCAAGTAACTTGAAGTTACTTGAAAACGTTTCTTTACACATTTTTCAAGCTCGAAAGAGAGGAAGAACGAGCAAAATATCACTCTCTATTCTATTACAATTACTTGAACTTTACTTGAAAAATTTCTTTGAGCACGAATTTCAAGCTACAAACAGCTGAATGTCAAATTATAAGATCAATATTTTTGATTGTTTTGTGAGAGAAAAATGATTCCTATCATTAAATGCAAGTATTAGTTTTGTATATTTTGCACAAAGTGTTTTTTATACGAATAAACTAATAATTTCAAGCAGCAATAAATTTTTTTCTGTTGTAAAAAGGCGTGAACAGCTTGAAACTTACTTAAAGTCGTTTCCGTACTTTTTGATAAATTTTCTCATTTTGACAGATAATCAAGTTACTCTCTATTACTTGAACTTTACTCGAACTTTACTTTAAGTTAGTATGGAAACAGACCTAATGTGATATTTTTGTAGAAAAAATAAATGTTTTTAAGATAAAAAAACATATTTTTATTTGCGGTGATTGCTTACAATATACTCTTATTAAAACAAAGGCAGCATTAAAAAAAAATTTAAGATTTAATTTTAAGAAAAATCTAGCAGAAAAAAGTTCCATCTACCATTCTTTTAAATAACATATTGATACCAATAAATTTTTGTTCTGCTTTATATTTGCGTCAAAAATTTCTTTTTGTCAACTGTTTTGTTACAAAATAGCGTACTCTTGCGCAATGAATTCGAATAGTTGCATAAATGAATTCATCAACGTTTATGCTTCTTGTGTGAAACCCCGCTTTGCCCTTGAATCTGTTGATTTTATCTTACGTCAATTTTTGGAAACATCCACAGTTTAAAAGCAAATGACTAATCTTTTTCAAAATTACCAAAATGACTCAATTTGTTTGTTTGTTTGTTTGTATGTTTTGATAACATCGAACAGCACCTTCATATCAGACGTTATTTGTCGCCAAGGTTTATTAAACAACTTAAACGTTGGACACTTAATCGGACTCGTGACAAGGTTTTTGTGTGCAATTTTGCATTATTATATATCTATAAAAAATTTTATTTTTTTTTTCATGTTTTTTTTTTATATAAGTTGTATTTTGTTGGCGCGCCGTCACAAAACTACGCCAAATGTGGGTCATTTTCGCTTGCAACAAGCTTTAAAACTTTAGATTAGATTGAATTTGCTTGGTGTGGTGCGTCTGTTAACCTTGCATTTGGTCACTTTTTTAACATTGACATTGTTGGGTTGATGAATTTTAAAAGTGCTTTTTGTTTTAATTTAACATATTTTAAATTTTTTATATAAAATTGTTGCTAAAATTGTCTTCTTGTTATCTATTTGCAGGTATGTATGCGGTATTTTTGAAACATCTTGTTAACATAGTTAAGCTTAATTATGGTAAGTAGCTGTAATATTGTAATTGTGACGGCGTGTAAAAAGTGTTTTTGGTTAAAATTGGCAAAGATTTTTCTTTTTTGCTCAAACTACTCAATTATAAATAATGACTATTATGTAATAATGACTCATTTAAATTGTAAGTTATGTGATTTTTTTATTCGTCTTCATGTTTCATGCTTTTAATAAAAATTTTGGCACAAACCAAGCGCACGGCGTTTCAAATTGATTGAGTCAATGATTTGCAAATAAAAAAATTAATCAAAACCATGCAATAAAAATAATTTTTTGCAATACATTCCCCAAAAACTCTAAACCTATACTCAAACAACAACTTTTACTGCAGCGATTGTAATAAAATAACAACAAAATGAAGGCAACTCAGTTTTCAACAAAAATTGTTGTAATAATTTCTTACAATTATTCAAGTGGCCAATCATTATAAAAAAAATTGTTTTTTAACGAAATTTCAATCAGTTTGATATAAAAAAAAATATAATAATTTTTTTCAAGTGCCAGACAAGCAATCATATGCTAAAAGTTTCTTTCCTTATTACTATATTATTAAATAATGCTTTCCAATTGCTTGTCAGACTCTGACAGCCAACCAACTTTTTTGCAATTATTTAACGCTTGGTTGGTGAGCCAGACATTAAAACAAAAATGTTGGAAACATTTTCTAAAAACCAGTGAAGTAAAAAGTAGCGTCTATTGTTTTGGGCATTAAAAAGTTTTTATTTCTTTTATATCATTTGTATAATTTTCTGAGCTGTTGAATATTTTGTTAAAAAAATGCGTTGACAAAATATTGCTAGTTCTGTTTGTTCTGGTTGTTTTGCTGACTGTTTTGTGCTTAACTGAAATTGAAAGTAAAAAAAATAGACTAGCAACAAAGCTGCATAAAAATCTCGTTTTTTGTTTCTTTCTTAGCCACAACCATTTTATGGCCACAACCAAAAACGTTATCACAAAAATAACTTAATTTAAAAATGTGATGTTCCTAAGAATAAAGCTTTTAAACGTTTAATGAAGCTGCCCCTGCTGTGAAATTTGAATTGTTTTTTTAAACATTATTTTTGGTAATTATAATGTTTAAAATTTCTGCTGCTGTTGGTCACAACAAAAAAAAAACACAATACTTTACTTTACTTTACTTGCAAGGTTTGCTGTTAACTGATCTCCCACGATTTTGTAGACAACAAAAAAAAAAACAACAAAAAAAAAACCACTAAATGATGCTTGTAAATGTAAATTTTGTTGTATCTTAAATTTTAAAGAATCATGAAAGATGAATGAAGTGATGTTCAATGTTTAGTGGTTTATTTTGCTTGACGCTGAGTCAGGGATTTTTTTGTTTTTTTTTTTGGGTCTCTGTTATTGAAGTATTATTTGTGCTGCAAGGCAATTGCGCTGAGTTGTGTTAATAATATTGTATAGCCCTGAAGAAGAAATTTCACTTTTTATTTAAATAAAAACGAAAATGTTGAGCGGGCATATTATTAAAATCAACACTTATTATTTATAATAAATATTATTACTGAAGCTCTTGCTGTCAATGCATCATGTGAGTGCATCAAGCATGATTTTTTTTTTAAATTTTCTTGTTGCATAACATGTTTTAATTATGTGTCTACCAAGACTTGCAGTAAGAGTATTGATTTCAACTGGTTCTTGTCCTCAATGAACAAAAGACTTAAGACACGAACTTGTTTCGAATGCTTTGCTGCGGCTTTTATTGAAATTACACTCTGCGGCAATTTAAATACTTTTTTCAACAATTATAGGTTTTTTTTTATTTTTTTTAACTTGCTAAAAATTTATAAAAATAGTAGCTGATATACCCGGTGTTACTCGAGAGTAATTTATATTAAAATTTTAATATACACTTCTCGATTAAATAAATGTTTTTTTAAATTTTGGAATTTTGTAAAAACATGTTGAATTTAAGTTTGAGACCAATTTAAAAATATTAGTTACAAAATTTATCATGCCTTTTTAAAGAAGGAATAATTTTATCACTGTTTTTTCACAATCAAAAGCGGTTTTTTGGTTTTAAACTGAATTTACTGGTTATGGAAATATGGAAATCACATATGTAAAAAAAGGAAAATAAACACCAAACTTCCTAAATTTTCTAGTAGATGTTCCAGTTGGAAAATTATAATTGGATTGTGTCTAAAATAAAATATAAAATAAACTCATAAATCCAGCTGAAAAAACTACAAGAACAGTGCAAGAAGTGCCATTATGTTTTTTGCTGCAAGTTAAGGCTGTGTGCGAAAAGAACTAAATTGAGTTACAGTTACCGAATTTTTTAAATTATTGGAACCGTGTTGGTAATGCAGTGCTTACTTCTAATTTAGAACATTTTCCAGCATACTTTTCACGACTAAAGATTAGTATGCTGTAGGAACGAAAATTTTTAGGCATTTAATTCTACACGCGAAGTTTTGGTGTAGACTCTACACTAACACATACTTATCATAACATGTTTGTTTAATGTGCTAGTTGAACATTGTTGTTGAATGTCAAATTTCCACACGTATTATAAAATATAGACTTACTAATATAAGGAAGATATTTAGGATAGAGAATTTAAATATAGCTGGCATGAAAAAATAGATTTTTAGCCATAACTTTTGATTGGAAAGAGATATTTTGGTAATTTTTTCTCATAAATTATTTTTGAGGCCTGGATTTTTTTGTAGACAATATAAAAAAAAACATAGCTGGAAGAATTTTTGAATATAAATGCTATGTCATAAGAAAGGTAGTCAAATGAGTAATTTTTAATTGATTTAAGTCTTACAACAAAAAACCATTTTGAGTCATTTTTTGAGTAAAAAGTCAATATTTTGGACCTTTTTTGACATAATCATAAAACATATATACACTGACTTAACGGTACAGTTCAACAAATTTTTGTGAAGTGATTTTATTGAGCTTTTGAACAAAAAAATTTAAATGAAATATATTAATGGGCAGCGGAGATATTTGCATCGAAAGACAAAACTTTGATTTTAATTCCGTTTTTTTCTTATTCTTAGGTAACGATGTTTTATGAAAAAGTTGTTGTACTGAAAATATCTACAATTTTGAATGTAGTGAATGTTTTTGATGCCAAAATAACAGAAAGTTTTTAAAATTAAATACACAAAAAACTCCGATGCTAAAAAGTATTATAATAACAAAACTACTGTTACATAAAAAGTTCCGGAGAGAGCGTGGCAAAAACTAAGTATATAACATTTTAATCGAGGATGCATTTAATATGTATACCTTCTTTGAGTGAAATCCGTTGCGTCGTTTAGATTTGTAAAAAGGCCAAACAAACAAACAAACAAACAGAAAATGAGTTTTACTACAATAGATTATCAAATTTTGCTTTTTTCTTGTTACTTTAAAGAAAGCCTTCTCTTGATATGATGCTGATTAAAAAAGATTTTTTGAGAAAGGCGAGTCTTGTCACGAGCAACATTTTAGTAAGGAATTCCTTGCGCTGGGTTCATTTGACCTTGGGTAAGATTGGATTAGTTTCAATGTTTGTCTGTGTCAATGTTTGCCTTTTTTAACAAGATTTCTTTAATAAAACAGAGAAAAAATCAAGCATTTTTGATTTTCCCAAATTTTAAACTATTTATAGTAATTCTTTATTAGTAATTCCTACAAAATATTTCAAAAACTTTGCATCAAAGATTCAAAACTCTGTTTTCAATGAATTTTACTTCAAAACTGACTTTTATTACTATTTTTAGCTCAAAACTAAAAAAAGTAATGAAAATCTTCGTATATCATAATTACAAATTCACCTGTGTAATGTGTAATGTGTAAATACAATACTTGTATTCGTTAAATATTGTTTTACAAAAAAATGTAGCCATAATATTTATAAATACTTGCAGTATAATTTTGAATCAAAACAAACTAGTAGAAAATGAAATAGATGAGATAGTAGTCAAATGTGATACTTTAGATTTATTTATCATGAAAAAGTATCATATTCATGCAACTGAGGGCTTGTTGTGTTATAAAAAACTTGACCTTTTGCTCTTCTCCTCATATAAGCCTTATAGATACAATGTAGCTGCGATGTCTCCCCAATAAGCCAAACAAGCTTGGAATAAGCTTGTAGTAAGCTTACAAGCATAAACATCGCGCTTGGAAAAAGCTTGTAAGAACTGTTGTGAAATGCTTTCAAGTAATTGTAGAATGAGCAAAAAGGAACCCTTGGAAAAATATTCCTTACTGTAATATTATTTCAAGCATTTACTATTCAATTGGATATAAGTGTTGTTATTAAGCTTTCTACAATATCTACTTTGCAATTGAAAAAAGTGTTGTAAAAGTATTATTGAAAACAATTGGTAAATAATTGGAAATAAGTATTATTTTATATTTTTTTTCTAACTGTTTTTAGAAAATTATGAAAAGTGTTATTAAAATATTGTGAACACAATTATCAAACAATTGGAAGCAAGTATAATTGTAAGCTTTTTACAACTGCTTTAAAGGAATTGGAATGAATTAATTTGATGTGGCTCCTTTTTTAAAAGTAAAGCCATAACTTCCTTGCTCTGATTCCGTACACTTATTTAAAATTTATAATGCATTTTTTAAAATCTTATATAATCATACTTACATACTTACATACTTACATAATCAATTCAGAAATCTTACAACTTTTTAATTTATTCACTGAACACAAGCCACTGACACCAAAATTGTTACTGATGGAACTTTGTTTTTTATTGCAATTGTAATTTTCAATGCTTGGGGAATTCCCTTATAATGTAAAAGTTGTGAACTATTACCTCTGAAAGCATTTTCCAATCATGCTTTGAAAACGCTTGTAAATTAAACTTTAAATAAGCTTACTACAAGTATTATTATAAAAAGCTTACTTTTATCATGTTTCGATACAATTTTACAACATAACTTGTATATTTATTACGTAGGCAAGTATTTTCAAAGTATGTTTGGAAAAGGCTTCAATTATTCTATTGTAGGTAAGCTCCAAACACTATTACAGAATGGCTGATTGGGTCGTATGTAGTCCAAACACGAGCTAACAAACACAAAAAATTCATGCTCAGATTTTCAGGCAGAGTTCATAGGATTTACCTATCGTGTCTGTGTGAAAACACGAAGTGTCGCTTCCCTAGCGAGAGTACTACGTGGTCGACACTGCTTTAAAGCCTTTTTGTAATTCTCCATTTCATTTTTTCATGCATTGCTGCCACTGCACTGATGACACCTACTTTACAGAGTAAGTGACGATGGGAGTAGGTATGCTGCTGGAAAAAATATGGCTTACTTGTTTTACGGAGTTTGAACTAACCGTAATTTACAATGCACACACTTTATAAGTATGTGGTAGCCCTTCATAAGATTTTTGACAGTTTTTAATACTAAACAGTTTGTTATTCACTGCAACAGCGTACTCAAGCAACTTGTTTAAATTCGCAGTGATAAATCAACATCACAACAACTGTTGTCTCTCTTACACAACAGCGCAAGCCCCACTGCTAGTTGACAACAAAACTATAACTTATAACATTAATGCTTTTTGCTTTCTCTTTGTCCCTTAGCTATATACCAACGGTGGGCAAATGTGGCCGAATGCGGCTCTTTGTTAAGTAAAGTGCGGCTCCTTTTTATTTTGATATTTAAAAATATATCAAAAAATATTAAAAATTGTTTAATTCTGTCAAACTCCATGGAATTTCATGTTTTTCTATCGTTGTTGGACCAATAATTTTAAGAAAATTTTGATATGAATTTAACGTGAACCCTGTTTTTCTTTACTGGACGTTCTCTTTAATTATGTTGGACTTTTTCCCCATGATACAATCACAAGGTGAGCTCAGATTGAAGAGAAGTCACACAACAGTTTAACTAGATGTCAAAGTGAGCTGTTCGAATTGTAGTTTTTCTAGTTGTTGCTGTTGCGAATGGCTTTATCCAATACACAACAAAGTTTTCAAATATTGGCCAGTCGTTTTAGTTTCGTTTTTGTTTTGTTATTACGTTAAAAAAATTGAAATTAATTCTTTCGTTTTTTGTTATTAGTGTGTAACAAAAAGATGGGTGCATATCGCACCCCATAAACAAAAGACCCCAAACTGTAAATTTTAAATTTTTTAAAGAGATGCAAAATAATTTTGTTTTTTAAGGGACTCCACACAAAACGAATACACACAACATTTTTTTTTTGTATTATTCAATAGAAAGTAGATGTGTACAAAATTTTGACAGTCGATGGAGATAATCACTATGAATAGCTCTTATTATTCTATTTTAGGTATTTGTAAAAAAGTTTTAAAGTTTATAGTTTGTAGTTATACGGCCGAAAAAATTTCGAAATTCCTGATTCTTTGATACAAAATTTTTAAAAAAATAAACTTTCTAAAAATGTCTGCAAATCTTTGTATTCTTGATCTTAAACGAATGCTAGTGAACAACTAGTTTCACCAGTTTTTACTTATTCGGAAGTAGTTTACAGTAGGCTCGACTCGTATTCTCAACTAAAACTAAATATTGCTTATAAATATGCCACGCGTTTTGTATTTGGCTTAAAAAATTTGACCGCCTCTCAACTTTCAGAAATGCAATACTTGAGCGCAACTTGATTAACTATCTTAACCCATTAATGATGAATGCAAAAAATTCAACATGTGCTTGCACCGAATTATTTGAGTTTGGGTTGTTTTTTTGGTATAAAAAGAGGGCATCTCTACATATATGTAACATTTTTCGTTAAGGGATTAATGCTAGAAACTGCATCTTTCTTCATAAAATTATACATAAAAAACACCACATTATCTCGTTGAAAAACTGCAATTCAGTATTTCTAGAAGATGTAACGTACTTATAGTTCCTAGGCATAGCTCTCTTTATACCTCCAATCTGTTCTTCATTAATTCCGGAAGAATATGGTATGATCTACCAGGTACATAAGAGAAATAACTCGGGCGAACAAATTTAGGCAATCTATTATGGCTCACTTTTCTACTCCTTAAATTCTGTCACTTTGCTTGTTTTCTTCTTCAATATTTCCACCTTTATATTTAAGTTTTAATATTTTGAGATTTTTTAATAACTAACTAATTTGATAAATTTGTTTATTATTAATTAGTTTTGTTTAATTTCAATGTTTATTAACTCGTTGTTATATCCAAATATATACATATATATATAATGTTGTTAATTTATGCTTTTATGTTGTACTGTAAAATAACTTAGTTCTTATTTGTACTAATGCTATATGAGATAAATAAAAATAAATAAACTAAAAAAATTTTCTTTAATCATCAATAATTGATGTTTAAGAAGCAATACGCGTGCTCCTAATTCAAAGTTTGACCATTCAGACTTAAAAAACTGCTAAACCAATCCGAACATAGACTGGTCAGGGCTTTTAGGTATGAGGGTATGAGGGTATGAAAAGAGTTAAAAAAACCTAGAAAAATTAGGACTTTTAGGCAATAATTGCAAAGTAAGGGTTGGTTTTTAAAGCACTTGAAAAATACATTTTTTTGTATTTTTTTTTAAACTGAAAACAAAGATTCAAAAATTAAAAATCAAAAACGAATTAATAGCTTTTGTAGGAAATTTAATTTGATCTCAAGAACAGTAATTTAATTTTCTGTTCCGCCATTGTTAGTTGCTAAGGTATCGATGATAGAAGGCAAAGTTATCCGTTTCCATTCAAAGTCGGTTATCTCAGCAAAAAATTGACTTAAAAAAATTTATTAAATTTAAGCTAAATGAAGAAGCTAGCTAACTAAATTTTTCCGTGCCTCCTCTTATATGCCATAGAATTTTTTATTTAAGTCCCGGTACGATAATTTTTTAAGAAGAATTTTTAAGAATTTTCAAAAATAACTAAAAAAAATTACAAATTTTTCTGCTCCCTTCATTTTTTTCTGAATTTATTAAAATTTGTTTAGGTTTTCTTCTTTATTTATGGAAGGTATTGAAATTCTTAATGTGGCTCTTATTGGTCTCACTCGTGCCCACCCCTGCTATATAAAATGACAGAATAAGAAGGTACTTTATAAAGTAACCCTTACATTCTGTGTTTGTTTTGATTACTTTTCGACAATACCTACAATTCTGTCAAAATCATGTCAAACGAAAAATGTTGAGCTTACGCCCACAGTTGCCAGTAGTAGTGCTATTGTAGTAAACTTTAGTACTTAAGTGTCCATACTACTACACTTCTATTTTGTATCATATGGTTGCAAGAAATCAATAGCCACGATTCCGACTACCGGGACGCCAAGTTCTGAAAATGCAGTTTTGAAGTACTCATTGGAAAAGTAAAATTTACTAGTGGAATTATCGATATATCGTTTAGCTATAGAGTTATCGATTTAAAAATTCTTTTTTGCTAAAATATTTGCTTAAAAAACATCTATATCTTTGCCAATAGCCAATGGATCTTGAATACTTATTATACATTATTTGAAAGTCAATTAAATTATCCGTTAGAAAAAATAAAAACCATATATATTTTAGCAATGTATTGAATTTTATTAGAGATTTCATATTATGTTTACTTCTTATTACTGACATACGCCTTATTTTCCCCTGAATTCGAGTTATTAATATGCAAAAAAATAACTTGTTCAAAAAGCTTATAATTAAACCTTTCAGTTTATATGTAAATGCATATAATTTTTTTTACGTATCACAAGATATTTGACAAAGTATCCCAAAATTATGGGTAAAATTTACTCTACATACTAAAAAACAAAGTTAAAAAAAATTGCAAAGTTTTTTTTCATAGTTTAAATTCATCAAGTACGGTACAAAAATACATTTAGCCCTATCATGAATAATTTTTCATGCGGAATCGAAAAACTGAGTTTTTATTTTTAAGATTAAGCTCAAGAACATTTTGGAAATTTTAAATACAAATTAGTTTATCGACATTTTATCAAAAAATTTGCATTAAATGTTTTAAAAAATGTTCTTGAGCTTTATCTTAAAAATTAAAACTACCTTTCTCGATACCCCGTGAAAAATTATTCATGACATACAGCAGGGCTCTTTTTCCAACTGGGTAACAACACTAATCGAATTTTGTCACATTCCGCATACAGTTCTGCATTACAATGTCATCACCGACAAATTCTTAAAGATTCTTGTGAGAAAACGTCAAATGGCTGGAAAACCTATAGTTGGTGAGCTCAAGGCCAAAAGACTTTGACAGCTACCTAAGACAGCAAAATCAAAAATCGGTTTCCTTGCCATTATTTATACTTTTGTCTTTATATACTTACTTATTCATAATAAATGTTTTTTTTTCAAGAAAATATTTTTAAGCGTAAAACTTAAAAAAATGCAAAAAAAAGTTATCCTCTTCTGATGATCAATGCCTTTTTTACGCTAATAAAGCACTTTACAACTGCCGCAGTAAAACATTAATAGACGTCATGCGCAATTGTTTCGTCGGAAATTTCAATTTAAATTTAGTTTTTAATGTATCAATAAAACCTTACAGTAACATGCTTAATGTTCGATAACGTCTAACAAACTGCTTGTGAGTGAAATTCATGTACAGAGTGGAAAAGCTGCTGCATGGGCTACACAATTTATACAATTGCATGGGCTGTGTACAAACTTATCTTGAATTGCAACTTCCAGCAACATCTTCATGTTCGTCATCCTAGTCAATGTTTCTGCAGAGACATTTACAAACATTACAGATGTGAATGTAAGCATGCATGTAATTAGCTATATATTTTTGAGACAACGATAAATTTGCTTCGATCGGAAGATGAAAATTTGCACATTTTATGATTATGGCCATGTGAAAACTTTCCAAAGGCTTTGAGGTGGCGTTGGAGAGAGATAGAGAAAAAAATGCCATTTGACAATAAGGAAGATGCTGCAATAGTCTTTAACAAATTGCTTAGCAGCTACTTGATTGCAATATTGTGAGATACGCTTTAAATTTGTTGGTAGCAGTTTAACCTAACGTTTGAATTTTGCATCCTCGAAGCTGTGTGGACAATTCCTTCCACACTGTTTTTGAAGATCTCCGTACAAAACTGATTAACTTCACTGATATGCAATGAAAAATGCATACCTTTTTCTTAAGTTATCTACTTCTTCTTACTTTTACCTGTGTTGTTGTTGCTGAAAGCGTTGGTGGTACACAGCTAAATAATAACATTTTTTCTCATACAATTCAATTTGGAGGCAATTTTGAAATTTTTCTCATGCTCTGACATTTGCAAAGAAATAAATTAACTTTCTTAACACTTTCTTTGTTAAAAATTTCTAACCATTACGTTCTGTGTATTTTTTGCAGCGTTTTCTCCCTGCAACCGTAATTCGCGTATCTACTGTATAAGCAGCAAAAAAAAAACAAATGTTAAGTGTTCAGATTTAGTAGCCTTCAGATAAAAAGGCGCAGGTTAAAAAACCTCAACACCCTCAAGTGGCGCATATAAAGCTTAGCTCTAAAGCAGTCGGAGTTTTATAAAAACAAATAAAATATAAAAGAAATATTTAAGTGCCAACAATTTGTTACAAGCTTATTTAAAGTAAGAGTCTAGTTTTTTTTTGCCTTTTTCTAGCTTCAGCTCAATTTCATGGCTAAGAATACTAAAATAGTTTCGTTACAGCAGCTGTTGTTGTTGCTGGTGCTGCTTTTGTTATGGCTGAAGCTGCTGTTGGCACTCTTTTTGGATGGTGCTGTTAGCTTTGTTCTTCTTGTTGTTGCTGCTTTTGCTAGTACTTTGTTTTGTTAAATTAGTTCATTTGGTCACTAGGGCAAAATCACAAAAGACTACACACAGCAAAAACAATGCAACAACAACAACATGTGCATACCTTTTAACAACATTTATCATAGTAAGCACTCGGCAGCAGAAGTGACAGTTTTTGTTGCTCTCGCTCAGAATGCAAATGATTTCAATTAAGAAGTTATGGCCGCAGCTTTGTTTGTGTGCAATAGTTAGTGAATGTGTGTTTTTTTTATTCAAAACACGCTTTAAGATTTTGCATCTTTGAAAAACACTTTAGAAATCTTTTGCGCACAAAAGTGTTGCCAAACTAATTTGAAATCTTATGGATATCAGCTGCCAAGCTTTAATGTGAAATGCTTAAACTGAAAAAAAACCTTAAAAAAATAAATAAATCATTAGAACTCAACAAAAACCTAGACAGCACGCTTTTAGCGCTTCATTTTTTTTTGCGAGTACACGGAGGGAAATAATATTCTTATACTAAGCAAATATTTTGCTTGATTTAAGAAAATGTGAAATTAAGTCTCATTTGCTCAAATCAAGCATTAAAAATAAAATAAGAAACAAACAATTATAATGAGCATTTATTGCCAAATTTGAGCAAAATAAACTACAGCTCGAAACAAGTATAAAATACTTGATTCTGGAACCTGGAACAAGACTTGAACCAAGAAAATATTTTCTTAATTTAAGCAAACGCAGAGTTGCCGCCTTTGAACAATTCAGCGAATTACAACAATCATGAAAATCATGAAGTGGTTTTAAAAGAGCCGCTAAACAACAAAATCTACGTTCAAGAACACTGTTGGCAATGTGTGCCAACAAAGCATGCAAAAGTGTTGTTTCTGTGTGCAAATTGAGCAAATTATTCTAGTTTTCAGTAAATTATTTACTTGAATCAAGCAAATTGTTCTCAATTCAAGGAAAATAAATTTCTCAAATCCAGCAAATTATTCTATTTAGTTCTCAGCCAATTGTTTACTTAAATCAAGCCAATTTTTCTCATTTCAAGTAAATATTAGACTGTAGAAAAAATATTCTTGAGTTTTAACAAATGTTGCTTGAATTGAGTATTTTTTCTTAATATCATGTGTTCTAAATTTGCTCAATTCTAGCAAAATAATGCTTGAATTGAGAAATTTATGCTTAAGTGTAAACTGATAGCCTATTTGCTTGATTCAAGCACAGAATGCTTGGTTTTTTCTTTCCGTGTAAATACATACATAGCAATTTTTTTATTATTTTTAAAGCGATACGAAGCTGTCTATGCTCTATGCATAAATCAGTGAAATCTTATCGCGAAATTGTTTAACTTTATTGCATCGTTTATTGTTTTTTAATGTTTCGAAAATTTATATTGTTATTGAGACTACGATATTTTTAATGTCACAAATTTAACAACTTCAAAAACTAAAGCAAAATCAGTTAGTACTTTTAAGAACAATTGAATTTTGTAACATTCAGATACGCCTTAAATTATTTTGCGAAATATCACATTTATACATAAGTTGTAACTCGATTCAAAAGATTCTTGTTAAAAAAACAAAGAATCGTAAAATGACGCGTAATGAGGCGGGTTTCGTTTTGTGGACACAACTACAAAAAACTTAATAGTTCGTTCATTTTCCAAGCAGTATGTAAGGATATAGATATAAAAGGAAATAGTTAAATATTTAAAAATGATAGAAAGTTGTGACACATGAAAGTAAAGTAGATAAAAATTAAGTGAAAAAAGCAACTTGACTTATTTTTTGTTTCCATCATCGAATTGAGTACTTGACTGCTTGCATATCCAGTAATGTTAACGCCTCTGCTGAACATCTTCTTAATTGCTTCCTCATGCTTGACTGCTAAAATTAGCTGCTATCCCTTGGATAAGCTATACAACATCAACGTGCTACCTGACATCAACACTTTTTGAATAAATGTTGACATTTATCAGCAAATTTATTTCTCTAATTAGCAGTATTTTTATATGCCACACAGGCACACATAACAAACACACACACTTACTTAGATGGTGCAAAAACACCTCAGCACGCTTGCATCTAACTGTATAATCCAACAAGAAACGAGCACTCACTCACTCACAAAAACCATGCGTGCGCTAAGAAGAATTCTTGTTTTTAATTGGTAAAAAATACAACCACATCAAAGATGCTAGAAAAATAAATCAAAATAAATTCACATTTAATATTTTGATCTTAAAAGTGGTGTTAGAATTATTTGCATATTAGCACAAGTTACAAAAATAAAAATAAGAAATGATTTATCATGGAATTTAGATATGCAATAAAAATACGAAGTAGATGATCCAGAGTATATCTGGAGTGTGTGTATTAAAACAACTTGCTTCTAATGGACAAAATTTTCCCTAGATCAAGTTAAGAAAACAAATTTTATTACAGCTGAATTGAACACATGAACGTGAAACCAAAAGACTCAATAACGTCAAGAAGCAATTGTTTGTGATGTCAATAAACTATCTTACTCGTAGCTCAATAAAAGCCTCAACAACATGAGCTGAATATTTTTGTTTAATGGATTTCTTTTATTGTCTCTGACTTAACGAGACTAAAACCTTAAATCTTAAAAACTGGTCAAGGAAAAAAATCAGTGCTTAATTGTTTACATCTATGCATAACTTATTCAAATATTTGCTTCTTTTTCTACATTTTGTTTTGTGTTTCCACCTTTTGTAAATACTCATCTCTGCCTTTCTATAATGTTGTATTAGTTTAAATAAAGGTTGAACTTAATTGTCGTCTATTATGTAAAATACTATGCTTTTGTGGCTGTTTAACATTTTAAGAAATGACATTTTGTGATTGTTGACAAGGTTTATTAAAAAATATAACCATCTGACCGTGAATCATCTGAACAAAGAAACGTCTATAACTTAATAATAGACAAAACTCTATTCTAAAATCACCTAAAACTCTAGCTTTGAATAACAACAAAGCAAAAGTAATCAATAGGTTTTTGTTAAAATGAGCTCAACTCGTAAGTGGGCCTTTTTTGAGATTTATTTAAGTTTTAAACAAGCTTCAATATTTAATTAGGCAATAACAGCAACAATATTAGCATTATATATTAACAAATAAAGCTCCGACTTTATTGTTTTAGCCATATTCAAATAATATTTATTGAACACACAAAAACGAGTTCGTTGCTTAAGTCTTTCGATTTTTGCAAGCATTAATAACGCGTTTATTGATAAAGCGTGTTGCGAATTGCAAAATTTGCTTATTTTTAGAATTTCAAAAATTAATTCACACTGTCAACAATTTATATACAAACAGCAAATATTAATAATTACTTAAACCAGTATGTACCTTAAATTATTTAAAAATGTTTAACCTGTGAACTTTTTGCACAAACAGTTTTATTGCATTTGCATAATATCACATACAAATTTTGGCACACATTTAAACACATATTCATTCTCAAATTGTATTAAAAGCAAACAAAAGACTTAAGCAAGAAACTTGCTGCAATAACGACCGGCAAGCACGTTGAATGCTTCTTTATTTATTATCACACTGCAAGAATCAATAAATTTCTCACAATTTCAAGTCTATGGCAAATGTTTAACCTCTTATAAACCATTCGGCACAATGATTTTGTACACAATTCTTTATAACGCCAACGCGTTGTCTTAGCCATTTGCCAAAAATTCTTTAAGCTATGTTAACAAAATTCAATCGCATGTTGAACACAACTCAAAGTCTATAATTACGATGCAAAACAACAACATAAATAGCAAAAACAACAACTGACTTTGGCAACAACCAGAAGTAAGTTTGGGCTAGCCTTACTGCTGCTGCTGAGACAACTTGTGTGTGCTTTTGTTGTTACTATTTTTGTGCAGCATTGCAAGCTCTACATATTTCTAGCACTAATTTTTAAAATTGATCTTTTAGATATTTGCAAAATGTTGCCTTTCTTTTTATTGTTTTCTTGCAATATAAATTAAATGTTTTTTTTTTACATTTAAAGCACTTTCTTGTAGTCATTTTTTGATCTAAGAAACTTGTATTATTGGAAGTGAAATATTATTTTTTTAACGACAAAAAACTTCAAATGTCAACGTTTGTTTAAAAGTTTTTTTTTGAAAAAAGTGCTGTAAACTATTAATCTTTGCTAAATAATGAGCATGTTTCATTGCAAAAAAAATAAAATAATATCTAATTGTCATTGAAAAGGGAATTCAATTTTACATAGTTAAATAATATTCTATTCAGACCGTGAAAGATGAAAGTTTTTTTTATTTTATTCAAAAAATTTTTAGTGTACGGATGCAAATAATTTCATATGCATCGATCTATTATCTTAAAGACACGGGTAGCGCAGTAAAACAACTGCGTTGACACACTAAGCCAAACACAGTTTACGAAATGCGCTAACTCAATTGCGCCATAGCACATTTGGAAAGGCTTTGATTTCTGCATCAATAGGAATTTAATCAGTAAACATTTGGTGATGTATTTAGTGCTGTTGAAAAATTGTACCTAGAGAATAAAAATCAAATACTAGGAGTAGCAGTTGCTTAGCAAACGCGCAAGCTGGCTGGTACGTTGAAGATAAATTTAAGTTGGTTCGCTAGCTCTAATAAACTTTTCCCAAAGCAATAAAAGAAAAGATATAAAGTTGTTACATGAATTAAAATAAAGTTGTGTTGTCTCAAAGCCGATCATAAGAAAAAGCTGGTTCGATAAAAAGTCAACTTATACTACAAACCCTTGAGAATGCTTCATATGCCATTCCTAATGCAAATTATTTTTCTCCAATATCGAAAACTGCTTGATCGAGTGTTAATCGTTGCGATCTATGAACACTAATCGCATAAGCAAGTTGTAGTGGAATGTGCTTGCGAGTAAAATTGTTTGATCCTTTTTTAAATGATACTACAATAGGAGGAATAGGTAATACATCAGAGTTGTTGTATTTTGGTCCAGAATAATTGGGAAACTTGACAAAAATGCACAAAGGAAATTCTTCTATGAATCGGCACTTTCGCAATGGTTATAAACATTTTCAACAACCTCACCGATGCTGCCATTGCACAGACCAGCTGAAGTTAAAAATATTTTGCCTCAAAATAACTTGTACACCCTTACATAGATATAACTTTGGGCTTAAACCTCTTGCATCGTCGGATGAGGTTAACAACGCTCGTGGGTCATTGTGTAATGCATTGATGATTGTTACAGCATTGCCAACATTTCTGAGCTTCTCAATGTTATATTCTGCAATTTCAGTGTCCTTTGATATTAATCTTAACACATTTTGATTCGAAAAAATTAACGCGGATTGAACATGGTCGAAAAGAGGTCGTAGTCTTGTATAGTCAGTTCTTCTAATGATACTCTTAGTAAACATTCCCTGAAAGCTTATTGTTCTGGTCGAATTTATCTCATTATCTGGTTCAATACGAACACTTTGCTTATTTGACGATAGACTAATTGGCCTTGAGTGGCGGTTACATCACCTGACCTCGGATTCCCGTAAAGTGGGATATCTCCAACTGGCTGCAGTTGATTGAAATCTCTAGGGCACTACATATCCTTTTTTAGCAGTATCGGCAATGAATGATAAATGTTTTTCTATGTTAATAGTTTTGTCACAGTTTTTTATAAATTTTGTGCAGTGAGTTTGATTGAAAAATTTCAGGTGATATAGAAGAATTTTTTCTTGAATCTTGTTAAACATAAATATAATTAGAAATTAAACATTATAAATATTTACTTTTCACATGAAAACATTCATCATTCTCTGCCGAAGCTGCTAAAAAATATTACAAGTAATAGCAGCAGGGTAGCGAGTGCAAACAGCATGTCAAATTCGATAGCTGCTGCTGTAAAATGTTAAAAAGCGACAGCAAAAGCAAGAAGACGACTTCAAAAGCGATAGCTTGCTGTTGCTGCGGCTTCGATGATGTTTCAAAATTACAGCACGATTGCAAAACCGAACGCTTGCTGCCGCTGAAACTATTTGTTTCTTTCGTAGTTTGCAGCCAAAGCAAAATTTATTTATGGAAAATTGCAAAATAAATTGCTAAAGCGCAGCCAAAGTAAAAACTTTGATGCTTTTGCTAATTTGGCAGCAGCAATTTAAACCCTGAACAATAGTTTGCATCAAATTCATGAATTAACAGTTGATCCCGTAACTCCTGAGGGTGCGAAAATTGACCCCCCTCCCCTTCCATTCGATTTTTTGCTTCACTCGACCAGCTCTTTCACCTCCGTAAATATTCGTACTCTTACACTGGACACACTGTATATGCATTTTTGTTTTGTTTGTATAGAAATTTGAATGGTTCGATAAATTTTCATCAGATTAATATAAATTACTTACAATACAAAAGATACAAAAACGCCAAATTAAAAATCAATAAATAAAAATTTATGCCAAATATTCTATACATTTTTCACTGTAATTGATACTTTCTAACGTACACCGAAAAACAAACGCGAACTTGTCCTTCCATGTCGATCAGTTTTTTGACAGATACATAAATTTGTTTTGTTTGCACAACAAAAGCAATAAGAAGCAGTAAGCTGAAGCAAAGTGAATTCAGCGAACACCAACAACAACGAAACATATAGAAATATTTTTTCAACTAACTTATAAACTAAACAGAATTTCGAAAATTTGGCTTCGTAAGGAAATAATGTTAGAGGCATAAAACAGTTTAGAAAAAACAATTTTAAAATCGGCTAACCCATTTAGAAGTTATGCTCTGTCCAACATTTTTCAAACAAGCTGTTCCATAGGAGCTTCGCTCCAAAAAGTTCAAATTAAAAATATGTTTTATCTTAAGTATTCATATTGTTAATAAATTAATTTGAAAGAGCTTTATCAAAAAGGAAGTAATTTTAGCAGGCCACAGACATTTTTTTATCAATCACAACCTGAAATAAGAAATGCTCTTTTCTTTTGTTTTGTTATATTTTGGAGCGCAGTACTGCATTTATATATACTAGAATTCGCCAGTGGTCGAAATTTTACCTTTTCACTGTGCCCTTTGACCTACACTGTAATATGAAATAGCTTTTGTTCTCAGATGAGCGTAGAAAAGGGTTAAAAAACGAATATACATATTTCTATTTTCAGTTTGCCGCTCAGTGCTAACCAACGACTTTTCATATCAAAATACGTTGTACTGAGAAAATCTAAAGTTTT
This sequence comes from Dichetophora obliterata, assembly GCA_963920525.1. Lineage (NCBI taxonomy): Eukaryota > Metazoa > Arthropoda > Insecta > Diptera > Sciomyzidae > Dichetophora > Dichetophora obliterata. Next base: position 48,629,074 of record OY986435.1, read on the forward strand.
TAAGATATCGCAATAATTTTGATGCCATAATAACGGAAAAATTTTTAATATATAATCCGTGAAAAATATTAATAAAAAAACTATAAAAAGCTTTAATATACCGTTATTTTTCTCAACCAATGACTTTTCATACAAAAATACTTTGTACTGAGATTAGCTACAGTTTTCGACATATTGCTATAATTTTCGCAAATTTGTCAAAAAAAAAATATAGTAAGAAGCGATCATCTGGATCTACTTTCAGGCCTAGCAGCCCTAAGAACCGCTTTTGAACAGGAACACTCCAGTTACTTCCTCGTCATCTTCTAACATTACTTCTTTGACTAATAGTTCAGTTTTGACTCCTATTGAGCCTATAAATCTATCAAACTTAAAGGCAGTGTCAAGGAGGAAAAATTTATTTATTTCACGTTGTAATAATTATGTTTTGGGTCGCCATATAATAATATTTTGGCAACGGTATCGCCATAAGATATAATTCGCGACATGGCAGAATCTCCAAGTAAGAATTCACGATATTATTTATTAAACAAAAAGGATTTATTTACTAAGTATTTTTAAGGTCCTGCCTAACATTTTAGCCGGCGTATATTCGCCATTGGCTCCAAATAATATTTTTATTAGCCGGCACTAAAAAGTGCACTCAGACTTTTAAATGAAAAAGTTGACAGCTAGTTGGAAGCTCAAGACTTAATTGATTTTATTTTGAAATTGTTCTTCCTTTTATGCTAGACATAACAGTACTTATTCTTAAAACTAGTTAACAATTGTGTGTGTTCTTAGAAAAATGTAAATATAGTCATATGTTCCTTAATTACTGTAGGAATAAAGTAGAATATAATAATCATATGTTTGTAATTAAGCAATATCAATGTAATGTGTGTGAGTGAAATAGATGCTAGTACTGAGCATGAATATATGTTTAATTGTTTGAATTGTTGAACGTTAAGAAGTTATTTCTATACACTAAAATAAAATGAGGTTATGCATACCGTAAAGGTGTGTAACCTATTACTATGTTTAAATATGTTGTTTATTGTTGTTTGTTTGAATGCAATATTGTTTAATGTTATTTAATTATAATATAATTGTATGTAATTCATACCGTAAAGGTGTGTATCAGGCATTTTCGCTACTTGCAATCTACCCTCAACAAATACAGTGACAGTCTGACCGCACTACGCAAGCGCTGCGATTGTTGTGTCGAACATACTTGCAACATTGAAGCCAACTGTGTATGAGCGTGTCGTAAGACCACAATAATGCATGTTCGAGTTGTTGGTTTGATAACCAGCGCAGGGTCTTTTCAACTTCTGGTATGCAATGGTAAGTATGGTCATTTACAAGCAACAAAACAAAGACATAAAGCGTAACTCCTGCATAAAAAAACCAGCGCTTATTTTGTTCTCCGAACACAAAGTATTTGCAGTAACATTGCAGTTACTTTGCGTGACTTTTGAGAGCTTGTAGCTCATAAGCTAATGGTTCAATTGAGCTGATTTATTTTTTAAAATAAATTCTGAAGTGAGTGAGCAATAAAATTTGTTTAGTAAATTTTTGAAGATATTTATTAAATTTAGTTTTTTAAGAAATTATATCAGACGCCATTTTACTATAAAACACCTTTAATCACTGATTTTGATAAGATTTTGTATGCATGCAGATCTTTAATAAAGCTACAACTTTTGTTCAATTGTTCAAAATTTTGAAATAATAGGGTCGCCACCTAATTATATGTCTTTTCAAGAGTTTAAAACTGATAAATGACGTTTAAAAATCTTGAAAAGACATATTATTAGGTGGCAACCCTATTATTTCAAAATTTTATAATTTTGAAATTCTGATAATGGATTCGGATTCAGCGACCCATTTTTGGTGTACGATTTTTTTTTGCCAGCCCCGAATTCATAAAACTACAAAAAATTAAGGTGGCAACCCTATCCACCATCTTGAATTTTTAAATTCTGACTTTAGATTCGAAATCAGCGACCCCTTAACACTGATAAGTGATGTTTAAAACTCTTAAAAATACATATTATTAGGTGGCAATACTGGGGTAAAAATTTAGGTGGCAACCCTAACCTCCATCTTAAATTTTAAAACTGTGACATTATATTCGAAATCAAATCCGTTGTCTGAATTTCAAAATTACAAGAATTCGCAAAAATGAAAAAAATCTAGGTGGCAACTCTATCCGCCATCTTAAATTTTAAAGTTTGACATCATCTTCGAAATAAGTTACCCCTAAAACTTCCTAAAACTATTTACTCTATTCATACTAAAGTAATCTACAAACACTTGAGTAAAAATGCAGTGTACGCGCTGATTTCATCGTTCGTAAGCTTACTTTTGTATCACTGCTTAGCCGAAGTTAAAATCAACCTGAAATGGTACACGAGGCAGTAGCTCAAAATAATGCATAATTATAACGATTGCCGTTCGTGCGCTGTGGTTTATATACATACATAATTAATTTATGCAAACATCTATACTTTCCACTGAAGTCGAAGCACACATCACACAGTGTTTGACTTTGGTACAATTGGCTAATGCAACATGCTTGATGTTGTAAGTGAGCTCGATGGCGTAGAATATGTTGCATGGTATTAATGATATTGAAGTCATACAAAAACCAAGTATGTACTGAGTGTAAAAGCAGTTGCAGTTCATCGCTGCAGGTCTCTGGTGTGTATCCTACATTATCTTCAGTCCGACACAACTGTTGAAAATGTATTGACCTTTATCAAACATAATAACTTGTTGAGTCAAAATGCATTTTGTTCATGCAAAAAAATAGGTAACAAACCTTCCCAAGCTTCTTTTATTCTCACAGTTCCAGCTGAAGAGTTTGCAACTGTTCTAAACTCTAATTTTTGGACTGATAATATACTCGTGACAGAGTTTCAGCCTAAGAATAAGCCTAGAGGGACGATTCAAGCCGCTCGTCAATCCCAAAAAAACTGAATAGGCTATCCCTTTACTATGAAAATGCAAGGAGATTACGCTCTAAAATGCGAGACATATTTTTAATGTCTCAGAATTTCTCTGAGGATATTATCGCACTGACTGAAACTGATAACAGTTTTGAAGTTTATAGAAAAGACAGACAAGCTGACAATACTTCTGCTGTCGGTGGAGGTGTCTTATTAGCTGTAAGGAACTCCTTCGTTAGTTCCATTATTGTTATAAAACTATTGTTATTACACTATACAGTAAAATAAAATTAGGTTATGCATACCGTAAAGGTGTGTAACCTTTTACTTTTCCCTGTAACTGTTATTCCCTGCTCTGCTAACATCAAACTTATATGCGTTAAGGTTGTACATTGCAATTCTAATGTATATCTTATTAATGCATACGTTCCTCCTAAGAGCAGTGTAGAAGTTTATGCAAGCCTTGCGAATTGCATAGAATACGTTATAAGCATAATTGACGTTAATGACGACATTTTATTGTTTGGTGATTTTAATCTGCCTTATTTGAAATGGGAATCTTCTGACGATGATACATATTTTTGTGCATCTAATTCGAAGACACGCCAAGAGTATATATTTGTTGATAATATATGTTCAGACTTACAACAAGTGAGTTGTATTTATAATAGTCGTGAAAGACTTCTTGACCTGGTCTTAACTACAGACAGTAACAATGTGATTTTTGAGAGGGGCCCTCATGCTTTGACTGCTGTTGATGAATACCATCCACCATTGAGCATATGGTGCAAATCAGACAGGGATAATATAGTAAAGTCTAACTCAATAGATAAAGTTTATGAATTCAATTCTAAAAAAGCTGACTTTTTGAAGTTGAATCATTTAATTCAAAGTAAACTTCATGTAATTTTAGAATATATTAATAATAACACTCTTGATGATTCAATTAATTTTTTTTATATGGAAATCTTTGCTATGTTTTCTCTGTCCGTGCCGTATAGCCTGAAATTTACGAAAAATTGTGCTTACCCCTGGTACACAAAGGAATTAAAGATTCTTCGCAATAGCAGAAATAGGGCATGGAAAAAATATGTCTGTAGCTTAGACTTGAATGACCTAGAAATCTACAAGCGTTTGTTTCTGGATTTTGAAAATTGCTCAGCTACCTTATATAAAAATTATTTAGAGAGTATTAAGCTGAGTATATTGTCTGATCCGAAGAAATTCTGGGGTTTCATAAACACCAAAAAAAAAAAAATCTGATGGATTGTTTTCATCATTTAAAACCTCTGACGGATTTACTGACGATCCCGTAGTGGTCTATTTGCCAATCTCTTTAAAGAGTCATTTTGTTCAGATTCTTTTAATCCTGATGAAGAGTAATTTGAATATATGAACTCTACATACAGGGTTTCGTAGGATTCTACATCCTTTACTTCAGAGGATATTTTAAAGTATATTGGATTGATCGATGAGGATTTTAATGCTGGACTTGACGGAATTCCTGCCGCAGTGTTAACACAATGCGGTTCCATTCTAAGTCAACCACTGTCCATGTTATTCAATAAATCAATTAGCAAAAGTATTTTTCCACTTTTTGGAAAAAATCTTTTATAAGTCCTTTTTATAAAAAAGGTTGTAAGAACGATATAAACAACTACAGGCCTATCGCGAAACTCTCGTCGATTCCAAAACTTTTTGAGCGGCTCGTGTATGATCGTGTGAAGATTCACTGTGGGAAGATCATGACAACTCGTCAGCATGGATTTGTTACTGGCAGATCCACTGTGTCTAATCTCCTCGATTTTACAACGTTTTGCTTAAATTCATTTTATTCAGGTAACCAGGTCGACTGTATTTACATTGATTTTAGTAAAGCATTTGATAAACTGCCACACAACTTAATTCTATTTAAACTAAAGTTAATGGGTTTTCCACAATTTTTTGTAAGCTGGATTCAATCGTATCTAACAGAGCGATCTTATCAAATACGATTTCGAGGCGTATTGTCAGCTGAATTTATTGCTGAATCAGGTGTTCCTCAAGGTAGCCACCTTGGTCCACTTCTGTTTATTTTAGATGTAACCCACATCATCAAACACTCTCATCTACTTATCTATGCAGATGACATGAAAATATACAGAACAATAGATGCTAAAGACAATTCAGATCTGCTCCAGTCTGATTTGAAATCCTTTGAAATTTGGTGTTCTAAAAACAATATGTTTCTAAATCCAGATAAATGCCAAACTACAACCTTTTCGCGAAAAAGGAATAATTCAATTTCTGATTATATGATAAAAGATACTGCTTTAAGTCGTATAGATGCTGTCAAAGATCTTGGTATATGCATGGATTCTAAGCTATTGTTTAACGTTCATATTGATTACATTTGTAAAAAAGCATATTCTATGCTCGGGTTTATAGTACGCTGGGCCAAAGAATTTAATAGTATGATCGAAACTGCAACGCTGTATTATGCAATTGTGCGACCTCACTTAGAGTATGCAAGTCAAGTTTGGACCCCAAGTTACAATGTACGTGTTGAACGTATAGAGAGAATCCAAAAACGTTTTGTTCGGTTTGTTCTAAGGGGCTTAAGTGGCTTCTTCCTCCTTATGAGGATAGTTTAAAACTATTAAAAATGCAATCTTTGAGCGAAGGAAATCTGCGTATAATCTGCGTATTTACAACAACTCATAACTCATTCATTCATCTGAACTCCTAACTTTATAAATTTTAACACTTACCGTAGAAGCAGCAGAAATGCTAACAATTTAATTTACTTACCTTTTCGTAGAAAAAAATATATGACTACTGCTCTTTACATCGCATCAGTACCTTTGTTAACAACTGTAGCTTTTTTGATGTTAACTTATCGAAAGTTCAACTCAAAAGTAGATGGAAAACTAATGTATGATCTATGTAAACGCATGGTTAGTTGTTATGTCTTGTGTTGTCCCTGAGTCCAACCCATATTATGGTGGGTAAATTTTTCTCCCTTTTGGTTTTTTATTGGACCACTTTTATCGATATTTTTGAGTTATTTCAATAATATTGGGTTGGTTCTTAAAATGATTTATTGCGGAGAAAGTGTGAAAAAGCTGTAGTAGCTGAACTCCATTGTTATTGCATGTTGTGAAAAAAATAACGGAAATTTTTCAAAATTTACTGTTTGTAAGAAATTTTACAGTCTCAAAACATATTCGCACATGTTACATAAAAAATGCTTATTGTAGGGTATCCGTAAGAGATAGCGAGAAATGTCTGGCATATTTTTTGTACATTTCAGCAATGTCTGAATTTTCCTCTGACACCCTGTTCTTCCACCTCTTATAGCTTAGCTTTTATTTAAGAAATTCTGTTTTGAATGCTCATATTTCAGGTCAAAGGTCACAAAAAGTATTCGTTGCACTACTCTTATTCATTTGAAAAAAATTATCCAAATCTGGTAAGAAACACGGGGGAAAATAGTACCGAACTGTTTTTCCTACGCCCATTTATGTATAGATTTCGTCATGGAATCATTAATTTTCGAATTTTACGTTTAACATTAAAAAAACTCATCGGAAGAATATAGGTGCGGTGATATTGTTTTCTCCTAAATAACGTTTAAAGAATTGGTTTTATCTATAAAAACACCGTGACGTATGAGTTACTTAATTTATTAATTTGATTTTATATTGATTTAAATTAAATAACACTCATACGTCGCAGTGCACATTTATATGAAATCAAAACAAAGTAGCAAAATTTCGTCTTTAGAATTTGATTTTACATAAACGCAAATTTTATTTTATTTACAATTTAATATTGTAATCAAATAACTTAAAAAAGGTTCTCAAAGAATTTGTTCTTAGAGTTCAATGCTGAACACAAAAATCAATGATTCCAGCATAAAAAAATTTGGCGAAATTTCGCTTAAGGAATTCGATTTGAATTAAATGGCACTCATACGTTACGATAAACTATCATATACTATAATCAACTTTTTTAAACGTAGCTTAGGGGAAAATAAACCCACCGTATACATATGCTACTGACAAGTTTATTGCACAGAACGCATAATACAAAAATCAATGATTCCAGAAATTTAAATATTATTTTCGAACAAATTGATGTGCACTAGTGCACATGCTTGCCTTCACAGTTCTACATTCACAATGATTTTACCAAATGGGTCTCATTGACTCCTTTGAAATATACTTTTTTGTTTGTTTGTTTTATTTTGATCAAACTATTTATGAATTGTGTTGTTTTCTGAGATTATGATATGAAGATATAAATCAGCAATGCAGCATACAAAGTTCTCAAGCATTCACACAAAATGCTTCCTCATTCACAACGGTGCACAACCTGAGCATGAAAATGAATTCAAATGTTGTTTTTCTTTTTTGTTTTATCTCACACTTTATGCAAAAGTTATTGTACAGCTGATGAATGGCGGAGAGACGGAACAAGCAAGCAAGCATGCATGTTGTATTAATAGCGGCAAGTGAAGCTTTGCGCATGCGTTCGTTCCGATGCTGTGTGCAAAAGTGATTTTCTGGCTCGTTTGCAAAAAACCATTTCGCAGACGTGCCATATTGCTTTTCAGCAATTTTACGCTAGAAGCAGAACAGAAAAGAACCAACAAGATTGCTGAGAGAGTGTTTCAAATGAAAACTTAAGCAAAATCGCAGGGAATTGGGTTTATTTTCGGTTAAGTCTTTGTATTTCCTGGCGGGAAGTGGCAACGATAAAAATAAACTTTCACATAGTTGCATGCATACGAAATACATATCGATTAGAATATTCACATAGTAAGCGTAAGGAAATGCCATTCAGAATTCTTGGTACATTTTTTTGAACTTCCTTGAAATGTAAGATATTTTGTTTTAAAGATAGTGGATCTTCTTGAAAAAACAAGCCATAAGAAAACTTGTTATTAATCTATACACTTACAGCCCTATTCCGGCAAATTAACAAATTGTTAACCAGTATTTTGAATATTTCAATGTGTTTGTTGTAATTTTTTGATTTCAAAACAAAATTTGAAGCTCAAAAATAATAGATTTTGATAAAAATTGTCAACTGCTTTTCAGTTATTGACAATTTCATTCAAAAATTTTGTTTTTTGTGCTTCAAATTTGGTTTTGAAAACAACAAACATATAGGGCCGTTTTATTCACTCTCAATTAAAACCCCTAATGTGGATTAAATTTAACTTTCAGTTAAAAAAAACTTTGGAATTAAAATCCAAAGTTAAAATTTCGTTTTTTTCAACCACAGTTAAATCTAACTGGCAATTAAAAAATGTCAGTTAAATTTTAATTTCAATTAAAAATTACCCAGGGATATTTGAGTTTATTGTCAACACAAATGACAGTTTGTCATTGATTTTTGCTTATTGTGCGTTTTAAATTGAATGTACTATTACAGTGTGTAGCCATAAAAAACACCTTTTTTTATTATTTTTTTTTTAACTAGTATTATTAATTTTTATGATTCATATTTTTTACGTAATGAAGAATTATTCATAAGGATATAACATTTTTTTTTTGTCTTTGTAGTTTTCTACAGGACGTTGCAGTTAGCGTGTTTAAAAATTGTTGTAACTGGCTTCTCGTCTCCAGCATTTACAAAGCGTTTGAAAGTAAAAAAATCAAAGTGCATTCTTGAGTTAAGGGTTGTAGTTGAGCACTCAACCATTTTAGTAAATTTGAATGAATTCCTAAGTATTTTAGTTTTTTTAAAAGAACATTATGCTGAACTTTATCAAAAGCTTTAAAAAAGTCAGGGTATATAGCATCCACCTGACCACCACTCTCCATACCTTTAAGACAATAGCTAGCAAAAAGCGATAGGTTAGTAACTGTGGATTTTCCACTAACAAATCCATGCTGTTCATCCGAGATACCGTTTGTTACTTCCCAATATACCCTCCTCTTCACAATGGACTCGAAATCTTTAGGAATCAATTTCAGTTTTTAAATGGGTCTGTAATTTATTACCTTGTTCTTTGAGCCTAACTTATGTATCGGATTTATGTAGGCGACTTTCCATGTATCAAGGAATTTACCTGATAGAAGAGACATATTACAAATCTTAGTTAGTGGTTTAGCTAAATGAATACACGTTTTATTTAAAAAAGAAGTAGTTATGTTGTCTGGTGAAATGTATTACTTTCCTCTGATGCAGCTAATTGTTCTTTAACCTCATCGATACTTAGCTGTATGACACCAAATAAAAGAACTTTGACCGAGCTTCTACGAGTATTGATCAATTGTGTTGTGCATGTTATTAAATGTTTGATCACAAATGACCGAGAACTAAACCAACGTGTTTTATGCCGACTCCGAACGGCTTATGTTCTCAAGAAGCTTTACATTGCAAATTTTTACTCTCTGAGGTTTGCCATTGTCTGCAGAGAGGTGACGACCGAACAGAAAATTTATTCAATTGAAAAAAATCTGTCTGAGCTGGAATTGAACCCGGTCCATCGCGGTTCTTTAGCTTAGGGGCCACGCACTCTACTCACTAAGCTACGGTCGCCACAAAGCCGTAAAGCCACTGGTGGAGGCAAAAGCATGCCCGAATCGCAGCCCAGCAGTGACGCAATGCTAGAACTAGCACAAACAATCGAAATGTCCATAAGTGGTACTGCTCCAAACTGTCAATAGCACTTATGGACATTTCTATTGCTTGCGCTAATTCTAGCATTGCGTCACTGCTGGGCTGCCATTCGGGCATACCAAACAGAGTCAGAATAAAATACAGTTAATTATTTTATAAAAAAATTTTGTTTTATTTTCTATCAAAATAAAGCTAGGAATAATTAGCAAGTGTCTGGAAGTATCCAAGAATTAAATTTTCACGTTCATTATTTGTTGCATTCCGCTCAGTTGTGATTACATGAGGCACTTCAGTCATTGATAATATGCAATAAAAATTGTCAATGTTTGTGGGCGGTGTTGACTCTGCTGCGTCAATTGCTATATTGTGCAAGATTGCACATGCCACTATAATGAGTTTTGTAGTTTCTATTTTTACTCTTAAGCTAAGAGCCAACACCGGAAAACGACGCTTGATTACCCCAAACGTGCGCTCGATTACATTGCGTGTTCGAATATGACTGTCGTTGTAAAGTTGATGTACATTAGATTCGCACTGATGTAGGGGAGTAGCCAAATAACGCGTATTACGATATCCTGAGTCTCCAACTATAATGAAATGGCCAAAGTCACCCTGTTCCAACTGAATTTTTAAATTGCAATTATTGAAAATGGTTCGGTCTTGCGATGCTCCAGGCCAACGTGCAACGATGTTCGTAACTTTCATATCAGCTGAACAAACTGCTTGCACATTTGACGAAAACCACCCCTTTCGGTTTCGGAAGTACTCAGCATTTTCACCACCGGGAGACTCACTTCGAATATGTGTACAATCAATTGCACCAATTGATCGTGGAAAGCGGGCAAACGAATAAAATTGTTCGCTGGCAGAAGTCAGATCAGTTTCTGTTCTTATCATTTGAATATAAGTTGAACGATGCTGCGCAATTGCAAGAGAGACTCTTTTAATTATGTTCGAGACAGAAGATATGTCACTTGCATGGAACCTAGCACGTAGAATCGCAGAGGAATCAGCAAATGAGCGATGGGACGTATATATCGAGATCTAGCGAAACAAGGATTAAACTTAAGAAATAGAGTTCAATAGAGACATGTTCCTTAAATCGAAATTTATCTTTTTTGGATATGGACAAGAGATGATTTAATCTTTTCAGCAGTTGAACAACGACACACGAAAACGATGGATGAAGTCTTTGTTATCCCATTTGTTGAAATCAATACGCTCATGCATTTTGTATTTTTATTCGCTCAACTAATAACCTCCTATCATCTTCGTCCGGATCAAACAAAATAAGTATATCGTTGAAAGTATCGCAACGTCGATTTAACTCGAGTATTTCGTTATTCATTTTAAAAAAATTAACAATCTAAATAAAAGTCAAAATGAAATGATTTGGACTGAAAAAATTAATTCCTGAATTAAAAGTCGCTAACTGATTGATTTTCCCAAGTTAGCTAATTCCGTAATTAAACCTAACTGCCAGTTAGCTAACTGGAGAAACTTCAAAAAAATTGGCTAACTGAGAGTGAAAAAACACAATATCATGAATTTCCCTTTTTAATTGCAGATTAAAATTTAACTGAGAGTGAATAAAACGGCCCATAGAAATATAAAAAGTTCTGGTTAACAATTGTTAATTTGTCAGAATAGGACTGTTAGTATCTATAAAATAATACAAATTTTGGAAGTTTGTTTGCAATATTCGGGATACACTCAAAAATGATAAGACAGATTTTGATGAAAATTTCACTGAGAAAAAAAAATCAAACATATACAAATGAAAAAATGAATGAAATACTTAAGAAAAAAATTAGATAAATCTAACATTTTATATGTATTAATCAAATGCACAATTTTGTCCGGCGTAAGGCTTTTTAAGTACAAGTCCAATCTTAATAAATTTAGTATGGTTTGGTAGGTTTAGAGCTGTAAATGTGTAAACTGGACTTTTTATTTCTTAAAAATGTCTATTTTTTAAGTTATAGCGAGTTAAAGTTGGCATATAATTGTTGTTATGTTGTTTTTTCTCTTCTTAATTTCAGCATATACCTAAAAATATGTGAAGTATTTAGCGCCACCTAACAGCTATGAATCTGTTATACTGACAAATAATCTTTTATAATTTCACAGCTTAAACTATGAATTGATATCTTCAACATCAAAGTGATACTGGAATGATTTCTTACAGTTGAAAACAGATTTCTAATTTGTTTTTTAATTTTTAAAAATTTACACAAAAATTTAATAAGAAATACCGCGTATTTTGAAAAAAGGCCAAAATTAATTTCATTTCAATTTTGATCAGTTGAATATCTATACAATAGCTTCAAATAAAATCTAGGTATGTTTGATTTTGACGTCTTAACGCCATACGGGCTTACTTGTATTAATAAATATTTAAATTTTTGAAAATACGATTGCACATTGTAAATTGCTCATGTTTTGAAATTTTAAACAAATTTTCTTTTTTTTTTAATAAATTTTTAAAATATTTGAATTCAGTGTTAAATATTTAGTTTCTAGTTTAGTATTTTATTACTAAATACATTTACCCTTACTTACACGAAATGTTCGCAGACCCTGAGTAAAAAGCACTCTTTTATTTAAGGCCAAACAGCGGCCGAACAAGGCCTAATTTAAATAACTTTTCTCGGGCATACAAGGGTCTTGCAAGGGTCGTTGGCAGAACTTTATGAAATAATCTCGGCTGTACAACGGGCGTATAGCGGCCGTAGATTGACCAAACAGTTATTATTCTTTAATGAATATGAGCAGATTTCCAATGAAAATGGGAACTTTATGCTGATATAAATAAAAATATGTTTATTGATTTCATTAGGGCTGGTTTAACCAGGCAGAAACTAATGGAAAATTTTATTAATATTTTTTTTTATAAATTTATAACTTATCTGTCATTATTTTTCGCTATCATTATTTGTAATATGTTTAATTAAATGTGTTAAAAATCAAGATATATATAAAATCCAAACTAATCGGTCGGAAATACATAAATCACTATTAAACAAAGATACCGAGTGAGGCTGTTTGATATTGCGCATACGTTTAGTGTTAAATAAGAGCTTTGAAAAATTTGGTGGCTTACAGCGGGCATACAGTGGCCGTATAACTAAATTTTGGCCTTGTACGGCAGTTGCTAGATCCAACTATCGGCATCTAGGCTTTTTGGATTATTTTTAGGCCAGGGTCGACCCTTATACGGCCATTCCGACCATGTTCAACCGCTGTTCGATCACTAATATTTTTAAACGGGACCATTCTTAAGTGACCTTAGTACAGATAAAATAAAATCAGTGGTCGAAAATATATTGATATCTTTATATAAAACAAAGTCGTGAAATGTGTTTGAAATTCCATAACTCAAGAACGAAGCGTCCGGCGATTCGGGATTTATTGTTGTGTTTGTAATTATAAGGACAGGGTTTGTAAAAGATAAAATTTTGCCACACCCCCTTTCACCGCCTGCAAATCCATAAAAACTATATATTTAAGACAGTTTTGGTCGTTTATGACTAAGACTTGGTAATTTATTTAGTATTTTTACTGTCGAAAACTGTACTAAAAATGGGATTCCACGCCCCCTTTTACCGCACACAAATCAATGAAAATGCCATATATCAGACGGTTTGGTAGCTTAAGATTAAAATTTGGTAAATTAGTTCGTATGGTTACTTTCAGAAACTGTACTAGAAATAGGCGTTGTCTCGCTATGTTTACGCCCCCTTTTCGGGGGATAAGCATGGAGTGAAGCAAAGTTCGATAGGTATAAATTAAATCAAGCTCAAATTTTGGCATTCGATTTGTTTTGAGTTCTAGATGGTTTAAGAGAGAAATATTTTGCCACTCCCTCTTTTACCGCCTACAAATACACAAAAATGCTATATTTCGGAAGGTTTTCGTTGCATTAGACTAAAATTTTGTAACATAGTTTATATTGTTACGTTCGGCAACTGTACTAAAAATGGTGAAAACATAAAATGTTTTTCTCTGATTAGCATTAAAATTCGTATATAGCAGTAAGGCTGTAAATGAAGTAAGTACAGGGTTTTGTCACTGAACTCCTTCTTAACGGCGATGAAATTTGGTGTGTATGTGTGCGGCTGGGTCTGTAGATGGTTGAAGTCTAAAGTTTGACCCGGTAGGTTGCGCTTTTGTTGCTGTTGCAGTGTTTAAAGGGGTATTTGAGAGTATAACTCAGAAACGAATTGAGAAATTGTCATGATTCTTTCACTACTCCATAAGAGTGTGTAAAAAAATTACAAAAATACAAAATAAATAATAATAAACAAAAAAAAATCATAAATTTTTATGTAGTTAGGCTTAATTTTCCAATAGTTAAATCGTTTTTACATTTGTACGATAGAAACTTTCAACAAATCCTACATTTATGCATAATATATAAAAGAACATTAAAAAAGCCATTTTTGGTTTTGAATATTTTTCCAACAATAAATATTTTTATCAACGTTTTTTGCGAAATAAATAAATTCGTTAAGGTTTTTTTGGAAAATTATAAAAATTAGAAGGGAAACGAAAATGAAAAAGATTGAAAAACGATTGGACGGATAATTAATCAAAATTTTAAACACAAAAAAAAGGAATACAATCCTTTGTAACATGACCGAATTATTAATTTTCAGAGCTAGTACTTTTTTTCTATTCACCAGAAAATAAAATTAGTACCAAAAACGTTTTGTGTGTTTCAGGTACAAAAGATAATTCTTGAGTTGTGAATGTTTTTATATTAGAACTTGGTGTATATCTGCCATGAGACCAAGTGGTGGTCACTACATACATAAATGCTTCCACGCCTATTTTTACCGCCCTTCTTTACACACAAAATCTTTTGTGCAGTGTCTCTTAAGATCTCTGAAAACGAAACACCTTAGGCCACCAAATTTACAACATCTGTTATAAAGTTTTATATCTCAAATAATAAAAAAACTGAATTTGCCACACCCCCTGTTACCGCCCACAAATGAATTGAAATGCTTTACATCAGACGAATTTTGTTGAATTGGACTAAAATTTTGTTATTTAGTTCGTGTAGTTATTCTAGGAAACTTAGCTAAAAACAGGCGTGGTCGAACTATAACTGTTCCCACTTTTCAGAAAGCATTACAATTACCGCATTTGGCATGTTTTATAATTAAATTTGGTGTATTGTGATATTGGACTATATATATAAATGTTGTCACGCCTACTTTTACCGCTTTTCTATATATACACAATCGTTCATGCTGTGTCTCTTAACATTTCAGGAACGAAAACACCTTGAGCCACCAAATATACAACATATGTTATAAAGATTAATATCTCGGTTAATAAAAAATTGCCACATTCCCTTTTACCACCCACAATTAAATAAAAATGCTTAATTTAAGTCGGTTTTGATAGTCACGAATTGAAATTTCAAAAGAAACGAGTGGCATGTGTTGCTCGAATGGCACGTTGTTTGGACACTTCCACACTTTTCAAAAATTTACTAAATGAAAATGATCACAAAGAAATTAGTTGAATTGGGACAGAACAACGTCTGTCGGGCCCTTTAGTTTTAAATAAACTTAATTTTTTTTTCTATAAAATACAATAAATTAGAATTTTTTAATTATAGTCTAAACGACTTTCTTAATTTTGCATAATATTGAAACTAGATTTTTGTATATAACAAATTTCTTTTTTTTTATACATATTGTACACTTTAAGAAAGAATATTACAAAGTTTTGAATTTCGGTTATTTTTACATTTTTAGTACAACTTTATTATTTTACTAAAGATTGTGTTTACATACACCTTGTTGTCTGTGTAAATACGCAGATTTAGGGAGAATATGTTATCATTTCTTATATGTGTTTAAGACCATTTTTAAGGCCATTTTTAGTTAAACAATTGGTCATAAGAATCTATATCTACTTACATTATGACCCGTCACACTAAAACCAATAATCCAATTGGAAAAAATTGTTCAATACATTTATTTTAATAAAATAATACTTTGTTTGTTGTCTTTTTCAATCAAAATCAATGCTTTAGCTTCGAAATATGACTTAAAATAAAAACCAAAATAATGCGCAAAAATTAAGAAAAATATTTAGTTTGGTCTTTCAAAAGTTATACAAAAGAAAATATTTTTTATGCATTTCTTAAGCTTTTGGGGAGGAGACTCCAAAGCATTAACTCATAGCTAACCAGTGCACAGTGTGTGCTTTTGGCAATCTGGGGGGATTCAAATTAAAAAAATTTATCGCTAAATGAATTTGTTTTTTAATATGTTACTCCAAATTGATTGAATATTACGAAAATTACTCATAACAAAATGGAAAAGGAACGGCGTATAATATAACGATTGCAAAACAAAAATTATTTTTATTAGTGCGGGAGCAATTTTGACTCTTGTGTTGTCTGTGCAGTTTTTTAAGAGCTCATATTTTCCGGAGGATTCGCCCGGAGGTATGAAATCTTCCAAAGATACGTATACCCGTCCTATACGCATACACGATTTACATTCTAAAATCTGCCCGAATCAGCCGGGACAGACAGAATGCACCTAAGTAGTATGTTACTCCATAACTTCTAGGTAATGCTGAAGGGAGGCGATCACTTACCTCCTGTCTCATTCAATAATAAATGTAAGGCCTTTTATGCATAGTAAGGTAATATAGTCGGAAGTAGTGGTCATTACAAGGTAATTGATGCTTCATATATTCAGAATATATTCCATCCGCTACTGGGCTTGATTCTATATATATAAGAATAAGCAACATCGAATTTAATAATAGTAATTATCAATTTAAGGTAGCCGAAAAACAATCCAAAACACTAAACTCATTTTAACTGGTTTGCGGCCATTGTCCAACCCAAGGACCTACGTGGAAATGAGGTAAATCTCATATCTGCCAAATCAAAATCCCAATTAGTTTGTTAATTAAAATTTCTGGTCTAATACTGAATTCAAAAACTGTGCGACCTATAATCCCAAAGATTATTGGTCGCTTGATATCTTTAATTTGGGTTAATTGAAACTGCATGTGTAATTGAGGTCAAAAACTGAATTACAAAGCTGAATTTCTATAACTTCAAAGCTATTCGATATCACCAATTTGGGTTCTATGAAAGGTGTTCCTCCTCCTTGTCCAACTCCCATAAAATTTTATCACTGAAACGGTACGTCTAAATTGTGGTCGAATACCGAATTTCTAAGCTGTGCAACCCATAACTCTAAAGCTAATCGGTAACACAAATTGTTTTTATATTTATGGGAGGTAAAAGAAGGTGTGGCATTTCTTCTTAAACCATCTCGTACTCAAAGCAAATCCACTTACAAAATTTTGAGCTCATTCGGACCAATAGTTTCGAAGTATTGTGATATTTTCAAAAGTAGGCGTAGATGAAATGCGACAACGCCCATTTTTATTAAAGTTAATGACCGTCATCATAAGAACTTATTTACCAAATTTTAATTTAATACGACCAAAACCGTCTTAAATATAGCATTTTTATTGATTTGTGGGCGATAAAAGGGGTGTGGCATTACTTTTTTCCTAAACCTTTGCGTAGCAGTTACGAACAAACCAGTAAAAGGAAGTATCCAATTTGGTCCAGTCCTTTTCAAGTTTTAAGCATCCGAACAAATCACGATTCATTTTTATATATACAGATATTGATTTGTGGGCGGTAAAAGTGGGCGTGAAAACATTTATGTATAGTGACTGCCTCTTGGAGCACCTGCACAGCAAGTTTCACTATAAAAATGTGTAGAACTCTGGAATTGCCATTATTTCGAAAAAGTGGGCGTATGTTTAATGCGACCACGCCCATTTTTGTACAGTTACTGACAGTAACTATCTGAACAAAATTACTAAATCTTAGTGTTTACGATCGAAACCGTCTGATATATATCCTTTATTTGGTTTGTGGTCGATAGCGCAAATTTGGCTTGTATGGGAGGTACCACGCCCCCTCGTCCAAACGTTACCAAACCTCACAGGAACACTCACTCTCCTCGGCAGACATTGTTCTGCCACAGACCACCTTACTGCCATATACGAAAATGCCAAGAAATGCAAAATATATTCACCATTTCCAGTATAGCTGCCGAAAGTAGCCATATGCACTAAATAACCAAATTTTAGTCTAATACGGTCAAAACCGTGCGAAATGTAGCATTTTTGTTGTTTTGCAAGCAGTAAAAAGGGGTGCGGGAAAATATTTCCCTTGAACCATCTCGTAATCGAAACAAATCGACTGCCCAAATTTCAGCTCAATTTAGGTTAAGCTTGGCGCACTTTACTTCACTCGACGCTAACTCCCTGAAAAGTGAGTTTAACTAAAGTGGGACAGGCCTATTTTTAGTGCACTTGCCGAGAGTAACCATATGAACTGAATTACAAAATTTTTGTCCAACACGATACAAATCGTTGAAATAAAACGTTTTCATTGGTTTGTGGGCAGTAAAAGGGGGGCGTGAAACCAATTTTTAGTACAGTTGCTGACAGTAACCGTACAAACTAAAGCAACATTTTAGCTCAATAGACCCAGTAGTCAATTTTAATGATTTCTCAAAAAGTGGGTGTGGGTGTGGCTATTTAGCGATGACGCCTTTTTTAGTTCAGTTGCCGAAAGTAGCCATACAAACTTAGGTATCCCATGTTAGTCTCATACGGCCAAAACTGCTTGAAATATAGCATTTTCACTGATTTGTGGGCGCAAAAAGGGGGCGTGGAAACCAATTTTTCGTACAGTTACTGTCAGTAACTACACAAACCAAAGTACCAAATTTAAGTCTTATACGACCAAAACCGTCTGAAATAAAGCATTTTCATTTCTTTGTTTGCGGTAAAAGGGGGCGTGGAAACCCATTTTAAGTACAGTTATCGACAGTAACCGTACATACTTAATTGCAAAATTTTAGCCTTATACGACCCAAACTGACTGAAATATAACATTTTTATTGATTTGGGGGCGGTAAAAGGGGGGTGCGGCACATTTTTCCCCTCAACCATCTCGTACCTGAAACAAATCGGATGCCAAAATTTCAGGTCAATCGGTTTAGTAGTTTTGGAGTCTATAGACATCACACAGCCAGACACACATCGTTTTGCTTTTTATATATATAGACATTGATTTGTGGGCGGTAAAAGTGGGCGTGAAAACATTTATATATAGTGACCGCCTCTTGGAGCACCTGCACAGCAAGTTTCACTATAAAAATGTGTAGAACTCCGGAATTGCCATTATTTCGAAAAAGTGGGCGTATGTTTAATGCGACCACGCCCATTTTTTGTACAGTTACTGACAGTAACTATCTGAACAAAATTACTAAATCTTAGTGTTTACGATCGAAACCGCCTGATATATATCCTTTTTTTGGTTTGTGATCGATGGAGCAAATTTGGCTTGTATGGTAGGTACCACGCCCCATTCGTTACAAAACCTCACAGGAACACTCTCAAGATGTGGCTTTATTTTTTCTGAAAATTTCATAAAGATCGTTTCAGCGGTTTTGGAGTCTATACGTGATATAGCCACATACCCACATACCCACATACATACATCCATTTTTAT
The DNA here is from genome assembly GCA_963920525.1 of Dichetophora obliterata. Taxonomy (NCBI): domain Eukaryota; kingdom Metazoa; phylum Arthropoda; class Insecta; order Diptera; family Sciomyzidae; genus Dichetophora; species Dichetophora obliterata. The sequence continues at coordinate 48,648,205 of OY986435.1, forward strand.
ATATAAGAAGATAATATCGAGACAAAAAGGAGAAACAGAACAATCTCAATTACCAATATTACATTGTTATAAAACTGCGTTAGGTATAATAGGATGAAGTTAAATTGATTTAGTTATTTAAATGTAATATAATTTTCCGTTTGAAGACATCTACCGAATCAGAAAAATTAATCATGTTGAAGTTATTATTGAAATCACGGCACATACATCGTAAAGGTTCATGAAGAGCGTAATTAGAACTACACTGACTCAACTTGAAAAACAGAAAATGTCTAGTTCCTCTCCTTGGGATGTTAAAATTTAGAGCTGAGATGAGATATTCCGAATTAATCTCGCCACGAAGTAATTTATACAGAAACATGACATTAAGTAAAATAATTTTAAGGCGTATTTCATACGATGGAAGCATAATATTGGGGTTCCAACGACTATGACGTAATGCAAAAAGTAAAAACTGTTTTTGAACAGATTCTATGGCGTCGATGTAGACATTATATTGTGAGTTCCAAACAACTGATGCATATTCAAGAATTGGCCTTACGAGATAGGTATATAATAATTTAGTAGTAAAGGGATCACTGAATTCTTTAGCCCATCTTTTAATGACACCAAGGACTCCTCTTGCCTTATTTATCACCATATTAACGTAGAAATTGAAGCGAAGTTTTGAATCCATAATAACACCAAGATCGAGAAAACTGGAAACTATTTCTAAGTTAATGTTATTTATAGTGTAATTTATGTTATTAGCAGATCTACACGAGAATGTCATTTGCTTACATTTTTTTAAGTTAAGATTTAATATATTTAAGCCACACCAGTCCACAAGTCTATTTAGATCAGATTGTAAAAGATGTCGTTCTTCGGGTGATTTGTAACAAAGAAAAAGTTTCACGTCGTCAGCGTACATTAAGACGCTACAGTGTTTTATTACCGAAGGAAGATCATTAATGAATAGAAAAAACAAAACCGGTCCAAGATGACTGCCCTGAGGAACGCCAGAAATGACCGAAATACTTTTTGAAAGAGAATTCTTATATAAAACCTTTTGAGTACGTCTAGATAAATACGAATTTATCCAATTTAATAATGTGACAGGAAAACCCATAAGTTAGAGTTTTTTCAAAAGAAGATTATGATTAACACTGTCGAAAGCTTTGCTAAAGTCCGTATAAATAACATCAGTCTGCAGTCCCAAAGTAAAACCATTTATAACACGCGTAGTAAACTCTAAGAGGTTTGTTGTAGTGGATTTATCCTTCAGAAAACAATGTTGAAAGACAGAAATGGTGGAAGACACGGAGTGGGTTAATTGATCAGTTATGATTTTTCTCAAATAACCTAGGGATTGCACTTCATTTTGCAATTCCTCGATAGTTAGAAACATCTAACTTGGAGCCAGATTTATGAAGGGGTATAATATAAGAATCCTTCCATATAATAGGAAAATAACCACTATGCAAGGAAATATTAAAAATGTTTGCTAGAGGAGTACACAGGTTTGTAGCACAGTTTGGAATTTTATCAGGGCCGGTCGTAAAAGAAGATTTTACTTGTCGAAGATAACACATGACAATATTTGGGTCTATTACAGGAGTTTCAAAAGAGTTAACTGGCGGGAGAAAAGGTTACACAGTGCTAGTATTAAATGGTATATCGGAGTAAGTTGATTTAAAAAAGTTTGCAAACATGTTAGAAATCACATTGTCACAAGAATTGCATCACTGTTTTAAGTTTTCTGTAATTGAGAACAATTGCTTCAATTACAAATGCCATTTGTTGCGTAGTTTACTTGATGATCATTCTTACAGATAGATAAAGTGTAATAAAAAAAGAAAATAGTTTTCCAAAAAAATACAACATTTTGATAGAAAAAACTTCATTATATTATATTACAAAATAAAAAAAAAATTGTACCACAACTTGACCAAAAAAAAAAAAAAAAAATGCTAAAATAAGTGCGACCATCTCGCGCACAGCTCTTTTTGAAAATCGCCACCTAGCTATTCGATATCGTAAATTTAAGTTACATGTGAGGGTCTGCGCCCCCTTTTGTCCTCCAAAGCGTCCTTTCTTGGGCTTGTACTAATCTTTCAAGCTCAAAACCGTAAAAATTGTACGATCCGCTCCCGAGTTATGAGTGCACACACGGACAGCAGTCTCTTTTACATATATACAGTGATGTGCAAAGAAATAGGGACATCTGTATATTAATATTCAAAGCTGCATGAATTATATACAAGGTGCCCCAGATATAGCACATATAGTGATTCTCCTGGATTAGGCGAGTAAGGAAATGCAAGGATGAGGATGCCCCCTCCCCCTTTTGGGAGCTAGAGAGGAAAAACCAAAAAATAGATGTCATTACATTTTACTCCACATTTAATGTACCTCTTAGCCGATTTCCAAAGTTTACATTTTGTTGAGAAGAAAATCAAATTGACATAAAGACTTTTATAAAACATTTTGCATAAAGTTATAATTAAGAAAGTTATGAGCAACTAAATTAAAAAAAAAAATGTTGAACTAAACTTTGATAATAAATATCTCGAATTTTAAATAAATTTTTTGATAATTTTTGTGATGTAATTTCTTTTTATGATAAAATTTTCTACTGACCTGGTTTTTGATCTTGCCATAGTACTTGAGTACTCAATGCAAACATAATTCCTTTTTCATTTTAAATTGCCACACGTAAAATAGTTAACTTTTAGTGTGGTACGATTAGAAAACGGCATTTATATCATTGGTTTGAAGGTAATGTCGTCTCTTTTTCAAGATGCTATTGTCTTTGGAGATCAGTTAAGGGTTACATTAAATACGGAGTAAAATATATACCTATTTTTAAGTTGTCCTTCTCTAGCTCCTGAAGAGGGGAGGGTGTCGCCATCATCCTTGCATTTTCTTACTCGCCTAATTAAGGAGAATCACACCCGAGGGAATTATTGTTCTATCTGGGGCACCTTGTCTATAATTCATGTAGCTTTGAATATAAAAATACAGGTGTCCCTATTTCTTTGTACATCACTGTCGATTCAATAAAACACCCTGTAATCAAGGGGGTGTTTGAGATAGACCCCCAACTCCAGAACAATTATTTTTAGAAATTAACTAAGTTTTCAAAAATTTAGAATTTTGTCCTGATAGATAGGCCAAATCACACACTGTGCAGTAATTGAAAAGTCGACCAGTGACTTTAGTATGCTCTGTACGCTAGCGAAAAACAGATAAAACTTAGCAGATAAAACTTAGATAACAGATAAAACTTAGCAAAAATCTATCAAATTTGTGAATATACACTTTTGTCAACTTAAATTATTTGTTGCTAAGGTTAGTTTGAATTTTTACCTTGTTTTTACTGCAGTCGCGCAAATCGATTTTCATAAAGATGAAAACAAAACACTTGCAAGGATTAAAAAAAAAATATAAAAATAGAAATAAAATATAATAACCTAATATTGATAAATATAACTTTAATTATTAATATAGTAAAAAATAAAAATAAAATATATAAAAAAAGATAAAAAATACAAATCAATATGTAGTTTGTTTGTCAATTTTGTATATCGTTTCCCACCAGTGGTCAAAAAATCACCAACTCAAACTTGAAGAGATAAACAGATCAAACTTGAAGAGATAAAAAAAAATATTTAAAATAAACTTTTGTTTTAATATACTTAGCGATTTAGGAGCGGTGAGAAATTTGTTGTAAAAATAACCATTTTAAGGCCAGCTAATTTTTTTTTAAATTTTTAAGGAAGTTTACTTACCTTCCGCTCAGCGCAGTTCTTTTGCAGCTTTATTAGGCGCGTTGTATCAAATTGATATATATAATAACAAAGTTAAATTTAAATAAAAAATATAAAAAAGTCAGTACTTTATATTAAAAACAAAATAAAACAATATTGAACTTCAAATATATATTAAAAAAAAATATTTCAAAAACTATTTAGACAAGTAACAAAGATGGATTGAGGATTGATACAACATATTATAAAAAATAACTTAAAATTCAAGAGCGAGTATCAGTTAGAACAGCTGGACCTTTCTTTGGGTTAAAACTTCTCGATTTGTTGGCGTTCTGAAAAGTCTACTAAAATAGGTACTTTAAAAAATGCATGTATTTGAAAGAGCAATAATTAAAGAGGGGAAAAAATAACAACAAATAAATTGTAAAAATTCACAAAATCAGCCTCTACTGTACTTTGATATACACCTTAATAACCAACGTGCAGTTTTCGCAATACCAATGTCCTGAAAAAACCAACAGTGAAAACAATTTTTTTTAAAAAGTGATCAGTAGCTAATTTGTGCCGCCACAAAATGGGTAAATGCCTTAAACTAATTATAAGAAATAAATCATAAACACAAGATTACAATCGCATTATTAACGACAGCCACATTAACTATACAGCAACAATGCTGAAAGAATTGTTCAAAGTTGAAAGGAGGTACCCTTTTTCGGACGCAACATCTTTGAAGATTAAGTTCGGTACCGTTACGATTAAGCATGTAATTGAACACACCCAATAAAGTAATCATCGGTTCAAGCCAAAGATCTTGAAACGGATGAATGTATGAAGGTATGTAGGAGCAGCACCAGCAACTGCCACTGATTGTTGTTGGCATGGTTCTGCACTTTTTATCAGACAACCTGAGTACGCGAAAAACGCGACACAATTTTAGCAGAGTAGCAGGTTGCCATGATTTTTGTTGTTGTTTCGCTTAACCATCAGTTCCAGGTGGCACCGCAACAACAATATCATTATTATTATTATTATTATTACAGACAGTAACAACGGCAAATATAACAACAGCAGCTCTATACTAATTTGTTGAAATATATAATTATTTGTCCCAAATATTTAATCAAGCGCGAAGCTACAAAAAAAAAAAAACAACAACAAGGAGAATACCTAAAGGTATATTTGAAAATACTTTCTGTCGTCACGCGAATGCTGTTGATGGTCACTACTTTGATAACTTTGTTTTAAGATATTGCTACTGAGCAAAACTAACAAATAGATCAATGAAGAAACTAATAAAAATCAAGACAAATATTCTTGCTACGCGTTTCCAACAAGTTATGAATTTTATGTGACTTAATGTGAGGAAATAACTTACATTCTTAGCACAATAAGCTCTTTTAATTAACCAAGTTTTAAAATATAATTGTAGAACCTCAGCATAATTATGGTGTCAACTTTTATGCTAAACAAACGTTTGGTTTTTTTTATCTCATGTCATAAATTGTAATTTCGAGCACTAGCAGCGAATTTCCAAGCCCAACAATATTTTTGCTAGCCAATCAATACTTTTATATATGCAGCCAAACAGAAAAGTTCTATATCATTAGCAACATGAGCCGCACAGCCTGTAGTTAGAGCCTTAATTAACATTTAAACAGCTAGATATGTTCTAGAGCTGTGCTCTATTAGCATCCTTAAGTGCTCGTTAGTGATATTCGCTAACTGCAGACAATTATAATGGAAGAAAATATTCAAAGTAGGAAGTGCAAAATTTTCGTATATATAAAGTGGAATTTTTTTTAAAAGCCATAAATAGTCTTATTAAAGGAGCATCAACATGAAAATATGTTAATGTTAGTTGTTAAGTGGGCAAAAATCATCAAGACCAAAAAATACTATTGAAAATTATAATGGTGTATAGTTTTAGTATTGATAATCATATGACTACCATGCAGTTTTTTTCTTAGAAACTTAGCAAAGCACTTATTAAATTCAGTTACCGTAAACTGCTGTAAACATCTAGAATTTGATTTTTGAAAAATTAAACGAATTGATTATTCTCGTTATGGCAGTATAATATAAATAGGCTGGTTATGGCAGTATTGACTTCCTGTCTAATATCCCAGATGAAAAACAAAGCAGTCCTGCCGATGGAAGGAATGTAGCAGGTTATAGTTTTAATGCTAAGTTAAGCAGTTTTTTTTTTATATTTTACTAGATAATATAACCGGTGCTACTCGAGAGTCATTTATATAAACTTTTTAATAGACACTTTTCGATTAAATGTTTTTTAAATTCTGGAATAATGAAAAACATGTTGAATTTAATTTTTAAGCTACCGCCAGATAGGTAATTGAACGAACTTTAATCCAAAAAATTTTTGAAAACTTTTTGTCGTTCGTGATTCCATCTCTTGCGGTGAGCTAATTGAATTCAAAGAAGGGGTACGAAAAACATATTTTAAAAATGAAAAATAATTGAAATATTTACTTAATCTTAAAGCATGCAAAATTAACTTTTCAACAAAAAAAAATTATGGTAGGACTCAATGGGTCCTTGAGATATGGACATTTTAACATCTAAATAAAAATTTATATTAAAAAATATATTGAACTTTTTAACAAAAAATTTTTTTAATGAAATATACTAAAAACAGATATTGGCATTAAAAGTAAAAAAACTTTGATTTTCGTATAATTTTTTTCTCATTTTATCCATGTTTTATAACAAATTCGTTGTACTAAAAATGATTGTACTAAAATATATATTATAGCTGCGTTTTTTTTCATGGGAGATCAGGATCATATCATCATCAGGATCATCATTTGCAAGCAAAGCAAAAACAACAAATGATCCAGCAAGTGAGCTGAACATTTAAATTGATCCAATTCTATGTTTTTAAGTGTTGAGGGTGCAACTGTAAAAGGAGACACCACTTAGCCGTTATTGAAGGCTAGATGACGCTGCGACTGAAATAACTGGTAGTACTGCATTATTTGACATTTTAAAAGTTTGGTAGCAATAGCGTTTTCGCAAAACATTTCGCAAAACTAATCTGCTAGCTACATAAGAACATCAGATATTCTTTTGTAAGCAGAAAATAGCGCCACCAGTCTGTAATCTCAAACGTGTGGGGTTAAATTTGAAGAAACTTTTAGTAGACATCATTCTGCTATTCACCGCCAGGTGTATAATTTGTACCCACAGTACTTACAAATGCGGTGCCATCTATCTGTGAATTTAACGCACAGATCAAAACTAATGAAATAATTGTGCTGACCAGAGTCGCATATGTTTTATTATATCGCCATAAAGCTGAAACTGATTACATGAAAATATTACCATTTACAGCATTCCTATTCACAGTCGTTTTTTCGATGAAATGGTGATATATATACAACATTTGAAGTAACAGTGATAAAGAACTGAGTGACAACGGTGACACAATAGTCAGAAAAAATAGAGCCATCACAACAAAACAAATTTAACAGGATGAGGGTGAGGGTGGGGAGGCAAAAAACTAAGTAGATTACATTAAGGAAGATTTTATTTAATCCAAAATGTTCGTAATTACTCTAGACACACAACTGCATTCTTAGAGATAAATGGGGACGTTTAAACTATATAGAGAATTTCAAAACAAAACTCAGTTTTATTAATAGTCTGGTATGAAAAAAATAGATTTTTAGCCATAAATTTTGATTGGAAAGAGATATTGGGATAATTTTTTCACATAAATTATTTTTGTGACTTCACTTTTTTGTAAAAAATATAAAAGCATAATTGTGGAAAAAATAAATTTCGTGAAAAAAATCAAAGGGGTACCTTTGTTGTTTTGATGACAAAAACAGTTAAATAATTTTTGCGCTGAGCTGGAAGAATTTTTGCAAATAAATGCTATGTCATATGAAGCCAGATGTGCAATTTTTAATTGATTTCTTTTTTACAACAACAACAATTTTTGAGTCATTTTTTGAGTAAAAAGTCAATGTTTTGGACCTTTTTTGACATAATAAAACATATATACACTGACTTAACGGTACAGTTCAACCTATTTTTGTGAAGTGAATTTATTGATTTTTTGAACAAAAAAAAAATTTGAATGAAATATATTAATGGACAGCGGAGATAATTGCATCGAAAAATTTCGGAGAGGGCGTGACAAAAACTAAGTATGTTATATTTTAAGTTGGAATGATTTAATATGTGTGCCTAGTTTTTGTTATTTTAGTTTAGTCATTGAGCGAAATCCGTTGAGCCATTTAGATTTGTTTAAAGGCCAAACTATCAGAAAATGAGTTTTATTACTATAGACAAACCACCTCTCTACTTTTAAGTGAGGTGCACTATTATTATTATTATTATTATTATTATTATTATTATTATTATTATTATTATTATTATTATTATTATTATTATTATTATTATTATTATTATTATTGTTATTATTATTATTATTATTATTATTATTATTATTATTATTATTATTATTATTATTATTATTATTATTATTATTATTATTATTATTATTATTATTATTATTATTATTATTATTATTATTATTATTATTATTATTATTATTATTATTATTATTATTATTATTATTATTATTATTATTATTATTATTATTATTATTATTATTATTATTATTATTATTATTATTATTATTATTATTATTATTATTATTATTATTATTATTATTATTATTATTATTATTATTATTATTATTATTATTATTATTATTATTATTATTATTATTATTATTATTATTATTATTATTATTATTATTATTATTATTATTATTATTATTATTATTATTATTATTATTATTATTATTATTATTATTATTATTATTATTATTATTATTATTATTATTATTATTATTATTATTATTATTATTATTATTATTATTATTATTATTATTATTATTATTATTATTATTATTATTATTATTATTATTATTATTATTATTATTATTATTATTATTATTATTATTATTATTATTATTATTATTATTATTATTATTATTATTATTATTATTATTATTATTATTATTATTATTATTATTATTATTATTATTATTATTATTATTATTATTATTATTATTATTATTATTATTATTATTATTATTATTATTATTATTATTATTATTATTATTATTATTATTATTATTATAACTATTATTATTATTATTATTATTATTATTATTATTATTATTATTATTATTATTATTATTATTATTATTATTGTTATTATTATTATTATTATTATTATTATTATTATCATTATTATTATTATTATTATTATTATTATTATTATTATTATTATTATTATTATTATTATTATTATTATTATTATTATTATTATTATTATTATTATTATTATTATTATTATTATTATTATTATTATTATTATTATTATTATTATTATTATTATTATTATTATTATTATTATTATTATTATTATTATTATTATTATTATTATTATTATTATTATTATTATTATTATTATTATTATTATTATTATTATTATTATTATTATTATTATTATTATTATTATTATTATTATTATTATTATCATTATTATTATTATTATTATTATTATTATTATTATTATTATTATTATTATTATTATTATTATTATTATTATTATTATTATTATTATTATTATTATTATTATTATTATTATTATTATTATTATTATTATTATTATTATTATTATTATTATTATTATTATTATTATTATTATTATTATTATTATTATTATTATTATTATTATTATTATTATTATTATTATCATTATTATTATTATTATTATTATTATTATTATTATTATTATTATTATTATTATTATTATTATTATTATTATTATTATTATTATTATTATTATTATTATTATTATTATTATTATTATTATTATTATTATTATTATTATTATTATTATTATTATTATTATTATTATTATTATTATTATTATTATTATTATTATTATTATTATTATTATTATTATTATTATTATTATTATTATTATTATTATTATTATTATTATTATTATTATTATTATTATTATTATTATTATTATTATTATTATTATTATTATTATTATTATTATTATTATTATTATTATTATTATTATTATTATTATTATTATTATTATTATTATTATTATTATTATTATTATTATTATTATTATTATTATTATTATTATTATTATTATTATTATTATTATTATTATTATTATTATTATTATTATTATTATTATTATTATTATTATTATTATTATTATTATTATTATTATTATTATTATTATTATTATTATTATTATTATTATTATTATTATTATTATTATTATTATTATTATTATTATTATTATTATTATTATTATTATTATTATTATTATTATTATTATTATTATTATTATTATTATTATTATTATTATTATTATTATTATTATTATTATTATTATTATTATTATTATTATTATTATTATTATTATTATTATTATTATTATTATTATTATTATTATTATTATTATTATTATTATTATTATTATTATTATTATTATTATTATTATTATTATTATTATTATTATTATTATTATTATTATTATTATTATTATTATTATTATTATTATTATTATTATTATTATTATTATTATTATTATTATTATTATTATTATTATTATTATTATTATTATTATTATTATTATTATTATTATTATTATTATTATTATTATTATTATTATTATTATTATTATTATTATTATTATTATTATTATTATTATTATTATTATTATTATTATTATTATTATTATTATTATTATTATTATTATTATTATTATTATTATTATTATTATTATTATTATTATTATTATTATTATTATTATTATTATTATTATTATTATTATTATTATTATTATTATTATTATTATTATTATTATTATTATTATTATTATTATTATTATTATTATTATTATTATTATTATTATTATTATTATTATTATTATTATTATTATTATTATTATTATTATTATTATTATTATTATTATTATTATTATTATTATTATTATTATTATTATTATAATTATTATTATTATTAGTAAGAACTAAGTTTTTTTATAGCACAACATAAATACATTCAATATAAATATAACCTTCCAATTCTAACCTCTTGTTGAAAACCCGGAGGCACGAAATCGAATTTAGACTAAGGCATTCTTGGGCAAAGCTGCTCAGAATTGTTCGAAGAATATTTTCTGCACCAAGGATTTTTTTTAGTTTTTTCATCCATAGAAATTGGCCCGCCCAATATACACATTATTTTGAACTAAATTTTTTATTACTGCATTTTTTTAACCTTGTGATTTAAAGTTGATACTTTTATATACTAACTCATATTTAACCCTTAAATGGTACATCTCAAAAAAATAGCACTATCAGTACATCTGGTCCCACACCACACTAACTTAAAATGCTAAAAAACACAAATTTTGTTAGAAATGTATTTTTTTTTTGGAACATCTAAAGTAATGTTTTTTTTTCCTATTTAGAAAGAATTTATTGAATTATTTTGAATAATTGAAATGAATTGCACTTCAAATTGAATGATAAGTATTATATACTCTTTTGTTTTTTTGTTCTGGTCCCACATACCAAGTGTCTTAATTAAGGGTTAAGACTCTACTGTACTAAAATTTCCCTTTTAGCTTTTTGGTTTAAATTTAAATACAAAACAAATCCTACACCGTTCTTTTTAGCTTTTTGGTTTAAATTTGAGAACAATTTTATATTTATTTTTGTTTTTAATACAACTAAGACTAAATTCTAGTACATTTGGATAATACATTTAGATATGGACCCGTAAAAAGTTAGACTAGCAGTGCTGAGACTTAATTTAGGTGATTTGGTTCATATGTTTGTTTATTGCTTCTATTACGCATAGCGCAATAGCCCAGTGGTTAGACTACACTCTCAAAAATCTTGACTTATTTCTAGTAAATTCTGCATTTTTAATATGACGACACCGAAACTGTATTAATATTTAATCAATGCTATATATTAAAATTTATTTTTATTCCTTCATTGGACTAAATCTTAATACATGCTTTTATTACAATATTTTCGACAAAAATAAAAAAGAACGAAACCTGTGGGATTCGAACCCACTACGTTAAGGTTTTAAGTTTATGGCTCTACCAACTGTTCTTTGAAGCCACATGTATAAAGAAATGATGAACATGCATAAGAACCGAACCAAGCCGAACGCTGCATTTAGAGAGTATTCCAACATGTATTAAAAATTATTCCAGGTTTTTTTAACATTTCTAGCATTTTAAAGAGTTTAAATTCTAGCAGAAAAAGTATTAAAAATTCATAATTCCAACGATTGGATTAAAAATTAGTCCAAGATTTTTGAGAGTGGAGATAACTTACAAACAGGATGTCGTGGGTTTGAATCTCCAGGTGTTTGTTTTTTAATACTTTAATCTACGCATCTATTAAATTTTAAACCAAAAGTGTATTAAAACTATATCTTAGTATTTTGCAAATACTAGATTTGAAACGAAAGCTGGTGTGGACTTATATGTATGTAGTACAGAAAAGTTTCAATTTTAGTACAAGATTTCTAACCATGTAGTACTGTGTAACAGAAAACTTCTGTGATCGTAAATTTTTCAAAGATTTTTATTAATAACAATCTAGTTTTTAAAGTATCAAGCAACAAAATGATTTAGATTGATTAATTGTTTTTGGTAATCTTCTGTTTAGGTTTCTGTGTTTAAGTTGAAGTGTAAGAAAAAAAAAATTCTGTTCTAGAATTTCAATTCCAACAGCAACTCATAAACCTATCCATAATGATGATTGATTAAGGGCAACGTGTTTGATTGTTTTAACCTATTTTCAAACGTATTCAGCTTTTTTTAAGGCGTAGACTTAATCATAGCCTTAAATGGGCAAAGAAAAAAAAATTAATTTTCCAAATCCACAGACGAAATTTCTTTGAATTATGTCAAGTATAAAAAAAACGAGGTTCAAACAAAACCTAACTAGACCACAAGCAAGAACAGGCATTAAAACCTTTAAATACCCAATTTAATTGTATACCTGATTTTCTTTTGCTCTTGATTTTCTGCTTGTCTATCTAATGTTTAATCATAGCTTACTGCTTGTTTTTACCATGATTAAAAAAATTACTTTCATCAATTTTGTGGCTAATGTTTTTCCGTATACTCGATTAAGTGGCTTAAAAGAAGAGTCAGTTGTAATTAGTGTTGTTAAATAAAATAAAATGCAAAAACTAGTTTTTTGAAAATATTGATTTTTAAATAACTGTTTTTTCAAATGATTTAAATTAAAAAAACCGATAAATATCGGTAAATCAATTTTCCATAACCACTCATAACGAGATTAAAACTCAAAAATTTAAATTTGAGAAACCTTACGAATAACACATTAAAATCAGGGGTTGGAAAATTACTTGTTTTAATTTTTTCTTTTTTGCTAAAAATGTTTTTATTCAAAAACTTTTTTTTGGTTTTAATTTTGAAAAAAATGTTTTTTTTTTGATTTTGATCAAAAACTTCTGGTTTCAAATGTGTTTGCTCTTAGAACAAAATTTACTAGTAAACCCGTGTGGCATTAAAACTCCGAAATCAAACACACCTAGATTTTATTTCAAGCTATTTAATAGATTTTCAATCTTTTGCAATATACGCGGTAGTGCACGTGCAGCGACGATATAATGTTAGCATATTCAATTTGATACCCAAATTTATTTATTTAGTATACAGGAGTAAAAATATTTCCTGATTTCCAGTTAAAAAAATGCTTGAGCAATTTTCAATTTCTTATTAAATCTTTATGTAAATTTTTAAAAATTAAAAAATTTTCCTACCAACAGTTTAGAAATGTTTTTTCAGCTGTAAGAAATCATTCCATTATCACTTTGATATTGAATGTATCAATTCATAGTTTTAGCTGTGAAATTATAAAAGATTATTCGTCAGTACAACAGTTTCATAGCTATTAGCCGATAGGTGGCGCTAAATACCTCTCATATTTTTAGGCATATGCTGAAGTTAAGAAGAGAAAAGGCAACATAACACCAACAATTATATGCAAACTTCAACTAGCTATAACTTAAAAAATATAAATTTTTAGGAAATAAACAGTCCAGTTTGCACATCTACAGGTCTAAACCTAACAGACCATACTAAATTTATTAAGAACTTGTACTAAAAAAGTCTTACGCCGGACAAAATTTATATATAAAAATTTTGAAAACAATATAAACATTTTCACGTTTTTATTTTTAAAATAAATTTCGTTAAAATTTTAAATTCATCAAAGTTCATGAGAGCAATGAATTGAAGGCAACATATTTTGTTAAAAATTGTTCTTTGATTATACTTTATTTCTGAACCAAATATTTTTTCTTCCCGTAAAGAAATTTATTTTTGAACAAAATTATTTTGTGCACACTCGTATTTTATTGGTAACAATTAGATTTCAGTGGATCTGTGTGAAAAGTATTTGGATATACTTTTACACCTAAGCTTTTAGTTTTTTAAAGTGTAGCGTCATTTCAAAAATACCGTAACAATAGATAATTTGAAAATTTTCTAGTAGAACTGTGCCAGGTGCGTGTGTAGCGGCCATTAAATATAAAAAGTAGAGATGCATGACAAGTGCTAAGTTCCCTCCATTGCAGCATAAAGTGTCGAAGCTTGGCAATTTTAAAGTTTATTTTTTTTTTAAAAAATACACTTTTAGAGCTCTCCAAAAAAGCCCATTTTCACCTTCCCCCCACCAAACTTGACAACAATAAGTTGACTTTATGAGTGTTTCAATTTAGTATTTCAAATCTTGCTAATGGCTAAAGCAACATAAGTAGCAACTATAACACTGAAACCACCAACACTGTGGGCACCAATAAAACCATAAAAAAGCAGAAAAAAACAGCAGGCAAAAGCAACAATTAAACAATAAAAAATGTTCTCGTGCCAATCTGTAATTCACAAGAATGTTAAAGCGATAGTAATCGTGTGTAGCTGTTGTTGTTGCTGTTTCTTGTAAAGCTTTATCTTTTCTGTTATTGCTTTTGTTTTTGTTGTTATGCTTCAAGTACTACTTTATTGCTTAGCAACCGTTAAATGCTTTATTTCTTTCTTAAGCTTGTTGTGTGTTTTTTTTGTTGTTTTATTAATTTAGCTATCAATTAAATTCTTTAAATTTTTTAACCTTCTCTTGCGGTCTTGGCTATTTTTTCCCTTACTATAAATCGATTAATGCATCAATTTGTAATTTATCTCAGCAGCGCCATCATAATTTTTATCGTATTGTAATTTTTTATTATTACATTAATTATTAGAGATTATTTTATAATTTCTTTACTCAGTAGAAGATATCATGGCCATGATCCATAACTCAACATTTTCAAAGCGCATGCAACTAGTGTTATTAGATGTCTCTATTTTCTATTTCATACATTCACTGAAGTGCCCAGTTGTAAGTTCCGTGTAACCGTGTTTTGTTTTTTTTTATTCAAGATGCAAAGCACGTAAAACAAAATGACACATTAATATTAGCAATTCAAAAAGGTGAACTTTATAAAAAAAATTTTCAAAGCACTAAATTCTTACAATGGCCCAAAAGACTACGTTTGCATTTTGAGGACATTTTTGAGTAATTTTTTAATTTTCTAATCTTGCAACATCTATGCATATTTTTTGGTATAAATGTCTTAAAGAAATTCTAAAAAATATTATATGCATATGCAAAATTCCAAGCATTTGTGTAAAAAAGTTGTTTTTGTGTAAAGTCGATAATTTTTTGTGTAGAAAAATTCAACAAAAAGCATCAAACGGGTCTATACATTGATGTGTTGAACCCACCTCAGACGAAGAAAAACAGCCGCAAACCATTATAGTTATTACCACCTCCATGCTTAACGGCTTTTGATTTTCAATTTTCTTTCCATGCCATTTTGTCATATAATTATAAAATAATACATTTCGATGTACATTAAAATTATTGAAAATTCGAAGGGAGATTATTTAAGTTAAGATTTTGTTTTGCAAAGGATACAGAAACTGAGTTCATGTGTAAGATACACGGAGAAAACTGTTTGCTAAATTTGTATTGTGGCTAAGCAAAACTTGCGTTGTTTCAATTTATAATAACTAAGCAAATATTTGCTTGAATTAGGTATAAATTTGCTTTTCCAGTTAACAATAACTGAGCAAATATTTGCTTGTATTAAGTACAATGTACTGCACATCCAATTTACAATAACTTAACAAATGTTTGCTCGAGTTAAGTAAAAATTTGCTAGTCCAATTAATAATAACTAAGCAAATATTTGCTTGAATTAAGTAAAAATTTGCTTTTCAGTTTATAATAACTTAGCAAAATTTTGCTTGAATTTAATCAAAATTTTGTTTTTTCCTAAATAAACGAGGAGTGATTGCAATTTAGCAAACTTTTTCTAAAATCACATTGTGATTGAGCAAAGTTTTGCTGATTTGCTTTTAAGCAAAACATTTGCTTGATTTAAGCAAATTAATTTTCTCCGTGTATTGAAGCACAAATTTCTGTACACAATTTTGATTTTCAATTTAATTTTCGTAACGAAAGTAATACTTCAAAAGTCATCCTTAAAAACTTGATACCTGGAGTTACCAACTTATATGTTGGATGCATCGATTTATTGTTGTTTCGTAGCTCCATACAACATTTGACCCCCTTTTCTTATAAGCACTTTAAGATCATGATCAGTTTTTATTCTTGGAATAAATGAATTGAATTTTTGGAAAATATAACCTCGCTGCCATAATTATAGTCGTTATATTTGAAACCCTCAAAAATGTACACTTGGCACGCCCACCGCCCATTTCACTGAAAATTTGGATTAAAAATTTCTTAAAAGCTGAAAGTTGGGAAACGTAAAATTTGGTATCAGAGTTTGAACAGTTATTAGCTATAGATATCAAACGCTGAAATAAACAAATTTGGACAAGAGGGCGTAGCAACTCCCATAAATTTTTTTATAAAATTCCAATAACCCCAGAAATTCAGATGCACAATTTTCGTCGTTTTTTTTAATATACATACTATATAACAAATGCCTCACCTTAAAATGAATGAATTTGGGCAAGTATATAAATTTTTGTTATAAAATTGGAGTTTCTCGAA
Source organism: Dichetophora obliterata (assembly GCA_963920525.1). Classification (NCBI taxonomy): domain Eukaryota; kingdom Metazoa; phylum Arthropoda; class Insecta; order Diptera; family Sciomyzidae; genus Dichetophora; species Dichetophora obliterata. The sequence goes on from OY986435.1 coordinate 48,665,146, forward strand.
AAATGTAGATGATAGAGTTATCAAATTTTTCGTTTGTTTTAATTAACACAAGAAATGACCTCAAAAGAAATAAATTTGGACAAGGGGCAGTTTTTTAATAAAATTTAAATACCTCCATGAAAACTGAAATTCAAATGAAAGAGTAGTAAAATTTGCTCAATTATTTCATAATTTTTTAAAATTTTTCATAATTAATACGAGGAATTAATACTCACCACAAAAAAATAATTAATTAAAAATTTGTATTTGCTAGTTTTAAATAATTGCATATATTTAGTTTTATATTTTTGGGTTAATAGCTCATTTCCGATAAGCATTAATTTAATATGTTAAAAACATTTGGTATTTATTTGCATCGTTGTTTTTTTTAAATAATTGGTCATTTCAACCAATTAACATAATGTTGCATTTCTTTTGTGAAGCAAGTGTTTTTGTTGTTGCTTCTTTTAATCTTGTTGCAATAGTGAGGGTCTTAGAGGTTGGTTTTTGTTTGGTATTTGTAGCTTTGGTAGCTAATTTCATTTTCGTTTTTGTTTTGTTTTTTTTTTTGTACACGTTTGTAAATGCAAAACTAGAGCAGCAACAACAGCAATAGCAGCGTAAAGGTCATTGAATGATTGCGTTATTTCAGTTTTTTAATGAAACTAATTATGCATATCTTTTGCACGCAAAACTACCAATAAAGCGTACTAAGAAATGAGAGGTTTGAATATTAATAATTTTTTATAAGGCATAGCCTGTTTTAATATTCAATACAACTTGTTTTATTTGTTGCTTTTTTTTTTGCTTTTCTTACAACTTTAGCTTGCACAAAACTTAACTTGAAAAAGATGTTGACATCGACACCATCTTCAAGACGCTCTTTTGGCACATGCAAGAAAAGTTGCTATGATTAATGTTGCCAACATGATGATAATTATTATGATGATGAGATAGATCAATGCGTTCATTGCGTGTTGTATTGAGCTGTTGTTTTGACTGACAAACTAGTGAAATATTGAACAAACTGACTTGAAGTGTTCAGGCACAATAATTATTATGATCATGTAGCAAGACAACAATACTTTATACTCCAAAAAATATACGCTTGAATGAAGCTGTCTTTTAAGCTGTTTGTTTGCAATATTTTTTATGTCATCCAACAATTTATATTGCCAACATTTATATTGTCTGTCTAATTAAGCGACCTCAATTTTGGTCAAATGTAAATTGATTTTTTTCGTCAATATTACTCAAGTTCAGACAAATCATTTATTCATGAAAATATATGATAATAAAGCTGCATATAAAGCAATATTTTCAGCTACTGAAGAAAGCTCTTTTTCATATAGGTACAAAATTAATTAGGAGGGAAGAAAAAAAAGTTGTGTGAAATATTTTTTTAAACAAATATTACTTAAATTTTTAGAGTGACAACATATAAGTCTGTCATCATAAGTCTTGTCACAGTTTCATCATTTATTTTTTAAGTATAGTTTAAATATTGATCTGCAGTATGTTTTTGTTTATGTTTGTAATAATTAATTTGGGTGTGCTGCGTAACCTGCATGTTTGGCTGCGTTTTAGCTTGTTTGCATTGCTGTATGTTTAACAGACTGTTTGTTACACTGGTTGTTGTTGTATGTAAAAATAGCAAACACAATAAATTAAATACAAAAACTCACAACTCTGGCAATATTTGTATGCATATTTATTGTTGTTATTTGCACATGCTTGTGCTTTAGTTTTATTGACACAAAAGTATCACAAGAATTACGAAAGCTCGCACCATCATTTACAACGAAAACCACTGCAAAGTGGTGTCAGTCAACAATAACAACAATATGGTGCATATATAGGTCACATGCGCCGTGCATACAAACAACACCATGTTGTTGCTGGACTGAACTGCAGCCCGATTATGAAAAAGAAAAAATGCAAACTTTAGAAAAGCAAACAAAAAACAAAAGACTTAAGAAACGAACTTGCTCGTTTTATTCAGTCAAATTGAATTGATTTATTTATTGTTGATTGTTGTTTTTTGACGAGTTAATTGATTAAATCAAGAATGTAAAGTTGTATATTAGAGCTTTTGATTGATTTGCTTATAAGCAATGTTTTAGCTGAGCACTACGTGAAATGCAGTGTCTTATGTTTTCGGGTAAATAAATACTACCAACGAATATTACCCAAAAAATATTATGCAAATGAAATTGTCTTTAAAATGCATATTTTACATTTGCTTTTTATAGTTATTGTGGTAATTTTTCTTTACATCCAGCTAGTTTAAACGTGTTAGTAAAATTAAAAAAAGAGTTTCAACCAAGATTTTGTTATAAGTAAATGTAGTTAACTAACAGCATACTTTCTTATGGCAAAATAAATATAAGGGGTCATTCAGCCTAACAAAAGTGCGTCGATGAACTCAATTCAACTTTTGTGGATGAAGCACCATCACAAACCTCTGTATATCGATGGTACACAGAATTCAAAAGGTGCTCACTGACGAATTTCATGAAGGGCGTTCCAAATCTGTTGTTGTGTCTTAAAAAATTGATACTGCGAGCGATCTGATAACGTTTGATCGTCATTTGACAGAGCGTGAGATTAAGGCATCCCTGGATCTCTGCATCCAACATACACGCAGAGAAAAAACATAGTTGCAATAACTATGTTTTAAGAGAACCATAGTATGATTCGGATTATGATTGTTGCTAACATGTTCTTAAACATGTAATATTTTCTTTGATCATGATAAAATGATAACAACAACCATATTTAGAAAAGGAACTTTTTTGTAGGAACCAAAATATTATTGAAACAATCATTATTTTTTTATTGGGCCGAAAATAGAATGTTTGCATCAACTATATTATGAATTTATTTTTAGGATCCAGAATATTATTGAAACAATAATTTTATTTTTTTTTTATTTTCATGCACTCTAATTTTCACAGCTATTGATTAAGATATCTCCAGAGGTTTGCCATTGTCTGGGCTGAAGAGAAATATTAATTCAATAGAAAAATCTTTTTGATAAAATTTTCTGTCCGAGCTGGGGTTTGAACCGCGGCTTTTTCGCTTGCGAGCCACGCACACTACCAGTAAGCCACAGCTGCTTCTACATTAAGTGCATTGTCACAAAAATAGCAATATTTGTGATAAAAAAAATATGGTCAGAATTGCAAAATATATTTACGGTAAATAGAAACATGTTTGCTACAATTAAAGTTGAAAATCACTTTTCTGCGTGCTGTTTTTAGGATAATGCGATTTAAAACAAAACACAATAATTGAACAGTTGACAAACGAAACAGCACATAGCCAGGAATCGATAAAACTTATTGTGTATGAATGAAGTGAAAGTTTTTCCTGCAAACTGTTTAGACACAATAAATTCTTTCGATTTTTGGTTATGTTCTGCTTCGTTTGTGAACAATCAAAGAATAGTTCAGACAAACATTCAAAATTCGAACATGTTTGTTTCTATAATAGTATTCACATTTATCATGATTGACAGAACTACAACATTTTTGTTGCAACTAATAGTTGAGGCAATCATAGTATTTTGACGATTTCAATGATGTTATGATTTCAACTATAATGTTATTTTTGGTGCCACCATTAGTAAATTATGACTTTATTAAGGCAAAAATTTGTGTTTGCAGAAACAATACAATAATTTTAGTAAAAAAAAATGTTTGTAGTAATCATGTCTCAACCATGTCATTTCTCTGCGTGTACATACATACGATTTTACATTAATATATAATTATTTTTTTAAATTTTTATTTTTAAAAAATTTTCATACATTCGAAAATGATTTATATGATTGATTTAACAAAAATTGTGGCACTCTTATTTATCAAAGCGAAGTAAAAATTTTTTACAGCTATGATGAGATAGTTTGCTCTTAAACAAAACCAATCACACTCAGAAAAATACCTACCTTTTTGTGATAACAAATTTCTCTATTTTCGATAGTTGTTAGCAACTTTCTCTATTTCAAATAAAATTTTTTCAATAAAAATAAATTTTCACATATTCGAAGAAATATTTCATATATCTAATTTTAAGAGAACAAATTTTAGAAAATAAAAAGTTTTCTCTATTGTATATAAGCCCCAGTAGTTATTTTGAAGTCAATTGGACAAATCAACTACTTAATTTCTAGTTCAATTTGTACTTGCTATGAAATGGTACAAAAACCTTTCAGCTTAGAACGATTCACATTGTTTTTATTTTGTGTTCCAAAATTTTTACTGACAATCATTACTTAAATCTGAAAACGTGTTTTGGCATTTTTTTCAGTTGCAAACTGTTTTAGGTAAATCAATTTAAGGAACTGAAAAAAGGGTATTTTTTGCATCTATACTTCTATACTATTATATAAAAGGCTTCTCACGTGTCTGCGACGACGCTAAACCTAAAAACTACTGAACCGATTTTAGTAATTCTTTCACTAATGCTACATGTTTAACTTAAAATTATGCATCATTTATTTTTTTAAATTATTCTAAATAGTTATTAAAATATTAATTTGCAAAGTAGCCAAAAAAACCAAACATACAAATCATTGCTTCATTAAATTGTTAGACACAGAAACAGCATAAGCCCAGTGGGCATTTGAGCTAGCGATACGCAAAAAAATGCATGCTAGTAGTGCTTTTATTGGCGTCAATATACCTTCCATGATCGCTGCATTGATGAGTGCTTCTGTAAGGCCTACCTTTTAAAGGTTTGGAGTCTTTTCCTGTTATTTTATATGAAAAAATTTTAAAAAAATTTTGAAAAAATTATAAATGATCAGATTAAAAAATAAAATCAAATCTTAAAGAAAAAACAAAAAAAAAAATTTTTTTTGTCCGAGTTGGGACGCGAACCCAGGTCTCCGAAATCTAACACATTGCATATCACATTATATGAAAACTTTTATATGGAAAAATTCTAAGTCTTTTCTATTATTTTTGTATGAAGAAATTTACAAAAAAAATTCAAAAAAATTTTTAAAATTAACAGAAAAATTTGTAAAAAAATGTAGATTTTAAAACAAATACAAAAAAAATTTTATTTGGTCCAAGCTGGTTTGCGAACCCGCGCTCGCGTAAGCTTACTTTCATTTGTAATGATGCAAAATAAGCTGAAGTTTGTTAACAACTGAGGTGGACGAGTGGGTAAGATGCCAGGCTGCCAGATGGGAGGACGCTGGTTCGAATCTGGAAATTGTCAAAACTTTTTTTATTTCAAGTTGATATTTATATTGCTTTTTTTTCTAATGTATATTCTAAAGAAGGGCTTCTAGCAGGCTTCTGTAGAGTCGCGAGAGAGGAAGGCCTAGAAAATGTTCTCGTTTCACATAAAAAAGTTTATGGGTTTGGAAACGAGACCGCAAGGGCTAAGAAATCCATATGATGGCCTGCTGGAAGCGCTTCAAAGACCTGCTTTTGGCCACTGGGAAGCTTTATCTATTTTTTCCTCTGCTTTAGTGTTTCTCAGTGTTTCTATTGCGGTGTCGGGTAGCTTTGCGCATTTATACTCTCCCATATTGAGTGCGTACAAGGCTCATTTATAAGGTTGTGGCACTTGAGAGCAAGCTCGGTCGAACTGTCAGAATGGATGAAAAGAAAGCAAGAAAATTAATGCATAAAACAAAGAAAAGCACAGTGACAGTTCAAGCAAAGGCCGAAAAAGAGTGAATTTCTCTCAAGTGCCACAACCTTACAAATGAACCTTGAGTATGTATTAATGAGCGCTTTAAAGAGCATGCTAAAAACAACCCAGTGGTAAATGGACACATGACGTAACCAAGTATTTATTAAATACAATGTAGTTGCGAGGCCTGCAACACGTGTACACAATTCTAAATTACAATTTTTCGGGAATGGACGCTAAACCACTGCTGACATCTACCTTACGCAGTAAACCGCTTTTATTTTAAATTTATTTTAAATGTAAGACTGATTTTAAAGTGTATGCGCATTAGTTAATAGGTATTGCTTAAAAAGTACCGCTAGATGTAGTGTCAGAAAAAATTCATTAGTTAAATCTTTAGACTAAAATTATTGCAACAATGTATAACCCAAAACTACTTATTTTAAATTATGATTTTAGAAAATTATAAATCTTTCAAAAACCTTTTATTCGTGTTAAATAAAACAAAATGTAAATTTTGTTGTTATATGAAACGAAAATAGATTTCCGAGGGAAAATATTATCGAGATATAGTATATCTATATCTATACTATTATCGCTAAACCGTATATTACAATTTTATACTTTTGATAATTCTTTGAATATTTAATTCCTATGATAATTTCTAGTGCCATAGCTTACTAATTTTTTCGAAAAATTTATTCTTTAATTATTACAAAAGTCACGTAGTTTATTTGATGCTTACATTCAACAAGCAGCACAATTGCTTCAGCACAATTGCTATTGAGCTTCTCTCAATATAACACGACTGCCTGTTACGTTGTGTAGTTGCTTTCAGGGAGATTCTTGCTGTCATACAGTGTTGATTAATTTGATTTGCAAATGTCTTGAAGGGAGTTGCCAGAATTCAGTTATAATCATAAATTATGTTTTATAGCATTGCCAGCTAACTTTTCCAGACTTAAGAATGTATTAGTCTATCTATATATGCTATCTACCTTATAGGAACAAACTAACTTGTTTTTAAAAACAACTAATTAAAAAACTAATTTAAAATAAACTAGCTTATGAAATACTTTGAATTATATTAACTCGGCATCCACTTCAAATTTGAATAGTTTTTATTGCATTACATATGAAGTAATTGAAAAACTACTTCAAAACAAGTGGCTTTAAAACTACTTTAAATTATATAAAGGCGGCTAGTACTCTGATTTTGACATGTTTTAATTGCAAATTTTTATTATATTACAGGTTTATATCTATTTAACCATGCTATTTCATCAAATATTATTAACTTTAGGCTTTCACTAATATGAATTTATGTATTTTTTTTACAACAATAAAATAAATGATCTCTTTGATGTATAGCAATTTAAAATTTTTACGCTTTTAAATTCATCTTCAGTAAGTGGAATATTAACTAGTTTTCAATTGATTTATTTTAAAGTAATTAAAAAATAATTTAAATTTAACTAATTTGGTAGTTGAAAATATATGCAGTCTTAAATTGATTTATTTTAAATAGTTAAGAAAATAATTAAAATTCAACTAATTTAACAAGTAGTTGAAAACATATGCAGACGAAAGTAAATTGACTTATTTAGCGGACATCACCATACAAAATATGTTAGTTCGTTCTATGGAAAAAAGTCAGAATTTCAAGTAGCTGTGGTCGACAAAAAACTACTTTTTCAACTTCTTTTAAAATAGTTGATTTTCCTACAGGGTATCTATACTTTTGGGTCCAAGACATTAGAAGGTATAGGCGCAGGGGTGTACGGGCCAAGAACCAAGCACTTTGAACCTATGGGGACAACACCCAGTATCTTCTAAGCGGAAATCCTAGCAATACAGCTGTGTGCACAATTCAATCTGGACCGTAAATACAAAGGTCAGGATATAGTTGTGATGTCAGACAGCCAAGCAGCAATCAAAGCATTAGTTTCTTATGAGATATCATCGAGAATAACATGGGAATGCCTAACAAAACTCAACGAACTAGGCAAGAATAACACTGTTACTATACGGGTCCCATGACACAAAGGAATACAGGGTAACGAAGAAGCCGATGGTCTAGCGCGACAGGGTGCAGCCACAAAATTTATAGGACCAGAACCATTCTGCGGATTGGGCACACATTCTATAAAAGAAGAACTAAGCAGGGAGGAGAGGCATAAACGTTCAAACCTTTGGAAAAGCCTCCCAAAGCTAAGACAATCCAAATTGCTCCACAGAGATTTTAACACTCGGAGAGCAAAATTGTGCATAAGCTTAGGCAAATCGAATCTTAGGATTCTAACGGGGTTCCTTACAGGACACTGTAAACTCAAATACCACCTGATGAAATTGGGCATAGAGACCGATAGTAACTGCCGTTTCTGTGAAAAAGCAGAGGAGACTCCAATACACCTACTTACAAACTGCGACGCCGTGGCTCGCAGACGTAAACTAGCACTGGGGAATTATGAGCTGAGTCTAGAGCAGGTTTCATCCCTTGAACCTAAGAATATTTTCAAATTCATTAGAGAAATAGGGCTGGATGAAATTCTGTAATCCGCAAACCCAGCGGAGCTTTGAGAAGGAGGTACAATATATCTCATTTAGGTCGCAGTACGCATCTCCACCACACAACATTAACATTAACATCTATACTTTTAAAAGCGTTGTGACACTTCACGGATGTTTGACAATCACACGAGAGTCACTGAACCGATTTGGACGATATAGGTACCAAACGATTTTTTATTTTAACGAAATCGTGATAGGCTATTAATATTTTGCCACTCCTACTTTTCACGTCTACAATATGCTGAAAATGCTATATTTCAGACGATTTGGTTGTACAAGTATAAAATTTGGTAATATTATTTATATGGTTACTTTCGACAGCTGCACTAAAAATGCCACGCCCCCTTTAACCCTCATTTCGTTGACCATTGTTTCTTTGTTTTATTTTACCGGTTGATATCGATGATGATACACGTGCATAAAATGATTTTTGGTTTGGCGTTTTCCTTTATTTTTAGTGTGTATGGTGTTTTTTTATACATTCTCCATTGAATGCGTTCGAAATAGTTTGTAAAAGGTTTTAAGAACGTATCCAATCTCATTCATTTGTTTTAAATGAGTTGAATTGCAACTGAGAATTTGTATGGGAAATGAAATGACTTCGCTTCTCATTTAGCTGAATGGGCTGAAATGAGTCATTTGACCAAATGTTAAAGTATACGACTAAAATTTGATAATGTTGTTTGTAATATTTGAAATTTTTATTTCACAGAAATTATTTTATAAGCTATTGAATATTGTAAAAAATGTAACAATTTGAAAAATAAAATTTTATACAAAAAATAATAGGGGGTGGTAGCCTATGATTTTTAATGATAGAAACTGTTTATTGAATTTTGTGTTAAAATTAAACATTTTTTCAGATAAATGATTTGTACTATAAAAGAATGGGAAAAATGGAAATTGAAAGAAAAAAAATTTAAAAAATTACTTTTAGCGTATTTCTTAGCACAAACTGTTTTGTGAAAACAATATAAAACATTGAATTTTTGAAGTAACGGTTAATCTTTTCCCATTTCTCCAAATTCACTTAGTTGGCCTTTCAGACAAAGGAAATTTGAAGAACATCGATTTGAAAATGGCCTAGATGCTTGCTAACAAATTAAAAAATGGAAATTTCAATCGCTTTTTTTTCATTTTAAAGCCTAGTACTCTGTTCGTTTGCGTGAAATTTCGCTGGCAACATCTATTTATTTGTTGCATGAATTTTCTGACTTAAAGTTTGTTGCAAGGAATTTCTATGGCAACGTTTCTCAGAGAGACTCAGAGAATAATTTGGGAGATTTCATATGATATCTCTCTTTTCACTTCAAAATAAATAGGCAGTACAATTAAATTGTCGTGAAAAAATGTTGCTCAGAAACATGTTGCGATAATTTCACGCAGCGGAACAGAGTACTGCTCTGACGAACATGTTGTGAAAATTTCCACGCTTGTTTCGCAGCTGTCAAATATTGTATGGAGATTTGAGTGGAATTTCACATGAAACTGAGCAGAGTACTATCCTCAGCTCTAAAGAAAATGTGTTGTATTGAGAAAATCTGTAGTTTTCAAAATATCGCAATACTTTTTATGTCATAATAACGGTAATTTTTTCAATATACTTTCCAAAAATCTTTCGTTTATCGTTATTTTTATTACTTTACTGAGAAAATCTATAGTTTTCGAGATATAGCCAAAAGTTTGATGTCATAATAATGGAAATTTTTCAAAACTTAAGACGAATATATTCATGTTCACAATCTAAGTTAAAAAAAAATTACATTTTGGATTTACAAATTTAAAAAAATTTGTACAAATATTTTTTATAGTCCTGTTACGCAGGACTTATTAAAAAATCAAAATTCAGAAAAAGCCAAGCAATTTTATGTCACCATAACAATTACTGTTAGAAGGTAATTTCTTAATTTCTTAATTCAATAAAGTAATTTCTTAATATTTAAAACAATTTTTAATTATTAAACAAACAAAAATATTTGTATATTTTGCATTTGAAGATAAAACGAAATACTTTAATTTTAACCTTCATCGGTCCCTTACATCTAGAAACAAATAGGTTCCTTGTGTGTAAATGTTACACACTTTTTTCCGGAGCAATATTTTCATCGATGAATGAAATGCATACAATCTTCTCGTTAAAAGTAATTATTTATTCATTATTTTATTCAATTTAAAAAAATAAAAATATTTTCAAATCGATTAGTCGAGTATAAAATCTATATACATAAAAGTGAATGTATGTATGTGGGTATTAGGGGTATTCTATTTTTTTAACCTATGTTTTACATGCCCATTCACGATGAGAAACATTAAAAAAATGTTAACTGCGTTTTTAGTTTTTTATTTCATTCAATAAAGTTCACGCACCAAACGATTTTAAAATTTACATGCGCATATACACACAAACATGTACATTTGCATTGGCAATGTATAGCTGTTGACCGCTTTTGCTATTTGTTTTCGTTTGCTTTTGTTTTGTTTTTGTTGTTTTACTTGAAACACAAACACACAAACATGTACATTTGCATTGGCAATGTATGACCGGTTTTGCTATTGACCGCTTTGCTATTTGTTTTCGTTTGCTTTCTAGTTCTTATAAAAATATTTACCGCTATTTTGCAGTCAGAACTGAGTACTTCTCTGCTTTTATTTTATCTCTGAAACCAAATTGATTGAAGCACTTCAGTTATTTTGTGCTCCTACGAAATATTTTCAGATGTAATAACTGATTTTCAAAATCTGAAACAAAACTTCCAACAAAGCGACAAAAAAATGAAAATTCCTAATATCAAATGGCGCGATGACATGCAGTATTTGTATGACCTTGGACAATACATTAAGTATTATCAAAAACATAACGTTTTTCCGTTCATTAACTTTCGAGTTTTACCATCGCTCAGTAACGCCCGTTGGAACTCCAGAGCTATTCTTGCATTGCTCACATTTATACTCCTTCCCAATCACAGAGAAAAACTTTTACCACTTTGTCAATTTATATGCAGTGCATGGTACGAAGTATGGTTTTCCGACCAACGTTTTCGCAACAATAATTTTGAATGCTTGGAAGAATCTGTGAAGCCGTTCAAAACTGCACATCAATGTTTAAATAGACACTGGGTGAAGGAAGATTCAGCCATTCCAAATTTAAAACGGTCTAATATATGTGCCGAACGAGCCATTAAAGAAGTGAAAGATTTATACAGTACGACCTCGCTCAACGCAACCCTCGCTACACGCAACTCCTCGATAATCTCAACACCCAAATTGTACGCAAAGTATAAATTGCAACAAAGTGCAGACCAAAATTTCCCAATTTTTAAAAAAATAAATTGAATAAAATGAAATTATGTTTCTGAACCTAAATTTTTCGATTCACTTTAATTTGAATGTGTAGAAAATGCATATTTTTTTTTTGGAAATAGGTCTATTGGCCAATATAAAATTTATCCTCGGTTTTTGCAATAACCTCAGATTTCGCAATTGGCTTGAATTTAATTGGTTGCGTTGAGCGAGGTCGTACTGTATTCGTTTTGTAAAAATGGACGAACCTTGAATTTGAAATTTATTTCTTCTAATGTCAAATTAAATAATAAATAAAAATATTTCCAATGTAAGAATTTTTTCATTTTCGTTTTCAAGTAAAACAACAAAAACAAAACAAAAGCAAACGAAAAGAAATAGCAAAAGCGGTCAATAGCTATACATTGCCAATGCAAATGTACATGTTTGTGTGTATATGCGCATGTAAATTTTAAAATCGTTTGGTGCGTGAACTTTTTTGAATGAAATAAAAAACTAAAAACGCAGTTATGATTTTTTTAATGTTTCTCATCGTTTACAGCCATGTAAATTTAAAAAAAAAAAAAAAAGTCATAATAGAATACCCCTAGTGGGTATGTATGTATATCACGTATAGACTCAAAAACCGCTGAACCGATCTTTATGCAATTTTCAGGGAAATTGAAACACCATCTTGAGAGTGCTCCTGGTGAGTGAGAGTTTGGTTTCGATTGGATAAGGGGGCGTGGTACCTCCCATACAACCAAAATTTATGCTATCGCTCACAAACCATAAAATATGCAATACATTGGACGATTTTAATCGAAGAAAACTAAAACTTTGTTTAGATTGTTACTATCGGTAACTGTACTAAAAATGGGAGTGGTCGAACTCTATCTACGCCTACTTTTACGAAATCATGCCAATTCCTGAGTTATAAAAATTTTGATAGTGAACTATATATATAAATGTTGCCGCGCCCACTCTTACCGCCAAAAAATTAATGGAACTTCTTTATATGTAATATGGTTTTGATCAAATAAATATAAAATTTGGTAATTTAGTTCATATGTTTACTATGGTCGCAATATATCTACGCCCACTTTTTCGAAATCATGCTAATTCCTGAAATGTTCACATTCTGATAGTGAAAATTGGTATGTAGGTGCAATGGGATCAAGTAGCGATCACAATATACATAAATGTTGCCACGCCTACTTTTTCCGTCCATCTATCTTTACAAAAAAAATTAATATATGTATGTGTGTATCGTAGACTCCGAAACCGCAGAACCAATTTTTATGAAATTTTCAGGGAAACGGTGCAAAGACTTGAAAATGTTCTTGTAAAGTCTGGTGCTGCTTGCAAAAAGGGGCGTGGCACCTCAAATATACCCAAAAATTTTCGCTATCGAATAGCTTTGTAATAATAGGTCGTACAGCATCGAAAATTGGTTTCGTAAAACTTTAGGAAGTTATTAAACGCATACCAAGGATGGTTTTTGCATTATTAAAGGGGGCGTGGCACTTCCTAAACAACCCAAAGTTGCTTTATCGAATAGCTTTGCAATTACAGGTCGCACAGCCTTGGTATTTGACCACAATTTACACGTGCCGTTCCACTCATAACATTTTATGGGCGTCGGACAAGGGGGCGTGGTAGTAACGAGCTGGGTTTCAGCTAGTTAATAAAATGAAAAATTGGGATAATTCTAAGTCCCTTAGAACTTATAAGGGACATTTTTTCTGTAGGGTAGCAGCGACACCTAGCGTAAAACAAACCTCAAAAACATAAATGGTCCATACAATTTTAACATTGAGCCAAAATCCTAGCTCGATTTAATGAACTTATATTAAAGAAATATCAGCTTGAATTTGAAAAGTGTGTAAAATTACACAAAGAACCGATTAAGGTTAAGATTTCAAATTTTTACATGGTTTTCAATATTTTTATCGCAGGCGAAGCAGCGAGTTTTTGCTAGTTATTTATAAAATAATAACTACATAAAATTAAATCAATGCATCATCTTTTACGTGATGCACTTTTTTCGTAATACACGAAAGAGTGCATCGCGTAAAAGATGATGCACTTTTTTCGTAATACACGAAAGGAAAAAAAAATTCCTCTAACGTTTGAATACTTTGAAACCACTTTAAGACTTTAGCAAAAGGTACCAGTTTAGAAATGTTCATACTAGAACTAGTTCCAATATAGGGAAAAAATAATGTTTTTGGTTACAATTTTTCCTATGACATCAACACGTAAAAAGCTTCAGTTCGATTAATGAAAAAAGGTATTGTAGAGGGACCAGTACTGGTCCTTTTTGGAACTAGTTCAGAACTATTTAAAAGTTTGTCCAATTTTCTGCAGGGATTTTTCTCGCACTAAAAATTCTCATTTTTAGAGAAAAAAATTCTCATTTTTAGAGAAAAAAATACAGAAAATGAAAAATTTTCTCTATTGTAGGTAAACAATTCACTACGCAACATATTTTCTTCAATAAAAACAAATTATTTCTCAAAAATAAAAAAGCCTGCTTCTCTTAAAACGATATATTTTCTTATATTGAATTAGGAAAAAAAAAAATAGAAAGCGTGAGAGCGAGTATATAAGTTTGTGAAAAGCAAGTCTTGCATATCCTGCATGTTATGACGATTGCTCCTTCAAAGGAATTTTATTTATTTAACACAGCTACACAAAGCGATGTTGTTTATTGCCACTGGTTCTTTGGATGCATTTATAAAATTGTTTTTCAGAAAAATATTTATTAGAGATTGCACAGATAAAACATATTTTTAAATAGTGATTTCAGATATACTTCTCTGCTTTAGAGAAAAAAATGTCCGCGATAAAGAAATATGTTATAACAATATTAAGAAATATATCTCTCTTTTGAAGAAAGTGTTCTTTTTTGTGAGAAACTATAAATGCAATTTAAAGAAAAAATTTATTAAAATTATAAAAGTAATATGATTTTTTAATATGATCTTCGACCTTTTAATTTATGACTTTGAATATAATTCACAAAGAGATCCGCTCAAAGCTACCAACACCAAATTACAAGACAAACAACAATATAAAGATCATTAGGCAACGAAATGGCGAAATCGAAGGTGCTGCAATTTATTTTAAGGCAATATTTGTTAATTTGTCTCACTGTGTATCACTGTGTATCACGGTGTCTCACGTATACCAAAGTTGCTAAGTGTTAAAATTTATGTCTAATGCTTAATGCATAAGTTTTTTTCAGTTTGTGTTTTCATAATGTTTCAAAATGTAATATATGTTTCAGAGAACTGCACAAGCCTGCTTGAAATCTATTTCAAGCGCTTGCTTAAAATACAAGTTCAAGCTAGCTTGAGCTTGATAATTTTGAATCAAGTATAGATTGTAATTGAATATAAATAAGCCCACGCACAGCTTGCACGTATTCTAGCTTACAAGCGAACGGCACGAAGTTTCAAGTAAAGGAAAGCTTGATGCCTTCGGCAAAAGCTTGTATGCTTGCAAGTATCCAAATTATTGAATTAAAGAGAGAGCTTAAGCGTAATAGGACTTTTAATTATTCTGTGGACTCCATGGTGTGAAGTTTTAGGGTAAATGATTTCGAAGATGCTGTCAAACTTTAAAATTTAAGATGGCGGATAGAGTTGCCACCTAGATTTTTTTTTATTTTTGCGAATTCTTGTAATTTTGAAATTCTGACAACGGATTTGATTTCGAATATATTGTCACAGTTTTAAAATTTAAGATGGAGGTTAGGGATGCCACCTAAATTTTTACCACAGTATTGCCACCTAATAATATGTATTTTTAAAAGTTTTAAACATCATTTATCAGTGTTAAGGGGTCGCTGATTTCGAATCAAAGGTCAGAATTTTAAAATGCAAGATGGTGGATAGGGTTGCCACTTTTATTTTTTTTAGTTTTATGAATTCGGGGCTGGCAAAAAAAAAATGGTAAACCAAAAACGGGTCGCTGAATCCGAATCCGTCGTCAGAATTTCAAAATTATAAAATTTTGAAATAATAGGGTTGCCTCCTAATAATATATCTTCTCAAGAGTTTTAAACGTCATTTATTAGTGTTAAGGGGTCGCTGATTTCGAATATAAAGTCAGAATTTTAAAATCCAAGATGGTGGATAGGGTTGCCACCTTTATTTTTTGTAGTTTTATGAATTTGGGGTACACCAAAAATGGGTTGCTGAATCCGAATCCGTCGTTAGAATTTCAAAATTATAAAATTTTGAAATAATAGGGTTGCCACCAATTAATATATCTTTTCAAGAGCTTTAAACGTCATTTATTAGTGTTAAGGGATCGCTGATTTCGAATCTAAAGTCAGAAATTCAAGATTATGGATATAAAATTTTGTAATTTTGAAATTCTGACGACGGATTCGGATTCAGCGACCCATTTTTGGTGTACCATTTTTTTTTGCCAGCCCCGAATTCATAAAACTACAAAAAATAAAGGTGGCACCCTATCCACCATCTTGAATTTTAAAATTCAACCCCTTAACATTAATAAATGACGTTTAAAACTCTTAAAAGACATATTATTTGGTGGCAGCCCTATTATTTCAAAATTATATAATTTTGAAATTCTGACCATGGATTCAGATTCAGCGACCCCTTAACACTGATAAATGATGTTTAAAACTTTTAAAAATACATATTATTAGGTGGCAATACTGTGGTAAAAATTTAGGTGGCAACCCTAACCTCCATCTTAAATTTTAAAACTGTGACAATATATTCGAAATCACATCCGTTGTGAGATTTCAAAATTACAAGAATTCGCAAAAATAACAAAAAATCTAGGTGGCAACTCTATCCGCCATCTTAAATTTTAAAGTTTGACAGCATCTTCGAAATCATTTACCCTAAAACTTCACACCACGGAGTCCACAGAATCCTTAAAAGTCCTATTACGCTTAAGCTCTCTCTAAAGAAGCTCATTGAATTTTTTGGATACTTGCTT
The DNA here is from genome assembly GCA_963920525.1 of Dichetophora obliterata. Taxonomy (NCBI): domain Eukaryota; kingdom Metazoa; phylum Arthropoda; class Insecta; order Diptera; family Sciomyzidae; genus Dichetophora; species Dichetophora obliterata. The sequence continues at coordinate 48,681,610 of OY986435.1, forward strand.
TAATTCAATAATTTGGATACTTGCGAGCTCACAAGCTTTTGCCGATCGTTTTAAGCTTTTCAACTTTCTGCCCGACAAAATAAGCCGAAACAAGCCAAGCCAACGAGCAAGCATGAATATGGCTTGTATCTGTTTGGTATTTTTGCAAGCTGGCTAAAGCTTGCTTTTTCAAGATTGTATACATACTTGAATTCAAGTACTTGAAAAAGCTTGAACTTCAAGTAGGCTTGTGCAGTTCTCTGATATGTATATTATTTATTGAAAAAGTGTTCCTGATGATGAACTCCGGTGGAGTTTGAAATATTGGACGTAATAAAACCAAGACTAAAAAACAAATATAAGATTGTTTTTTATTCAAAAAGTGACCTTTAGCCCGAATTAAACTCAAAATCAATTAAATAAATATTTTTCTGTTTTCGGGACAAATTTACACGATAAAGAAAACGGTTGAATCTGTTATAAATAAATGTTTTTCTGTTAAAGAGAAGGTGTCTTTATTGATGAGAATATATTTCTCTTTTTCATGGAAGCTTTTTACCATTTTTAGGGAATTTGTGGTATCACATTAAGAGAAAATCATTCTCTGGAGCTAAGTTATTACCGTTTTTCTCTTAATATGAAGATTTTTTTCTCATATTTCGAGAAACTTTTTTTTGAGGCCACAAAAATGGTCTGAAAAGGTGTTTAGTACAAAATCTTATCTTATTAACGTCATCAAGCGCAACCCGATTGCACTTACAAAACGCGAGATACAGCTTACTAAAGCCAAATATTGCATTTATTTTTACTACACCTGATATTTATAAGACGAATAATTATCAAGTACTGTTCTAAAATTGTGTCTGTAAGTGTTTAACAACACGTTAGTTACAATTTGATACTCAAATCCTCATCTTAGGTAAAATTTACCAACAAATTAACAAATAATTATGTGAATAGCTACTTGAATTTCGTTAATTTACAGACATTTGGTCGAATTTCGGCCACAAATGACACTTGTACAGTTAAATTGATATCGTAGATAATTAAAAATCAATTCGTTATATAACACTTAAATCATTTAACTACATTTTTTTTTTAAACTGCCCTCTACTCTTTGTTGTTTGAGTAGCTTAGTTGCTAGAAATAGCAAATTGTCTCACTACACAATACATTATTTTTTCTAATATTGCAACTTCACATTGATATAAAAACTCAGTGATCTTTAAGCAATTTGACGTTCTTTCTTAATAATAATAAAACAGTTAATTACACAAACTATACTTCCGCAATTGCAGTTAAGTCGACATTTAAAACATTTACAAACACACAAGTTAAAAGTATGTCCGCAATAATGTGTCGCATTAAATGGCAACTTGAAGTTTCACAGATTTCCGTCAGTGCATTTTTCGTCATTATTATGGCTATCGACATTATCGCATCAATGAATAGCAAGCTGCATTAAAGTTAAGTTCATTTAATAGGTGGTAAGGCAAAAAAAGTAAAAAGATATTCTTTGAAAATCAAATGATGATTAAACATAAATGATTGATCATAAATGTCTGTAAAGGTCTGAATAGAAATTTGCATGTTTCATGTGTGTTAATGTTTTTGTCAACATTAAAGGTCAAACAGAAATTAGATTCTTCATTTTTTCTCAAAAATATTACATTTTTTATACCATATTACTTCAAAACTGAATAAGGTTAGTTGCTTAATAGACTCATGATAAATTATTCAATTGCAATCTTTATCAAGTCTATTTTTATGAAATTAAAACAAACCAAGTCCGAGTAGTTAAGTTTCCGATAAGTTAAATTTGAAAAGTTGTCAAGTAACTGCAATGAGTTTTAAATTAAAAATTCTATAAAAATTAAGTTAAACTGTTGTGTTTTTCTTAAACAGCTCTTTTTTCTTCTTGGACGTATGCATTTTTAATTCAAAGCTCTTTGTAATTCGAAGCCCTTTGCGATTTTTTTAAATGCAATTTCTGGTCATAATTAAAACATATTTCGTATTTCGTGCAACGCTGATACCAATCACAATTCCAATGTTTGTGGTGAACATGCAAAAAGTTATTACCTCTAAGCTACAAGTTATAAGTAATACACGACAAGATATTTAGGAAATATGCTTAGTTATATCACCAAGATTGCATTAAAATTTATACTAACTAAAATTTAACTAAATGAAAATTTATTTTTAACTAACTTTTGTAATGTTGTGGAATTGAATTTTGAAAATTTTTCAAAGTTTCGATTTTGATTTTTCAATTCAATTCAGTGGAATACCCCATTTATAAAATCAAAAATTGTTCTAGAGTTTTGTAGAAAAAATTTGTTTTAACTGAATTATGTGAATTTCTTATTTTTTAGACTCAACCAATGCTTAGCAGATGCCCCCTATAAGTGGGTAAGCTTTATGTTGATTCGGAAGATGGGTGATAGCCCAGTGGGCAATTGCAGGAGTCTAAAGGCCTTCTAGCAGGCCTGCGCAAGGTTTTAAAAAGCCTTTCACTCTCCTTGCAAACACAGTTTTATTGCTTGTATGAAATGGGAAAATTTGTCAGGCCTTCCGCTCTCCTTACTCAAAAGAGACCTGCTAGAAGCGCTCTTTCGAGAAGTCATGTTAGAAGAAAAAGCAATATAAATATCAAATTGAATTAAAAAACGATTAAATAATTTCATAATAGAACCATGGTCCTCTCATGTGTCGGTCCGACATCTTACCCAATCGTGTATCGTGGTTGTTAAGAACCAATAGCTTATTTTGCATCAACACAAATGAAAGTAAGCTTTCGGGAGCCCGGGTTCTATACTCAACTCCAAAAAAAAATTTTTTCACAAACTGTTCTGTGTATTTAAAATTTTTTTTTAATTTTTTTATAAATTTTCTTCATACAAAAATATAAAAACATACTTGCAGCCGTATTCATAAAAATATTTTAAAACAGCTTTCAAACTTTTTTTAGTTAAAATGCTTGTTAAAGTTAAAATACTCTTTAAAAGCGTTGTATTCATAAACGAGTTGTAAGAGTCTTGTAGTTGAAGTGAGAATACTGATGCTTTAAAGTAGGAACAGTTGTAGTTTTCGTTTGTGACTTTGTTAAATAGAATGACAATTGTTTAAAAATTTAAAAAAGAAAAAAATATGTTTGTAAATTTGATATATTGACAGGCATTTGTTTAAAATTTTGTTTACATTTAAATCAAAAACAGTGTTTCCCTATTTTTTTAAACTTTAATTTTCAGAAAAAAATCTTAATTTTTTTGTGAAAAAACTGGAAATTAAAAAAATTACTTAAACATATATATTTAAAATGTGTGCTTTAAAATTTTTATTCTTGTATTTGAGATAAAGTATTTTAATTAAATTAATAACTAAACAAAACAAAAGCAATTGCTCTCATTAACTGAAATCATTTAAATTGTCAATTTATTGAAAAACTTAAAAATTTGTTTAAAAAATATACATTTGATATTTATATGAATGAAAATGTCATTACCAATTCTTGAGATCATAGTAAATTACATCCCATAAAAAGTAGTTTTACTCATTAATAAATCAAATTAATATTAGTAGATTAATTAAAGAAATGTGGATATAATTCCAAGTCTGTTCATAACAAAGAAAAGTTGTTTATGCTGTTTTATTGATTCCTGAAGCACCAGCAAATGCAGAAAGCATTTTTTCTTAAATCTGTAGTAATAAACCTTAAATCAGAAATACATTTTATATCAAACCTTTTGTGAAAATTTGCAATGGAAAGACAGTTTAAGAGAAATCAAACAGTCACAAATGATAAAATCTGAAAAATTAAATTATTTTTTAGAGATATTTTGATCAAACTTTTTTATAATTTCTGATGACTGTTTTATTTAATTTGTGCAGCTCCAATCGCTTTTCCTTAAAAAATTTTTAGTTCTAAAAATCCCACATAAGGTGGGAATTTCTAATTTATTTCTGATTTGAGTTCTTCATTTGCTGTTGCTACAGGTACGATTAAAAGAACATAAACTAGTTTTCTAAGTAATTCTCCACGTTTCTGATCAAAAAATTGCTTTCCAAAAAGTTTCAATATCATTTTCATTAAGTAAATTCAAATCACTGAAATTATTGTGGCGCAACTCATGCAACTCATCGTCAATTTCTTGTAATTTTTCTGAATTATTATATTGAAACATTAGGTAGAAAAATACACAAATTGAAAATAGTGAAATCTTGCCTTTTTAAAATTTTCGTTGGTGCTAAAAGTTCGACACATTTTAGAAAATCATTCCCAAAATCAAACTTTTGTAATAAACAATTGCATAAAGACATACAATTTTAAGCAATGTCCTCTAAAATCCATTTCATCTGATTCGAATAATTTATGCGTAGAGCTTAAAGACCTTATATACCTTGACTTTTAAATAAATGTCTTAATGATTTTTTAAGAACTTAAAATCATTTACATCAATTTCTTTGTAGTTTTCAAAGCATATACAAATTCATATATATATATTGACCGTCAAGACTTGACGAATGAAAATTGAGACAAAAGAACAGAAGCAACGAAAGCAACAATAATAGCAACAGCGCTACCACATAAATAAATTTTTGAAAGGGCGTGAAAAGTAGTAGTAGCAGCTTCAAATGTTACTTATATTTCTTAGTAACATACAATTTATTTTATTTATTGTATTTGATTCATTAAACTAGTAGGCATTGTTTTAATCGTAAAAACTTGAAAAACTGAGTAAAATAAAAAAAACTATTTTTTAGGCAAAAACTGGAAAACTGTCTACCCTCTCAAAAAACTGCCAACAAAAAGTTTATCTGCCCATATGGTAACACTGATCTCAAAACACAATTATTTTCATTTGTTTATTTGTTTGTTGACATTTTAGCTTGTCACAAAATGAGAAGGTTGCTCTCAATTGAGAACATTAAAATTTAAAATGGCTTTGTAGGAGGTTTACAGAAGGTTTATTCCTATTTAAAAATTCTCTCATTTGTGAAGCTCTTACAAGAGGTTTTTTTCGTTATTGAACGTTTATGAATAACGTTTTTAGGCATGTGTCTTACAAAGGGCTTACAAGAGGTTTGTAACTTTTTATGAATACGGCTGTTGGAATTTTTCCATATAAATATTTTCATATTACTGTCGAAATAATACTGTTATTACTGTGGAAATAACTTGAGTTCTCAACTGGTCAGTAAATTTAATGGTGATAGTGTGGACTATTTAAGCACCTGTGTAGACGATAATATGACAACAATTTTAATATCTTGTGTATACAACCCACGTAAGACAAACAGTTTAAACTCATTTTTCTCTAAATTATCGAATTTGTCAATAGATTTGAACTATTTTATTTTATGCGGTGATTTTAATGTTAACTTTTTATGTAATGATAGTCTTACAAAATCAATGTATGATAATGTCTCAACTTTCAGTCTGTCACTTGTTAATAATACCATGCCCACACGTTTCTCGTCTAATGATAGTCCCAGTCTTCTTGATTATTTTGTCGTGTCTGATGTGTCAAATGTCTTACTGTTTGATCAAATATACTTTTTATCTGATAATGATTTAATTTTTTGTACATTTAATATAAACTTGTCTCGTTCTGCTACATCTGAAGTCTTGTCTTTCTATGATTTTAAGTTTATTGATTCCCAAGGTCTTGGAATGATCTGTGGTTATATGCAAGTGCTGAAGAGAAATTATCTTTATTTCATAATCAAATAAATACACTTTTTATGAAATATATCCCTCTTAAGACAATCACAATTAAGAATACTCGTACATCTTGTCCTTGGTTTACAAGTTGCGTTGAAAGTGCATTAAAAACTATAAATAATCTAAGGAATATCTGGAAAAAGAACCCTACACCGGAAAAATGGGAAAATTTTAGGTGTGCCAGGAATGCTTCTATTCTTAAAATAAGGCAATCCAAGAAAAAATATTGTTTTAATAAAAATCTACATCTAAATTAAGCATCGGTGGTAAGCAAACTGCTAATTGTCAGATAGATCCTGAAGTTTTTAACGATTTTTTCCTGTCTAACTCTCTCTCTTTCCTCAAAATAGTTTGCTTAGCTCCTTTGAATCTTCAGACCTTCATTGTCAGCCAACGTTTCAATTTTCAACGGTCACTGAAGATCAGGTGGCAAAAAAAGTAATGAGCATTAAGTCCAATGCTGTTGGTGAAGACGGTATAAATATAAAATTCATAAAAATTATGTAAGCACATATCCTTAGTTCCTTATCACACATAATTAACCACTGCTTTACTACATCTTCATTTTCTGCATCATAGAAAATTGCCTTAGTAATGCCAATTGCTAAAAAAATTACAGCTAGTAAGACCAAGGACTTTAGGCCTGTAAGCATTCTGTCGTGTTTTGCTTAGGTTTGTGAAGCCCTTATGGCTGATCAAATTACTACATATTTAACATCTAAGCAGCTTTTGTCCCCGCTCCAGTCAGGTTTTCGTGTAGGCCATAGTTGTACAACTGCTACTTTAAAGGTATTAGATGATATAAGAGGATTTTATGACGAAGGAAAAATAACGCTACTTTGCTTACTTGATTTTTCAAAAGCATTTGACACTGTCAGTCATACTCTACTCTGTCATAAACTTAAATACTTTTACGGTGTTTGTCAAAATGCAATAAATCTTATTAATAGTTACCTTAAAGATAGAGTGCAAAGGGTAAAAGTTGGAAATCATTTTTCGCAGCGAAAGATTATAAATAGTGGTGTGCCCCAGGGTTCGGTTCTGTGTCCACTGCTATTTTCTATATTTGTTAATGACATTTTTGATTGCTGCAATTACTCGTCAGTGCATGCTTATGCCGATGACGTTCAAGGTAATTTTTGAATTATATACATACATGCAATAACAATAGAATTCAGCTACTACAGCTTTTTCGCACTTTCTCCGCATTAGATCATCTTAAGAACCAGCCCAAATAACATTAAAACATCTCAATAAGGCCATTCACAGTTCGAATACCCTGGTCTGCCATTTGTTCGATCTGCTATTTGTTCGCCAATTTACGAAAACTTATTTAGCTTCGTTGTTGTTTTGCATACAAATGCAAATACGCAGGCACGCGGAAATAAAAGCAGCCCTTGGACGTGCTCTTTGTACCTCGTATTTTTATGCTCTATCTACAGCCGCATAATCACGTACATCACAGGGTTGCACAATCTTTTTATACGACAGTCACAAGGCGAGGTGCTCACAGTTTGAACAATAACAAATGCTATAAATATGATTTCTTAAAAGTACGCTCAAACCGTGAATAGCCTTAACGATATCGATAAGAGTGGTCCAAAACAATCCAAAGTGAGAAAAATTTACCCACCATAATATGGGTTGGGCTCAGGGACAACACAAGACATAACAACTAACCATGCGTTTACATAGATCTAATCATACATTAGTTTTCAATCTACTTTTGAGTTGACCTTTCGATAAGTTAACATCAAAAAAGCTACAGTTGTTAACAAAGGTACTCATGCGATGTAAAGGAGCAGTAGCCATATAATTTGTTCTACTAAAAGGTAAGTAAATTAAATTGTTAGCATTTCTACTGCTTCTACGGTTAGTGTTAAAATTTATAAGAGTTAGAAGTTCTGGTGAATCGAAGACACCAGTTATGAGTTGGTGTAAATAGACGATATCTGCAGACTTCCTTCTCTCATTCAAAGATTGCATTTTTAATAGTTTTAAACGATCCTCATAAGGAGGAAGGTTTAAAGTGTCAGTTGCACTTAAGCCCCTTAAAGCAAACCGAACAAAACGTTTTTGGATTCTCTCTATACGTTCAACATGTACATTGTAACTTGGGGACCAAACTTGACTTGCATACTCTAAGTGAGGTCGCACAATTGCATAATACAGCGTTGTAGTTGTGATCATACTATTAAATTCTTTGGCCCAGCGTTTCATAAACGCGAGCATAGAAGATGCTTTTTTACAGATGTAATCAATATGAACGTTAAACGATAGCTTAGAATCCATGCATATACCCAGATCTTTGACAGCATCTACACGACTTAATGCAGTATCTTTTATCTTATAATCACAAATTAAATTATTCCTTTTTCGGGAAAAGGTTGTAGTTTGGCATTTATCTGGACTTAGAAACATATTGTTTTTAGAACACCAAATTTCAAAGGATTTCAAATCAGACTGGAGCAGATCTGAATTGTCTTTAGCATATATTGTTCTGTATATTTTCATGTCATCTGCATAGATAAGTAGATGAGAGTGTTTGATGATGTGGGTTACATCACTAATGGCTAAATAAACAGAAGTGGACCAAGGTGGCTACCTTGAGGAACACCTGATTCAGCAATAAATTCAGCTGACAATACGCCTCGAAATCGTATTTGATAAGATCGCTCTGTCAGATACGATTGAATCCAGCTTACAAAAAATTGTGGAAAACCCATTAACTTTAGTTTAAATAGAATTAAGTTGTGTGGCAGTTTATCAAATGCTTTACTAAAATCAGTGTAAATACAGTCGACCTGGTTACCTGAATAAAATGAATTTAAGCAAAACGTTGTAAAATCGAGGAGATTAGACACAGTGGATCTGCCAGTAACAAATCCATGCTGACGAGTTGTCATGATCTTCCCACAGTGAATCTTCACACGATCATACACGAGGCGCTCAAAAAGTTTTGGAATCGACGAGAGTTTCGCGATAGGCCTGTAGTTGTTTATATCGTTCTTACAACCTTTTTTATGGATAGGACCTATAAAAGATTTTTTCCAAAAAAGTGGAAAAATACTTCCGCTAATTGATTTATTGAATAACATGGACAGTGGTTGACTTAGAACGGAACCACATCGTGTTAACACTGTGGCAGGAATTCCGTCAGGTCCAGCATTAAAATCCTCATCGATCAATCCAATATACTTTAAAATATCCTCTGAAGTAAAGGATATAGAATCCAACGAAACCCTGGGTGTAGAGTTCATATATTCAAAGTACTCTTCATCAGGATTAAAAGAGTCTGAACAAAATGACTCTTTAAAGAAATTGGCAAATAGACCACAAATTACGACAGGATCGTCAGTAAATCCGTCAGAGGTTTTAAATGATGAAGGGAATCCATCAGATTTTTTTTTTTGGTGTTTATGAAACCCTAGAATTTCTTCGGATCAGACAATATTCTCAGCTTGGTACTGTCTAAATAATTTTGATATAAGGTAGCTGAGCAATTTTCAAAGTCCAGAAACAAACGCTTGTAGATTTCTAGGTCATTCAAGTCTAAGCTACAGACATATTTTTTCCATGCCCTATTCCTGCTGTTGCGAAGAATCTTTAACTCCTTTGTGTACCAGGGGTAAGCACCATTTTTCGTAAATTTGAGGCTATACGGCACGGATAGAGAAAACATAGCAAAGATTTCCATATAAAAAAAATTAATTGAATCATCAAGAGTGTTATTATTAACATATTCTAAAATAACATGAAGTTTACTTTGAAGTAAATGATTCAACCTCAAAAAGTCAGCTTTTTCAAAATTGAATTCATAAACTTTATCTATTGAGTTAGACTTTACTATTTACAATTTAACGGGTAGAGAAAATTTATTGGAAGATTTAGTGTTCAAATTGAACGAAAACCTTAATTCTATTTGCCAATGGGCCAATAAAAACCGACTCCAGTTAAATGCTCAAAAGACTTTTATATTGCCGGTATCCAAAAACAGAATTCTTTTTGAGGATATTCCAGACTTGTCTTAATGGCACTAGAGTTCTTCTTGTTACCAATGTGAAAAGTTTAGGTTTCAGCATCAATTGTTATTTGACGTGTACTGACCATATTAATGCTGGTATCCGAAAAATATATTTCATCCTGCGTAATCTACGAGTGTCGGCTCAGTTTATACCAATTTCTACTAGACGTAAATTAGTAATTCAACTTATTCTACCGGTGATCACTTACTCTGAAGTTGTATACAGTAAGCTTAATTCGAGCTCTATACTCAAATTGCAAATTGCATTTAATCATGCGACAATATATGTATATGGCTTACGCAAGTTTGATCACTTGGCAGAGCTTAAAAACAGTATACTTGGCTGCGATATATTGAATTATCTAAATGCTCGGAATTGCATATTTCTTCACAAGCTCATCAAGAATAAGACGCCAACATACCTTTATGAAAAATTGCAATTTGGACAGTCGCAAAGAAGTCAAATGCTTTTAGTACCTAATTTCAACTTTCTAAACTCAACACGATTATGTTTTATTAACGACATCAGATTATGGAATGCATTACCAACTAATCTTAAATCAATATCGGAGAGGCAAGCTTCAAACAGGCCATTTTTAAACATTACTCCTAATCTAAATTTTCGATTAAAGTAATCAGTTTTTTTTTTCTTTTATCTTATCTATACCTTTCTTTCTTTACTTTCGCTCAATTATTTTTTAAGCTCAACTCATTCCTAATAGCTTTAAATAATATTATATTCTTTTTAATTTTGGTTTCTTTAGTTAAATATAACCTTTGTTAAAAATTGATATCTCTTGTATTCAATATGAGAAATCTTGAAATCAAAAGTTTTAAACAATATGATTTTGTATCTTCGTTTGAATTTTTGTTATATGATTATTAATATTTATAGTTTATGTATTCAATATGTAAAATTTTTCCTACTTTGTACCTTAAAAGAACTTAGTTCTTAGTGTACTTACATACAATAATAAATAATAATAATACAAAAATAAATAATATAATATAATATGTAATGTGTTAGTTTTCGGGAGCCCTGGTTCGAGATCCAACTCAGACAAAAACAAATTTATTTGTTGTTTATTTTAAATCTAAATTGTTTTACAACCTGTTCTGTGTATTTAAAATTTTTTTTGAATTTTTTTTTGTAAATTTTTTCATATAAAATAATATGAAAAGAATCAGAACCTTCTAAAGGTAGGCCTTACAGAAGTACTCATCAATGCAGTGATCATGGAAGGTGTATTATTGACGCCAATAATAGCAGTGCTAGCATGCCTTCTTTTGCGGAGCACTCGCTAAAATGCCTACTGGGAGTTAGTTGGAGGGTGTATAGATGGAGTAGTGTTAGTGAAATTTGTGCAATTCAAAACTGACGGGAAACACTCTCGCAGGAAGACTATTCCAAACTTTTCCGTGCGACGAAAAACGAATTATCTCAGTAATGTGAGGTTCTGTTGGACATCGAGGCAATGGTGAAAGAGCGGGCTTGAAAAGTGTCCCGACTTGAGCTGGGAAACACACGAGCTGGTGGCGTCAAGCCATGTATCTCCTAAGAACACTTCCCATGGTAGTACCTATACAAAAGGCTGAGGCAACCAACATTAAGTGGAGGCCCAATAGAGTTGAGAGAGGATGAAATATTCTCATCTCCTATCAAATATATCGCACGACGTCGAATTCGATCCAGAAGCTCCAAATAGGATCTTGTGCGTATGTGCGAATTGTACTACATTCTAGGCCTGATATATAAGGTGTAGATCATGCGAAGATCAGCTGAAGTGAACTATTTTTGCAGCGTTATAGAAAACCTAGGCACTTATCCGCTTCTTTCGACACATCGAAAATGTGATCATTCCAACGAAGATCTTATAAAATTCTAATAAATTTTGAGAGAATTTCAAAAAAATTAGAACATTCTTATTTTTACCACAAATCGCGAATTTGAGTATAATATGTTTGAAAATTTATTTGACATTAAAAGTATGCAATTAGATTGAATTTTAGCCAGCCTACAATCTCTACTATGTTTTGTACAAAAAAAAAAAAACACAAGAAATGAGTTTAAAAAACCGCCCAAACATTTTTTTTTTTTATAAGCAACATATGATTCTTGATATGTACTTTGGCCTATTTACATTCTAAAATGTACTGTTTTTGAAAATCACACTTAAAGTTTATTTAGGTACGCCGTGAATTAACTTATTATTTTACTAGTAAGAGAAAAAATCTTGCGAATTTTTATGTTAACCAGTAAAAAATTTACACAACTTAAAATTTTTTTCAGTTACTTAACACTTTCTCTTTTTGCAAAAATTTATTATATTATTATATCAGCTGACTTTACTTCAAAATCGTCGATATTAAATTTTTAACTTTAAGTGATGAAAGGGTTTCGTTGTTAACCTCTTAAGATACAAGCAGTATCATTTTAAATGTTGTATCTAAAGCGCTTTTAATGGTCAAAATTTTTACAATCTTTAGACCCACTCATCTTTCAACAGCAGCACAGCTTTCAACAACTCTTAGAGTCACCTTTAACTTTCCTAGCTGCTGCAAAGAGATTGTATATCTAGACAAAAACGCCCAAAATAACAAGCATTTTATTCGACTTTGTAACAAGACATTTTCTTATTCCAACATGTTGACTTGCTTTACTTTTTTTTTTCTTCTAAAGTTTGAGTGGCTAAGCAACTCAGGTCAGTGTATTTGGGTCAATCATTAGATGGTTGTACGAAAATGCTTGCAATTTAGATTCTAAACTATAGATTCAAACATTTTCTTTGCTTTAATTATTTGATGTTAAACTTAAAAAATTGTCAAAAAGTTAGGATTAAAACCAATTAATCTAGTTACAGTGAAATTTCATAACATCACCGAAAACAAGATTTCATTTTAGAATCTTGTGTTTTCAATTAATAAACATTAAAAGCAATAAAAACATTAAAGCTTTAAGGCCTCAACACACTACTAATTCGTGATATTTAACTACACTCTAAGAAATAAATGTTAATTTACTATAATTATTATAGTAATTTTTTGTTGAAATATCAATTGACGTGTATATTATTATTAAACAAAATCCTTTTTAAATTTAAAAAAGAAATATTGAATTTGCTGCAATATCAACTGCAAAGTTTTATATTTTACAACATGAATTAAATTAATATTAAACGGGTAATGAATATTCAACATCTACAATATATTCAACAGATGCTCAGTCAAGTCTGCTTGTCAACGTGTAAGGATCGTAAATTTATCTGGTTTTAATTGAAAAGATGTAGTAAAAATTCGCTTTTTAGTAAAAGTTTATTGAAAACTATGCTATCAATGGTTATAAGTGAGCAATTCCTTGATATTTTAATAAAAACCTTTGAAATAAGCAAACAAATGTCTTGTGTTTCATTGCTTGCATTTTTTTGAAAACACATCAATAGTAATTTTTTTATGCAAGTGCTTATTTCTCATTTCGGTATTTCAAGTGTTTATTTTAATCTAAATAAAAATTAACGAGAAATTTATGGTTAATAAATCATACCCTATCTTTGCGTGTACCATCTAAAGTGACAAATTGTGTTTTAATATCTTTACTAGAATAACAATAGATATTTAAATTGATTACATCAATTGAAGTAAAACTAAATAAAATTGTTAAATTTTACTAAAATGAGAGAAGCAGCAGAGTTGTGGTTCTGCAAAGATGAAAGTAACATTTAACAATTAAAGTTGTTACAATATTAATTTTATTTCTTTAATATTGCTACATATTTTAAGCAAATTTAAACACTATTTGCTGAATTTCACTACATCTCAGTAAACTACAAAATTTTGAAATAAATAAGGGTTTGTAAATTTACTACATTTTAGTAGCTAACCTGTTGCCTACAACTGTTGCAGTAAATTTCAACAAAAACTTTTTAGAGTGTACTTTTTCCAATCGTTGTTGCTGTTTGTTTTGACCAGCATCTATTTAGACTTTCTCTCGACATACGGACAAGCAAATATTCTCAAACAACGACGAATACAAATATTTAAGAAAAACATAGGAACATAAAAACTGAAAAGTGGAAATGTGTTTAAAAATCACATAAAATTCAAAACAAATTAAGTGAAAATGAGGCTTTTCCTGATAATAATTTCATTGATTAGCTATATTAAATATTAAAATAAGAAATGCGCTGCAATGTACCCTTTATATGCGTGTACAGCAATAAAAGTACAGCAATAAAAGAGAAAAACTATTATTATAATGGTTTGATTACTTTTTTTTTTTGAAGAATTTTGTTCTATCTAATGCAAAAAATTGGATCTGTCATTCATTAGTTTATAGAAATTTAGAAATTGTGACATGAAATGTTATTGGAAAATGTAAAGAATTTAAAAAAATGTACACATTTACCAATTTTACAAAAACAGTAATAGAAGAAGTCCTGCAAACGACCCTTTTACGGCGGAGAAAAATATTTAAAATTAGGAATTGTTCGGCCGCTGTTTAATCTTAGCAAAACATGTTTTTTTTTGTTTTTACTCAAATATTAGCAGAAATCAGTTTGAAAATCCAATTCAAATCAAAACCTTTCAAACTCTTCACATGCACTGAAAATCGAATTTAATACTTCGATTTTCAAAAAAATTCGATTACGGAAAAAAAAATTTTAATACCCAGTAAAAAAGTGGATCATTTTATGAGCGATCTAGGATTACTTCCGGAGGAGCAGTGGAGTGCTCCTTATTCATCCAAGCAAGGTGTATTTTGTGTTCTTTTTTAACATTGCATGTCCTAGGAAGGATAGCGCTCACTATAATATCCCAGAGGAGCTGAAAAGGAGCATCAGCAAAATGAGTGATCCATTATCCCTTACCTTATCATATAACATTGATATCAAAAATACACATTTCGAGCACTCGTACAGCTTTAACTTTCGGAAAACTGATTTTGTAAAATTAGAAATTTTATTCAGTAGAATCGATTTCCAACATCTCTTCGATAATGCTCATGAAAGCGTTGATACTGCAGTTGCACACTTCTATGACATAATTTTCGACTGCTTCACACATTCTGTCCCCTTCACCAGGCAGAAAAACTTTTCGTCATGTCCTCCCTGGTACAATAAGGAACTACGTGTACTCCGCAAAAAAAGCAAAAAACTATGGTGCGCATATTTATTTGCTCGTTCTTCTCTTGATCTCACAAATTATCTTCACGCCTTTAACCTTTTTTCCGCACTCTGTGAAACGCTATACGAGTCTTATCTTGCTCATATTTAAAGTAAATTGCTGTCGGATCCTAAAAGCTTCTACAAGTTTATAAATACTAAAAGAAAATCTGACAACTACCCATCTACCCTTACTTTTTCGGACATCTCCTCAGACAACCCGGAAATAATTGCAAACCTATTTGCAAATTTTTTCAGTCAGTCATACCCTAATCATAACGACGAACTAGACTACGAGTATTTTTCTTTGTTAAGGGACTGTCCTCAAACGTCGCTAACTTCTGTTGATAGACACAAGCTGATGTGTTAGAAAAAATAAATAATCTGAAGGACGATTATTCTCCAAGACCCGATGGCTTGCCTGCTATTGTTATAAAAAAATTCGCGGACGTGTTGGCTCATCCCCTATTGGCTCTTTTTCAACTTTCTATTTCTAATTCCATTTTTCCTAAGTTGTGAAAGAGCTCATACATAATACCTCTGTATAAGAAAGGACCAAGAAACGATATTTCCAATTACAGACCTATTGCAAAACTTTCATGTACTCCAAATATGTTTGAAAGCATTATTTATGACATTCTCTTTTTCCATTGCAAATCTATTTTTCCTCCCAGCCAACACGGCTTCCTCAAAGGAAGATCGACTACCACTAACCTTGCAGAATTTGTTTCAAACGCTCTATGCTCGTTGGAAAGCGGGTACGAAGTTGATGTAGTGTCTACCGACTTTAGTAAAGCGTTCGACAAAATCTCACACACTATCATTCTTCTTAAGCTTAAATCCTTTGGTTTTTCATCACTCTTTATATCTTGGATTAAATCATATCGCGAAGAACGCCGTTATAATGTCATCTTTAGATTTTCCAATTCAGATTCTTTTTCAGCTACCTCTGGTGTACCACAAGGTAGTCACCTTGGTCCTTTGTTGTTTGTCTTAACAATCTCTGATGTAGATGGCATCATCAAAGAATCCAGTATCTCTGTGTATGCTGATGATATGAAAATCTATCGGCGCATACAAACTAACGACGATTCTCACTATCTTCAAGAAGATCTTGATCTTTAAGTTTTTCCACTTGGTGTCAAAAAAATCTTCTAGAGCTCAACGTTAGTAAATGTCAAGCTATTACATATTCACGCAAGCGTCTCCAGCTTCCCCCAAGAACTTATTACTTACTCGGTAAGCCAGTTTCTCCTGTAAGCTTTTTACGGGACTTAGGTGTAACATGTGACAAGGAACTTAATTTTAGGTCTCATATTGATAATATCATTAGTAGAGCCAATTCTGCACTGGGTTTCGTGAAACACTGGTCTAGAGAATTCTCCAACCCTTACGTTACTAAATCTCTCTACCTTACCTTTGTTAGACCCATCCTCGAATATGCCAGCCAGCTTTGGTCTCCTATCTACAACATCCATTCGGTGCAAATCGAAGCCGTTCAACGAAGATTCATTAGGTTCGCACTACGCGGTCTTCCCGGTTCTGATAGTTTCAACTTACCTCCTGATTAACATGCAATCTCTTGCAAAACGAAGAGAAGTTGCAGATGTACTCTTCATTCATCAACTTGTATGCGGTACCAATTAACTGCCCTGCACTACTCCAATTAATATCCTTTAATACCAACCCACGTAACCTTGGGTATATTCCTCTCTTCCACCTCAACTTTCATCGTACCGACTATGGTTGCAGTGAACCTGTAACCAGGATGCTTCGTGTAACTAACAATTTGATCAGCGAATTTGATTTTCATCTGAGCAGATCTCGACTCCCAAATGCCCTTCAAAACTCCAACGCCACTTCTTCTAAACTCCAACGCCATTTTTCCCCCTCTATAGTCTTTTTCTTACAATTAAGATATGATACATATTCCCTGTTAATTATTGTAAGTTCCCTTTATTACTTTTCTCCCCGCATTTCCTTTTTGACGTGTTCTTATAATTACGTTTTTCTTGGATTCGTGTTCACGAATTGGATATCTTTCGAACACTAAAACAAGGAAAGGAGAAAAAACAAATAAGCCCTGTTAGAATAAGTTAAAACCCTGTTAGAAAGAAGATTAGTTCTTAGTTAATCAGCTTGTATTAAGCTTAACGAATAAATAAATAAAACAAATGCATCAGCAAAGGAACATGAAAGTATTTTTGGTTTCTTTTCACAGAAAATAGTGATAGAATTTCCTAAAAAGTTATGTGCTTTCCTTTGTTTTCCTATTTTTTTTTTTATTAATTGCTCGCCTATTGATCTTATAAAGTAGTAAGGGAGCACACGGGCACAAGCGCTGACTTTTTGATCCCATAAAACAGCAAAAGAGCGCTCTCTTGTTGCTCCTCATTGGAGCGATCGCATATTTTGAACTGGGTAGCTAATTAATAAACAAATGCAATGGCGTAACGGGTAACAATTCCGCCTTACGATCGAGAGGTAGCAAATTTAAATCTCGATAGCGGCGATATATTTTTGTAATTACAATTTTGTTGCTGGAACTAATAAGACGTAAGCAAAAAGCAATAAAATTCTTAGAAAGCCATATGCAAAACTCAATCGGTTTTTGAAATTTTCATGCAAGCAAATCAACAAAATGAGGCGTAAAAAGATTCGCTTCAAAAATCATAATCTATTCTTAAGAACTTTAGGCTTGTTAACATTTGATAGTTCTTGCTTTGTAATATGACTCAAGATGTTGTTGTAGTTGTTGCAGGCTAACAATCTCAAGGTGGTTGTGTAATATTATTAAGCTCAGGTATTTATTGCCTTTACTATTGCTAATATGTATTCATTTTTCTTGATTTACGTTGTTGCATCAACAGCGCGTTGTATTAAAATTCAAGCGGTTTTATTGATCAATTTTGAATGCCGTCGATTTGAAGATCAACTACTTGTTTCCAGTTTAACGTTTTTCTTTTCTTTCTTTTTTTTTGTGATACTGAAAGCAATGATGTGATGTGCGGAAATAGTGCAGGAAGTATGAAAATATTTATCAAAGTTTAAACGTTATTTAAACAAGTTATTTATAGTTTGTTGCTATTTTAAGAGCATGCATTCGTTTCGTCTTAAACAAGTTCGTTACTTAAGTCTTTCGTTTTACGAGCACTGTGTAACTGGGCTTGTACACAAATTTAAGTTATTTGATGTTGTAAAATGTAAAAGAGCGGCTTATTGCTTACAAGTCAAGTTAACATTTCAGCTAAATTTTTATTAAAAAAATAAAAAATGTCGAAGTTTGACATAATATGATAAAGTAATAAGAATGCGTTTTTTTACTGGGGACACCACATATAAAACTATTCTTTATATTTTGAACATTATTTATCGCAACCTCTAGAAAGGGTATAATTAAATTTTTCTTCAAAATCTAGTTTTTCGATATTTTACTGGATGATCGATCGAAAAAAGTTTGCTTGAGCCTTTCTATATTGTACCATTGTCGGCCGCTGGTCGTTTTTTCAAACACCAACTTTGAATTAATTGTTTGGGAAAAATTTTCAAAAACTACCCATTGAACCATACGCAAAGGTTTTGCGTAAGGTGAGAGTTTTGCGAACGTTTTTTTTTTATTTGTTATTTTGTCACTTAAAAGTGCTTGATATAGAAGATTACATTCGCGAAAACTTTTACCATAAATAAAAACTGTACTTCTTTTGCAAAATTCATAAAAAACTTATTTTGGGTCGATAAAATAATCATTTTTAAAGCTAAAAATTTCTCTTTTATAAACAATATTTGTTCATAAATGAGTTCAGAAATTAATCATAAATGTTTTTTTATTGCATTAAATGAGTTAAAAAAAATATATTTTTATCATATCAGTAGAAACAATTTCTCAAAAACAAACAGGGTGCGGAGAACGTTTGAAATACGATTGTTCTCAATTATCGTTCTTCTCACATAAAATTGTTCTCGCAAATTATCACAAACGAATGGGGAACTCTCTGCTGGCGTCGTATTTTTTATCTCTGAAAAATTTGTCAGTTTCAAACTTATTCGAATAATAAGCAACGAACGTTCGTTTTTAATTTCTCATAAAAACTAATCGTTCAAAGAAAAATTCAGGAACGTTCGTTTCCTAAAAACTGTTATGTTCCGACAATCAGCATCCACATCGTCGAGCGAGGATTCTTTTCAGTTATGTATGCGTCATCGAGTTTGGTATGTATTGTTTCTTGTATACGTTTTAATTTTTGCATTATCGCGAAAAATTGTTGCGAATGCGTAGCATCGAGCGCTGTTTGTGTTGCTGTTGAATTAACATTTATATATTAACATCATAAAAAACACAAAAAAAAAAATTGATTTGACCTTGTAGATGTTATCACCATTCCGTACAAGGGCGAATAATTTTCTCATTATATCTTTGTCGATAAGCAATAATAGCTTAATTCGACTAACGACAGATCTAAGTTATTGATGTAGCAGTGTTCCATGCATATAGCACTATAAGCACACAAAATCTACAATAACAAAAGACTCTTCCATTTAACTTATATGGCGATTGAATATATGAAAAACTGCTTATTAAGCGGTCATAATACTAAATACAATTTTTGGGACTATGTCCTCTTTTTGAACGGAAAAATTTGTAATTTTGGATTATGTTTATTATTTGTAGTTTTGGATTACCAGAAAAGTACGATAAATAGCACTTATAGTATTTTTCAACGATTGTGGGATGTGGTAATTCTCATGTTATTTTGTGAGAAAAATCTCGCGTGGATAAAAAAATACCTCAAAACACCACAAAATTACTACAAATTACTCAACCTCAAATTACTACAAAATACCACAATACCTCAGAATAACTCAAAACCCCTCAAATTACTTAAATTGCATGGTAAAAATACGAATTAAGGGAACGTTGCGTTAATTGAATTGTTCAAATGACTTAATGCACTTGTTTGTGGTGGTTATAAAGTATCTATTTTCTTTTTGCTTTTGTGAGGTATTGTGGGATTTTGTGTTAATTTTAAGGTATTTTGTGGCAATTTGAGGTATTTTGGGAGTGTAGTAATCTAGAGAATTAAATGCGAGAAAAAGACAATTTTGGTGGTAATTCCATCTTGTGACACTGCCCCTATCATGAATAATTTGTCGCCCTTAATCTCCCCAGTATAACTGATAAATTGGCAGATTCGCGATCGGTACTTTCATCATATAAAAGTATCTTATTGATTGAATTCCTCCGGACGCGTTCGTATTCAGCCCTATCATGAATAATTTTTCACCCGAAATCAAAAAAGGGAGTCTCAAAGGTAAATCTCAAGAACATTTTGGAAATTTTTAATGCAAATTTGTTCATCAACCGTCAATGTTCATGAGTGTAAAAAAAAGTAATGTCTTTATCTGCTATATTAAAAATAAAAATGCCCTTATTTGATTCCGGGCGAAAAATTATTCATGATAGGGCTGAATAAGAAAGTCTCCAAAGGAAGAAACCTTTATATGGTGAAAGTGCCGACCGCGAAACTGCCAAATCAGTTTTACTGAGGAGAATACGATGACTGGTGCGCCGCGATTTGATAATGGATTCGTGAAGCACTTTTCATAAAAATAGGAATGGCCGAAAGATGCATCGATTTGTTTTCGAGTTATCAATTTTTTAATTTGACTATCATTTAATCTTTCAATCAATAATGGTAACGATATAGATATTTTATTGAACAGATCCTGTACCAAGCAACAAAATGTTAAATATAGATAACTAGTTGAGGTATCGATTTTTTGTTCGAACAAAATTTTTTTTTTGTTATGAAAAGAACAACACTTTCTAATCGCGACGCCCCAGTTATCGTAATAGTGCCTTTATACTTTTGCAGACCAGTGTTATTGAAAACATACGTATTAAAACGTTCTTCACTTCCTGATTTTCAGTGATGGGAAGAGTATCAAAAATAGACAAAAAATCTCTGGTCATCTATGACAAAATAAGTAACATTCCCAATGTGACAATGCTTCATCATCAAGATCATAAAGAAGTAATCATACAATCTAATCATATAACAACAATAATAACAAACCATCTTTTTTCATTTGATTGGGCAAATCAAGTTTATTTACCTTATTAAAACATTATTTTTTCCTCATATGCATATGTGCAGTCCACATTTGTATTTTGGTTTCATCTTTTCATGTCAGCAAGTGTACAAAAATACAACAAACTTATATTTTGTCTAATAACTCTACGTACAAACGAACTTTCATGAATTTTTTCTTCAAACGCTTATTTTTAATGAACAATTCCAAACGAACGTTTGTTGCTTTTTGTTGTTGTGTGAAAAATTCGTTCGAAAAAATACAAAGCTCACAAATTTATCAGTGATAAAAAAAAATTACGCAAGCAGAGCGTTCCTTTTTCGATTGCGAACGTTCGTCTGCTTTTAAATTTTTCGTTTGAAAAATTTTCACACACAGCAAAAAACGAACGATAAGATCGTAATTTAATCAATTGCGAACGAATTTTTCCGCACCCTGTAAACAAACCATTTTTTGTTCATAAATGAGTTCAGAAATGAATCATAAATATTACTTTTTTTATATACTGAAATGAATTAAAAAAGGAATAATTTAAACATGTTTAACTGTGGTCTAAACATAAAGTGGTCTAAACATAAAGTGACAAATTTTAAAAATACTACTACAAATTAAGTGGTTAGATGTGCGTGACAGCAGGTGTGTTTGCTTTAAATTTAGATTTTGCTTAAAATTTCAATTAAAACATCAATAAATTCATTATTATTATTAAGTAATCTGCTGTGATCTTCCTTTTTAACTACTAATATTGAATACAGTTACTTTATTTTACTATATATTAATACTATACATGCATTTTATCTATATATTATCATATAATATTATGCAATAACAGAATTTATAATTCAAAAGGATTAAGTTTTTAGCTCATTTCTGAACAAAAAAAAGGTCCGTTTTCGAAAGGCAATTCAGCCCGGCGATTGTTACAAAAAGGGTTAATTTGCGAGTGCCAAAATATACCTTTTCTATTGATCATTTTTTAACTTATTTCCGAAGAAAAAAAGGTTCGTTTCTGAGAGACATTTTTGTCCGGCAATTCTTTTTTTAAAGATCACGGAACCAAGGCATGCGCCTTATACAAACAAGGTTTGGTCTTTGACCTGGTCTTTGAGGGAA
Source organism: Dichetophora obliterata (assembly GCA_963920525.1). Lineage (NCBI taxonomy): Eukaryota > Metazoa > Arthropoda > Insecta > Diptera > Sciomyzidae > Dichetophora > Dichetophora obliterata. Next base: position 48,703,700 of record OY986435.1, read on the forward strand.
GGGAAAGATTTATTTAGAGGAATTGATTGGAACAATACGTGTATTATTGATTAGGCGAAAAAACCGTAAAAGACAATTTGAATTGCTTTTAACCGAGGCTAGTATTATGCCTTAACCTCGGCAAGCATTTCCAGCCCTTATTTGTTTCATTTTTTAAATTCCACAATTTAGTGGTGGATTTTTAGTTTTCCATAATTCTTAAATATAGGAAAGAACAAAGAAAGTGAAAAAAACCAGTGTGAGCGGAGTCTGAACGTGACCGATCCAGAGTTTAGCTCAGGCTTCAGAGTGGGTTAGGTTCAGGCTTCGCTCTCACTTGCTACATTTCTGCTTTATTTATAGAAGTCCGAATCTAGGAAGGGAGCCCACTTTTAACAAACTGGACTCTCTCTCTGATTCGATTACGCATATTTTGGGGTTGTTTCCTGACAGTGAGATCGTTGTAGCAGGAGATTTCAATGTCCACAACCCGGCTTGGTTACGTCACTCGGGCCCATTGACACCTGTTGGAAAATATGTTGAGCTATTTGCTGAATCGAACCAACTGATTCAACTAGTGAAGGAACCCACTTTTTTCCCCCAAAGTGATTTGCAAAGCCATAATATCGTTGACCTTTTTCTGACTTCACATCATGAAAAATATGATGTGAGGTCAACGCACCTCTTGGTAACTCGGACCATTGTACCATATCCGCTGTTTTTCCATATTCTAACCCCTGCACCTCTACGCCTAAAGCCCCGAAGAGGACTGCATGGTTTTATGGAAAGGCAAATTGGACTGCGTTAAATAATTTTTATCGCATCTTCAATTGGAAATTGTTTCGCTGATAGAAATGTGAATGCCGCGGCTGTCATGGTACAAGAAATTATTCTATTGGTTATGCGGTCTTTCATCCCCAATAAGATGAGAAGCATTAAACCAAAAGACCACTCATGGTTTAATGAGACTTGCAGGATTGCAGTCAGGTCCAAAGAGGAAGCTTTTCAGAATTGACGTTCTAACAAGAATACTGATACGAAAAGACTTCGCATCGAAGCAAAGAATCGCTGTAATGCAATTTTAAAACGCGAAAAGTTTCTGCACGAAGCTCGCATTCGAGAACAGGTTCTTCTGTGCCCCAAAGGGAGCAAAAATTTTTGGTCATTTGTTAAAAGAGTCCTGGTCCTGATGGCATACCGCCAATTGTGCTTAAAATGTGTGCTTCTTCGCTGGCTCGGCCTTTGCGCAACCTTTTCAACATCTCCTACAGAACAGGAATATTTCCATCTTGTTGGAAGATGGCAAATGTCCAGCCGGTACCTAAAACGGGTGATGCCACGAACCCTGCAAACTACCGACTCATTGCGATATGCTCTACGCTTTCCAAAGTTATGGAGAGCGTAATAAACTTCAACGTTATGAACTATCTGGAGCACAACCAACTGCTCAGTGACCGTCAATATGGTTTCCGTAGGGCTCGCTCTACTGGTGATCTTATGGCGTTCTTAACCGAATAATGGAATAAATGCGTTCACTTTTTCGGCGAGAGCAGGGTTGTTGCTCTGGATATTTTAAAAGCGTTCGACCGAGTGTGGCATAAAGCGCTCGTGTCAAAACTTGCTGCATATGGTTTTGGTAGTAATTTTGCTCGATGGATCACGTGTTTTCTCAAGGACAGAACGATTCGAGTCGTTGTTGACGGTATTTCGTCCGAGAAGCACGCCATCAACGCAGGAGTACCGCAGTGTTCAGTTCTATCGCCAACCTTGTTTCTGGTTTTTATCAACGACCTTCTGTCGTTGACGCATAACCCAATTCATTCGTTTGCGGACGACAGCAGCATTTGTCATTCATATTCATTCAAAAAACGCCCAAGCTCTATGGAGATTGAGAGAAAAAGGCAAACTATGAATGACACACTCCTTAATGATCTACAAAAAATCTCCGAGTGGGGTCTTGCTAATAGAGTAGAGTTCAATGCAAGCAAGACCCAGTGTTGTCTGTTAACCCACAAGCGGATGGATTGCCCCTTAGCTCCCCTCAATATGAATTGTGTGGATCTTATGGAATCAGCCGCTCTTGACGTTCTGGGCATATCGATCCAATGTGATCTTCGTTGGAATGATCATATTTTCGATGTGTCGAAAGAAGCGGGCAAGTGCCTAGGTTTTCTAAAACGGTGCAAAAAATATTTCACTTCAGCTGATCTTCGCATGATCTACACCTCATATATTAGGCCGAAAATGGAGTACAATTCGCACATTTGGGCAGGGGCTTCAAGATCTTATTTGGAGCTTCTGGACCGAATTCAACGTCGTGCGATATATTTGATAGGAGATGAAAGTATTTCATCCTCTCTCAACTCTCTTGAGCATCGACGTAATGTAGGTTGCCTAAGCCTTCTGTATAGGTATTACCATGGGAAGTGTTCAAGGGAGATACATGGCCTGACGCCACCAGATCGTGTGTTTCCTAGGTCCACTCGGGCAGCTGTCCAAGCCCACCCCTTTACCATTGCATCGATGCCTAATAGAACCTCGCATTACCGCGATAATTCGTTCTTTAGTCGCGCGGTTAAGTTGTGGAATAGTCTCCCTGCGAGCGTGTTTCCCGGCAGTTTTGAGCTGTGCAAATTCAAAACAAATCTACACCGACACTACTCCATCTATCCACCCTCCAACTAACTATCACCCATCTTCCGAATCAACACAATGCTTACGCATTTATAGGGGGCATCCCCTGAGCGTTGGTTCAGTCTAAAAAAAAAAAAAAAAAACCATGCACAAGCCCGGATTTGAACCAGGCACCTCTGGGTTGAGAGTCTAGCGCACTCTCCACAAGAGTACAAAGGCCGATTGATTCAAAAAGGATTCATTTCCGAGTGCCGAAAAATAACTTTTCTATGGTTCTTTTTTTAACTCATTTCTGAACAAAAAAGTACAATTTATGGTTCTTTTTGAACTAATTTCCGAACAAAATAAGGTTAATTTTTGAGAGGCATTTAAGTCCGACGAGTGATACAAAAAAGGTTCATTTATGAGTGCCAAAAATGAATGTTCCTACCCAAAAAGGTTCATAAAAAAATTCGAAGACGGTAGTTTTGGCTCACTGGGTATATCAAACTTTTTTCGCACATACACTAATTGGTTTCGTGGAAATTTAGAAAAAATTGTCTTTGGTGTTTTGAATTTCCCATTTTTTGAAATAATTTTGAAAGTTTTGGTTTAAATTTTTTCATCGTAATTTTAAAAAGTGTTTCTTTAAATTTTGTAAACATTGTAAACTCTCTTCTTTAAAAGGACACAGTTTCGAAAGTATCGTAAGTGTAGACGATTAGAATGGGGGTTTCAAAGAAAGCAATTAAAAAAAAAAAAAATAAAAATTTCTGTTGTTCTTAATTTGTTATGTATTTTTTAAGTAAGTTAGGCTTAAGTTCTGAGCAAAATGTTAAAATATGAGTTGCTGATTTGCTGCCTTAAATAATATAAATCAATACTACTCCCCTCATCTTTATTTTACTCACGCCGCAGCATGTGAAATAAGTTTATGCTTATAACAATAGTGCATTATAATAAGCTACTTGTTGTTATTGGCTTCTATTGTTTTTGTTTAGTCTGACTGTAACTGACATTGAACTTCTTGTGCCACAATGTGTGAAATCATAGTCAAACCTTGTCTTTCTGGGAACAAAACTTTGTTTATATTGTTTATGTTTACGTTAAACTTAAACTTGCTAATGTTTATTGAAAAAAAAAAACTGAATAAAACTGTTTAATAAAAACATTTTTTTAGACAGATCTAATCTTAAATATTTCCAAGAAACAGTATTTCAATATGACTACAGAAAATTTTGACAAGGTCAAGTCATAAAGTTCTCAAATTATTCGGAGGTAAACGATAGATATTGAACTATTTCCAACTAGCATGAATTCCAGTAATTCAAATATTTGGAATAGCAACGATATTAACTAGTTTTGAGTTAACCTTTCCCTTCAAGAAATATCTCATAGAAAAAAACCTGCTGAGAGAAAAGTTATTACGCATGAAAACAAAGAAAATGTTTTTAAAAACTGCAAGAGTAAGATTTTATGTAAATTAATTATACAAACTATCAAGTAACATTGGGTATATCAGCTAGTGATAAAATATAAGGAGTGCGTCATTAGAAAATAGTTCATGCATTTTCGACCACAACTTCTTTTATAAGAATTTAGTTTTATTTTTTTCAATCAGGCTAGCTTTCAAAAATATGTCTAATAATATATTTTATCACTTGACTATTTAGCGAAATCATGTGTAATGAAAAAGAAGAATAAAGAAGAAAAATTAAAATATTTTTAAATAACCAGCAATATATCTTTAAGAGGGTGGTAAAAGTGGTTAAAGTAAATAAAAACACTGTGTCTCTCGTAAAAACGAAAGTTTAAGGCGTATGTTAACGTCGATCGAAAAGAAGCAATGGGCAGAAAGAAAAGCTGTGGTGACCTTGATAAGGCTTAAAAGGTGGTGATCATGCTGAAGAGTAACTGTCTGACCAGAATCATGTCGTTGTCGTGTCGGTGAAAGAGAATCGCTAAGAGTTGGCCCAGAATTGTAGCGTTGGCTTTGTCGTTTTGCTTTTATTCAATCCGCCATTGTTGATTTTCTTGAATTTGCTTCAGTGTTCTCATCGTACTCCGATTGAACTAATAATTACTCCACTTCCATTTATTTCACTACTTTTTGCAATACTCTTCATATAAATTTACTACATTTTCAACTGAAGGCTACTCCTATCATTATAAGAGCAAGTAGGAACACTGTTTACTCGCTACATTGGTTGACAAATTCTTCAAATTTTTTTAAAATATGGCAATATTTTTAAAGAGAAGCTGAGAGAGCTGTCAAATAAACGACAAAGTCAAAATAGAAATAGAAACATTTCTATCTTGGCGTTCTCGTTGTCGTATTCTGCCGCAATTTTCTCCCATAAGGTTTGTATTGTCTCTGCCTGCGGACACGACAACGACATGATTCTGGTCAGACAGTAACCCTAAAATGTCCGGACGAAAAAAGAATCGGCTAGCGAAATGCTCTCAATCATTTGTACAAAAAGTAAAAGGCAAAGATGGTCTTAAGACCTTCAAAATTTAAAAAGTCGCGGATCGGAATGCAGAAAAGAATCGCGCATTCAAAACTCGGGCTCAAAAACTGTGCAAAAATTTAGTTTTCCAAGCAAAAACTGTAAAAAAATTCGTTGTTTTTCAAGCAATATGAAGCTAGGGAAATTAAGCCATATTTTTGTGATCAAAGAACTATTAACAACGCTACATACATTATGGAATGCCTGCAAAAAAGAATTCGACCATTTTTAAACCAGTATCAGGTGTCTTCGTTCTTCTGATCTGATTTTGCTTCGTTCCATTACAGAAAAGCTGCTCTCGAGTGGTACCAGACGGACAACGTAGTTTTCGTCTATAAAGAAGCAAACCCACCAAATTCCCCAAAACTCCGGTCTATCCAGAGATGTTGGGCTTTATTAAAAACAAAATTGAAGGCAATTAAACGTTCCTCTAAAGACTGTACCGTTTTCGGCGAAAGTGGTATGCTGCAAGCCGAAATGTCTAGGAAGCTTTAATGAGAGCTTTAATGAGAGGTGTTCCAGAAAAAATTAAAAATTTTACTCAAACAAACTAATCTATAGTAAGTTCTTGTTTGGCCTTTATAGAAATCTAAATGGCTCAACGGATTTCGCTCAAACTTGGTATGCATATTAAATGCATCCTCAACTAAAATGTTGCATACTTAGTTTTTGCCACGCCTCCTCCGAAATTTTTCAACTAACAGTAATTTTGTTATTGTAATACTTTTTTCTATCGGAGTTTTTTGTGTATTTAATATTAAAAATTTTTTGTTATTTTGACATCAAAGACACTTGCAAATATTCAAAACTGTAGAAATTTGCAGTACACCGACTTTTTCATAAACCGTTGTTACCTAAGAATGAGAAAAAAACGACATGAAAATCAAAGTTTGGTAATTCGATGCAAATATCTCCGCAGTCCATTAATATATTTCATTCAAAAATTTTTTTGTTCAAAAGTTCAATATAATCACTGATTATGTCAAAATTGGTCCAAAACATTGACTTTTTACTCAGAAAATGACTTTTAAAAATGTTTTTGTTGTAAAAATTAAATCAATTGAAAATTGCACATCTGGCTACCTTTCATATGACATAGCATTTATTTGCAAAAATTCTTCCAGCCAAGCGCAAAAATTATTTTACTGTTTTTGTCATTAAAACAACAATTAAAACAACAACCCTTTGATTTTTTCACGAAATTTATTTTTTCCAAAATGTTGTTTTTATATTTTTTACAAAAAATTCAAGTCTCAAAAGTAATTTATGCGGAAAAATTACCCCAATATCTCTTTCCAATCAAAAGTTATGGCGGCTAAAATTCTATTTTTTCATACCAGACTATATATGGGCATTTCCATGGTGTCGCACGGGACAGTCGTACGCAGTTAAATTGGAAAAAAAGTAGTAATAACACGGATTTATATTTTGATAATGGTCTTAACTTATAACTCATAGTAAGCTCTATAAGTGGTGCTAAGGTTGATTATCGGTAATTTTTCCTTTTCAAAATAATTGCCAAAAACAACGGGGTTCGCACGGGACAAAAACGGAAGTTTTTTTCGAGGACAACAACTCAAGCGCCGAATTCAGCGAAGTCTGAAGGAATATTTCAAAGAGTTTATTTTATGGATATTGTGCATTGGTGTTTCTTTTAAATTGCTTTTATTTTACCCAATAATATTTAACACTTATTTTTTAATTTAATATTAAGCTCGGTCGCACGGGACAGGTCGCACGGGACAGTTTTTTCCATTGCAATTTAATTGGGTAATTAAGTAATTAGGTAGTTAAGTAATTATGTAATTAGGTAATTAAAAACAAATTCAATATATTTTCCTTTAATTGCATCAACCATTTTTTCATTGTCTTCAGCCAATGCCTTCCATTTTTAATAAAACAAAAATGTTTATGAAACATTTACTAAACACTTACGAAAAAGAAAAACTACATTTGTGAAACAGTGCAGACGATGTGATCATCATGGTTAATAATTTTATGTACAAATTGCTTAAATTAATAAAATTAAAATGTTTCTCTTAGATAATATCATAAAATAATAAGTTTTTAATAAGTTTTAATTTTTTGGTCACGGTAGACTTTCCTGTGGAAATACCCATATGAAAAAACTGAGTTTTGCTTAAAAGTTCTCTATATAATTTGAACTTCCCCATTTATCTCTAAGAATGCAGTTGTGTGTCTAGAGTAATTACAAACATTTTGGATTAAACAAAATCTTCCTTATAGTAATCTACTGAGATTTTGACTCCCCACCCCCCGCCCAACTCCTGTTAAATTTGTTTTGTTGTGATGGTTCTATTTTTTCTCACTATTGTGTCACCGTTGTCACTCAGTTCTTTATCAATGGTACTTTAAATTATGTATATATATCACCATTTCATCGAAAAGATGACTGTGAATAAGAATGCTGTAAATGGTTATATTTTCATGCAATCAGTTTCAACTTTATAGCGATATAATAAAACATTTGCGCATCTGGTCAGCACAATTATTTCATTGGTTTTGATCTGTACTTTAAATTCACAGATAGATGGCGCCGCATTTTTAAGTCCTGTGGGTTCAAACTATACACCTTGCGGTGAATAGCCGAATGATGTCTGCCACAAGTTTTTTCAAATTTAACCTCACACGCTTGGCTGTCATCATTTGAGAAATCATTTGAGAAATCATTTAAGAAAAAAAAAATACTTCAGATCAATTTTTGCTATGTTTTTTACTAAAATAGCACTATTTGGCACTATTGCGCTATTTTCTGCTTACAGATGAACATCTGATGTTCTTATCTAGCTCGCAGATAAGTTTTGCAAAATTTTTTGGGGAAATGCTATTGCTACCAAACTTTTAAAATGTCTAATAATGCAGTACTGCCAGTTTTTTCAGTCGCAGCGTCATCTAGCCGTCAATAACGGCTAGGTTAGGTTAGGTTAAAGTGGAGGTAGGTCTTTAGACAAGCCTACTTAGACCATTTTATTGGTCCGTTGTGATACCACAGAATGGACGAAGGGAGTAGTCAAGTGAAACTTTTGTGTAGCATGTTCTTAATGTGGCAGAAGCTGTAGAAACATGTGATATTAAATCTGAAGCAAGCGGTGTTATGCCTTGACCTCAGTCAAATCAAGTTACTAAGCGTTCTTCTCCACAAACTTTTCCTACCACCACCAACTACAAGTCGTAAATTGATGAGTTTTAAAGTTCCTATGATTAGAAATAAGGAAAGAAAGGTTATAGCGTAGGACCATGGCCCAGCCAGGATTAAAACCGTGAACCACTGAGTGACAGTCAAGCACGCTACCAATAGACTTTCGAGGCCGCCTTAATAACGGCTAAGTGTTGTCTACTTTTATAGTTACAGTTTTAAAAACATAGAGTTGGATCAATTTAAATGTTCAGCTCACTTGGATCATTTGTTGTTCTGCTTTGCTTGCAGATGCGATGATATGATTCTGATATCCCATGAAAAAACGCAGCTAATATATATTTTAGAACATTTTAAGTACAACGAATTTTTCATAAAACATGGATAAAATGAGAAAAAAATTACATGAAAACCAAAGTTTGTACTTTTAATGCCAATATCTCTGCTGTTTTTTATATATTCCATAAAAAATTTTTTTGTTAAAGAGTTCAATATATTTTTTAATATAAATGTTTGCTTAGATGTTAAAATGCCCATATCTCAAGGGCCCATTGAGTCCCACCATATATTTTGTATTCTTGAAAAGGTAATTTTGCTAGCTTTAAGATTAAGTAAATATCTTACTTACTTAAGAGATGGAACCCACAACAACCAAAATTTTCCAAAACTTTTTTGGATTAAAGTACGTTCAATTACTTTTCTAACGACAGCTCAAAATTTAAATTCAATATATTTTTCATTATTCCAGAATTTAAAAAACATTTAATCGAGAAGTGTATATTAAAAAGTTAATATAAATGACTCTCGAGTAACACCGGGTATATCAGATAGTATATATATATTTTTTTTATAATAATTTCTAAATTTTAATAAAATGTTTGTTCATAAATTATAGACCTTTTGAAAATTTAATTTTTGGTTTCTGAGATATCGCTTATAATCAATGCTATCATTTCTAATGACGCACTTCTTAATTTGATAATGACACTTCTCCACAAATTTGTGAAAAATTTCACTGCAACGAATGGCGATAACATTTTCTATAGTAAAATTTTACGTAAAATCTGAATATCATAATTCTTTTTTTTTTCTATTAGCCCCAATTTACCATATAAATGGCAAAATTAAAAAAGAGCAATACTTTAAATAAGTGCTTGTTAATTTATATAGGAAAAAATTTGACCCCCGATTCCGGTACCAAAATTTAATAGTATATAAAAAATACATTCGATTGGTACACTTTTTTTTGTCTGAACGCATTTTTACATCCTCCGAATTGCATTTTAGTGCATTTTTAAGCAAATTTTGTACTGGAGACCCACTATTGGTTGTTTTACAAAGAAAATTAAGTTTATCATTCAATTCTTTGGATATAAAAACATAGAACTGCACATTTTCATCTCATTTGACAAATGCTCTAACGAGATTTGACAATATTTTTCAAAAAGAATCTACTTAATTTCATTTAATTTATTTTTTGGTTTTTTATTTTTCACTTTTGGTTTTATTTTTCTTTAAAGCTTAGTATGCTGTAGGAACGAAGATTTTGAGGCATTTAATTCTACACGCGGAGTTTTGGTGTAGACTCCACACTAACACATACTTTAGTGTGAAATGTTTCTGAATGTGTTAGTTGAACATTACCCAGTGGGCATTTTAGCGAGTGCTACGCAAAAAAAGGCATGCTAGCAGTGCTATTATTGGCGTCAATACACCTTCCATGATCACTGCATGAATGAGTACTTCTGCAAGGCCTACCTTTTGAAGGTCCTTATTATTTTCATATTATTTTATATGAAAAAATTTACAAAAAAAATTCCCAAAAATTTTTAAATACACAGAACAGTCTGTAAAAAAACAAAAAAAATTGTCCGAGTTGGGTCGCGAACCTGGGCTCCCGAAAACTAACACATTACATATTATATTATATGAAAATATTTATATGGAAAAACTCTAAGTCTTTTCTTATATTTTTGTATGAAGAAAATTTATAAAAAAATTCAAAAAAAAATTTTTGAATACACAGAACAGTTTGTAAAAAAATGTAGATTTAAAAAAAATAAAAAAAAAATTTTTTTGTCCGAGTTGGGTCTCGAACCCGGGCTCCCGAAAGCGTACTTTCATTTGTATTGATGCAAAATAAGCAACTTATTTTTAACAACCAAGGTAGACGAGAGGGTAAGGTGTCTGACCGCTGACTGAGAAGACCATGGTTCAAATCTCAAATTGTTAGTCATTTGTTATTTGAGGTTGATATTTTTATTGCTTTTCCTTCTAAGGTGACATCTCGAAAGAGTGCTTCTGGCAAATCTCTTTTGAGCAAGGAGAGCGAAAGGCCTGACTAATTTTCCCATTTTATCTAAAAAAGCAAGTGTAATTGTATATAAGTGCGGCATTACTCTAAAATCCATAGGAAGGCCTGCTAGCAGCGCTGCCAATGCCTACTAGGTATTGTTGAATGTCAAATTTCCACTCCAATTAAATGTACGGACATATAAAAGGCAGTGAAATTTTGACATTTTAACTCTCCAATCGTGGTTGTGAACTTTTCTGCATTGAAAAATTTTCATTCAACAGCGTACTAACCAACGAAAAAAAATTTTCGCTACCTTGTCGCTGTCAAAAACGCAATGTTTTTCTTACGGAAGATTTCTTTTCGCTTCTACAGCATACTTGGCTTAATACAAAAGGTAGTTACATCTTGGAACTTTATTTATTTTTCACAGAACACATATACAAAGTGTTCTTTGCAAAAAAAAAAACGTGTAGCATGCAAGAAACATGATTTGTTTTTACAAAAAAACTGCCTTCAGCAGAATCAAAATATCTGCGCGGAATTATCTTCGATTTAAATTACAATATCCACTAACTTTCAAGATTGAACAGCGATAATTTTCGATTTGGTCTAATGCTTTAGTAGGCACTTGCATAGAATCTGTTTACATTTTTATATCAACAACCCCAAATTAACAAAGCTGAACATTTTTATTAAGATAAGAGAGCTCCTTCTATATTTGTAGCTCCTTCTTTATAGAAGCTCAACGCACTGTGCAACGCCTCAAAAGCACCCAACAAAATTATTATTTAGAATTTTTAATTTATGTCTTTTTTAATATTGTTTTTCGGAAAGTTACCAAAAATTTCATATTACTTGACATCACCTGAAATTTCACCATAAAATTCCATTAGATTTAGTTATAATTGCACTTAAAAATATTTTAATTGCTAATCAAATATGTATTTTTTTTTTTCATATAAATCAACAATAATATTTGCAAAACATTATCATATTTACGCTTTGTTCGAGAATCGCGTGTATTTACAAATATTTACAAATCAAAAATGTTCAATTATTTTCTTGTGAATAGAAAGAAAAGCAAACAAATAGCTAGTGCTTATTTTAATGCATATTGATAAACATTTATATTAACACTTTATCGCCTGCTCCGGGTTAGCCTCTGTGCAATGAGCTGCTTAGAACAACAACATGTGATGCTGTTGTTGGCTTAAACTTGTTGTTATGGCCACAAATCGACAAGCCAGCAGCAGCGGCAGCACTCATTTAATAACTTGGCCAACATTTTAGCACGCAATCGTGAATTTAACACTATTGTCGTGCCTCGCCTTAACATTTTCTTCTTCTTCTTCTTCTTCTTCTTCTTCTTTAAATTAAGCAGATATTAATGTTGGTTTTTTTTTTTCTTTTCTTCTCCCACCTTTCTATACAGCTACATCACACCAACGAGCACAACAACAGCGAATGGCCAAGTTTTTCGATTACATCCGGCCACCACGGTTACAGCTGTGCCCAGTGCACAGACTCAGCCAATGGATAGCATCGATGGCGTTGCACCAGCGACCGCGTCCCAGCTAACTTCAAATTCTGCCAGCTCCAGCAAGGATAGCTGCAGTCAGAACATCGGATTCTCGCAACGTTTACGCGAGCTGGCTGCATCCGCTGGCCTGATGTCGTTGAAGCCACGCCAACCGCTAAAGCCTGTCATCAAGACACGCGGCTCACCCGGTCCGGAGTATCCAAAGAAGGTTACGTTCAGCGCTTTTGCCACAGTGCAGGTGGTATGAGTCAGTCAAGGAGCAGTGAATGCAGTCGAATATAAAGGAGAAAAAAGTAGGTTTACATGTGTGTGTGTGTGTGTATGTGTGTGTGAGTAAGCTAAAAAATATTTATCAATTGGGCCTTTCAGACGAACGTACTTGTACGCTGACATGTACGATGACAAACTAACGGGAATATTTTGTTGAGCTTTCAAACAATCGTACATGTGCGACGACTTCATTTCATTGCTGCCTCTCAAATAGAACACATCGGCGTAATGGCTAAACAATTTTTTTATGACCTTATGATTTAGCAGTAATTTTTCATATTTAGAGAATTGTTTATCAATTTTAATTAATTATAAACAATTATAAAATGTTTCAAACGTTTTTCATATTAATTTTCTCTAATATTTTTTCCGCTTCGTTGCTGTTCACCCGCTGACGCTTTTAATGAAATGAAAAAATGCAGCGAGTCGGACCGACATGCGTTCATAACATCGTACATGTCGGTCCGACCGGCAGAAAAATCAAAAAATTTTGATTTTCGTCCGACATGTCGGTCCGACGGTCTTATTTGCTTTCGAATGATCGTACATGTCGTCGAGCATGCCCAAGTCATCGCACATGTACGATGGTCTGAAAGCCCCTAATGACACAGCAGAACAACAAAAAAGGCGAGCAAGATTGCGCACAGTGTAACTTTAACGTCCAAAACTAACCTTTTTTTTTATTTCTCAGAAATTAATACATAAATTGACAGTTAATTCTTTTTGATAGCACATACAAACAACATTTTTGTGCGGCGATACAAACATCACTAGTTCGATTTAGCATTGTTCTTAGATAATAAAAATCACTAAGACTTTTCCAAGTTAATGCGGATTTTCTTTTTAGAAGGATTTTTAAATTTTTATTATGTTTTTAAAAATAGTGCTTAATGAGTTCCCAAAGGTTCTCTATGGGGTTGAGATCCATACAATACCCCGACCAGACGACAATGAGGACTTTTTGCCATTGAGGAATTTTGTGACTCTTAGCCTTAAGACAAGGTGTTTAGATAATCCTAAGCCCATGCCAGCCTACACGTAGCAATGGATACCTAGAATAGAAAAAATATTAAGTTCTCTACCTGTCCAAATACCTGAGATAATGATGTGGAAAATTGTACCCCCTTCAGGTAAATCATTCATAATACACAGGTAAATACTGCGATTGTACCAAAATTTCACAGAATTTAAGCCCCATTCATTCTCTCTTAATTCTCAAAATGTTAAACAAAAAGCTATGAGCATTTAGTCTAGAACGACAAACAAAAAATAACTGCCCAAACACCTGAGATAATGATGGGACAAAATTTCTCCAACTTCAGGTAAATCTTTCATAATGCACAGCTAAATACTCCGACTGATACCAAAATTTCATGAATTGAGGCCCCGTTCATTCTCTCTTACCTCACAAAATTTCAAAAAGAAAAAATACCTATGAAGGGATGAAATTTCTTCCCATCAGACTGGAATAAGTTAAGACAGAATCATTCATAAATATTAATTCGTTGTTTGGGACAACGCCATTCCTGAGCTTGAGGTATCATTTTTGTCTCCAGAACCTTGATGTATTGATCCGGTCTCATCGTTCCTTCAACAATTTGCAGGCATCCTGTGCTTGGACTGCTGATGACTGACCAAACCATTATTCTTAGAGGATGCTTTAGTAGCTTCCCAAATTTAAAGCCATCTTTAAATTTCTCACCGCCTCTTTTTTTAACGAATTCAGATTTGTCAAATCTGCACTGATAATTTATCGGAGAAAGAAATTTTGGAAATTTTTTTCAAAATTAATTAATTGCACAGTGCAACACGAAAAAAAATAACCATATACGGACACCACTACGTGATAAAAGACCAAAAAAAAAGACCCCTGTCTCCCAGTTTTGCCCAAAATTCTCCAGGTTTTTTTTTATGGGCCCCCAAAGATGTGGGGCCTCGGTGTCATTTTTGCAAAAAAATTATCATTTTCTTAAGCTCATATTTTGCAAACCGTTCGGAATTTTGATTTACTCTCTGAGCCAAAGTTGTAGCTCTTATCACAAAGAACAAAAATTGTGAATATATAAAATAAAAAAATCTTCATCTTCAAGGTCAAAATCGCAAAAAACTTAAAAAAATTCAATTTTTTTTTTACCTTTTTCCCCCTGTTCAGGTCCATAGGTAGCAAAACGTTCAAAATTCAAGGAAATAATCAACTACAAAAATGAACCTAAGATCTCAATAAACAACTTTTTCAAACCTTTATACTTCCTATGAATGATTCTTTTGTTCTTTATGACAAGAGCTACAACTTTGCCTCAGAGTGTAAATCAAAATTCCGAACGATTTGCAAGATATGAGCTTGAGAAAATGATCATTTGTTTGCAAAAATGACACCAAGGTGTCCACTTGGAAAATACATCGATGTTTTTTTCGATGTAATGCATCGAGACAGTGCATCGATACTTTCCGATATATCGTTGAGAAACATCGATGTTTTCTAAAAATTGAGTACTTTTTCTAGCATTACATCACAATATAAAGTCAGCCCCTTCCTTAAATATTTTTAATTTAACTATGAATATTTAAATTTATTAAAAGCTCCTACAAAACCATTGTCCTTGTTCGCACGACTTTTATCAGTAACTAAGGAAAAGAAAAAAGTGGCGACCGTAGCCTAGTGGGTAGAGTGCGTGGCCCCTAAGCCAAAGAACCGCGGTAGCCCGGGTTCAATTCCAGCTCAGACAGAAAAATTTTTTCAATTTAAATTATTTTACTGTTCGGTCGTCACCTCTCTGCAGACAATGGCAAACCTCAGAGAGTAAAAATTGCCATGTAAAGCTTTTGGAGAACATAAGCCGTTCGGAGTCGGCATAAAGCACGTAGGTCCAGTTCTCGGTCATTTTTGATCAAACATTTAACAACACGCACAACACAATTGATCAATAGAAGCTAGGTTAAAGTCCTTCCAAGGGCTGAAATGGCCAGTTTTTTTTATTTTTTTTTTAAGGAAAAGAAAAACAAAATTTTTAACAATCATTCTCTGATTCAGTTGTTGTTTATTAAAAAAAATAAAATAAACGCAATAAACATAAGAATATTGGTTATTCTAAAAAATAAAGTTAATATGTAAGAATGTTGGTTATAATTATTACAAAAAGTAAAAACGAAAAAAGCCTCTACAATCATAAAAATTCCAGTATTAATGTCCTATTTCCAGTGTTTTCCATTTTATTTTTTTTTTCTTTATTTATTTTTTTATATAATAATTTCAATAGGTGGTTAAAATTCATTCGATGTAATATGAAAATACATCGATCCATCGAGTATATAAAAAGCTTTTCAAAACATCGGATCAAGTCGATTTATCGAATTGTCAACATCGAGTAAGTCCGATGCATCGATGTATATCGAATATCCCTACCGAGGCCCCACATCTTTGGGGGCACATAAAGAAAAACCTGGAGGACTTTAGGCAAAACTGGGAGACAGGGGTCTTTTTTTTTGTCTTTTATCACGTAGTGATGTCCGTATATGGTTATTTTGCCATGACTTAAAAAATTACACACTGTGTTGTCAAAGTAAATACATTATTAGAGCAAATATAAATATTACAATTCAAGAATTGGCAAAATAAATATGGCAAAATAAAATTAAACAAAACATAAATTAGGTTGGGAAAATAGCCACCTCTGAGTCAAAACACTAGCTTCTAGCGAAAGAGCAACTCGTTTCAATTCTATGGAGCATTTCGATAAATTGTCAAACACCAATGAATATTGAAATAAATAAGAAGCAACTAGAACAGATGGCAACCTTGATAGAGTTGATGGCTATGATCTATAAATAGCTTACTGCTTTGAAATGTCATATGATTAAGTAGCCGATTTGAACGTAAAATTCTTACGAATTTGTTCAAACATGTGTGAAATCATATTCGACTTTCGAGTTGATCACAGCCTAGTCACTCGAAGACTACCGAAGAGGAAATATAGCAATTTCCGAAACAGACTGTCTAGTCAGCTAAGTGATTGACTCTTTACAGAGTTGCTGTTGTTGTTGCTTTCTTAAAAACTTGCTTGATCTAAAGCTCGCAATTAAATTCACGTAATAATTTAATAATATATCACAATTAATTAACCAAATTTCTCATTTATGTTCAGTTAAAAAAAATTTCTACAAAACACTTTTAATTTTAGAAATTATTGTTGATTTTATATGATTTAAATACAAATTCTAAACGTTTGATAGTTTAAATCATGCTTGATTTTAAATAAACATTCTAGTTGTTTGATAGTTTAAAATCGTTTAAACGATCAAACATTTAGAATTTGTATTTAAATCATATAAAATCAACATAGTAAATAACATGGTCATTTAGAAAAATTTTAGAAATTATTTTTAAGAGTATCGTTTGCTTCAAGCTGAAAGCAGAATAAATAAAATTTGTGTGGAAATTAATTTTAAACAACTGAAAATAATATCAAATTTTAATCTTTTTCATTCTTTGCACTGATACTTTGCCATTTTATAGAAATAGAAATACAAATCACAAATTATTGTAACGGAGAATTTTTAGGGCTTTAAGTAATCGTAAGAGTTTTTTAAATTCGGATGAATTTTAAGAGATTTGCACAACAAAATTTCTTTATATATTCTTTTTCTCTGTCTTTATAGATTATAAAAAACTTTACCAATTATTTTTGCTCTGCCGCAACTCCTTATAGTTTTGGTCGCAGCTTATAAGAATAGATTTAACTCAAAGCAAAATCCATGTAATATTGACAAATATCCATACTTCTAAGCTTAGTGGTGGCCGTAGTCTACTGGTAGAGCGCATGGCCCGTAAGCTAAAGAACTGCGGTTCAAACCCCAGCTCAGACATAATGATTTTTCATCTGAACTAATATATCTGTTCGGCCACCACCTCTCTGAAGACAATCAAATCTCAGAGAGTAAAAATTGCCATGTAAAGTTTCTGTAGAACATTAGCAGTTGGGAACATTAGATTTTGAGAGACATATTTTTGATATAATTTTTTTGTATATAATTCCATATATTTTAACATATCTCGAGTTTTAAGTAACTGATTTGGTTAAAAACATCAGTTGAGAGAAAATTAATGTCGTATTTTTTGCATATTAATCGACTCACGCATATCGTGTGCGATTTTTTTTTTTGCTGTTGTGCTGTGTTCTTTAATTTTTTTATGAATTTTTTTACAATTAAATTATTGTTATTTTTTCTCGTTTCAGGCATTTAACACTTTCTGCATTGTTGTTGTTGTTATTTATACTTATAATTGTTTTTATTCTTATAATGTAAACATGTATATAAAATAAACACACACCACACATACACACACACACACAAATGCAAATACAAACAAACACAAATACTCAAGTGGCGCTGCAGCATGGAAGAATTAGTGAAGAACGAGCGCAGAAGCAGAATTAACTATCAGAAAGGAAAATCTTCTCGGTAACATCTTTAACAAAGCACAACCGGAAGCGGAAGTAATCTGTGCCATGTCCGTTTCTGTGGTACTTTTTTAATTTTCTTTTTTTGATACGCATACCCAAATATATGCATTTTGAATTTTCAACCGTTTGAATATTGAAAAATGTTGTTGCAAATAATTTTAAGACTGGCCACATTTATTTGGCAACAAATAAAAATAAGCTTCAAATGAAACAAAAACGCATACATATTATCAATGTCCGCATAATTAACTTGTTATTAAACATTTGTTTTTTTATTTCTTATTTGTTTTTCTTTTATTAATTTTTTGTAATTAAACCTCAATTTCATCTAACACCAAAGCATATAATCCAACAGTTTTTAAAAAACTTCAATCAATTAATTTGTAAATTTTTGCTATATTTATAGTATGTAAATGTTACCCAATCTTTTCTCCCATAAGTGTTATTTAAGGTTTAAGTTAAAAAAGTAACACTGGCTAAACTTTGGACAGCTCTATTCGAACAGTGGCACTAAATTGCATTAAACTTCATTGAAGTTATTTACATTCGGTAAATAAAGTGCAAATGAAGGGTTAACCGTTTTAAATTCTAAATCGTTTTACTTTATTCATAAGCATTGTACTCGTAAACAGTCAGCTATGAAATCGTTAGGAAAAATTTGTAAACTAATCTTTTTTGTTTTTTATTGTAAAGAAATTTATTGAATTAAGACATTAATACAAATGTACTATGTATATATGAAAAATAAATTTTGAAGAGCGGTTCACGATTTGTCGGAGACTTTAAATATTAATTATTGTTTTGCAATTCTGCCACAAGCTCGGAGCATTTCGTTCATTCAAACATCGATCGCTCACTATTTTTCAAGATAAAGTCAAGCCTTATATTTTAAACTACCTACTGTATATAGAAAATACTAAAGAAATTGTTATGAAATTAAAATAAATTGAAAATTGTACATTGCAAATGTTGTTTTTTATTGAATTGCTTTTTTTAATTAGTAAGATAAAGCTTTGTTTTATACTGTTCTATAAAAAAATATGTTATACCAATTAACGAGGAATAAACCATTTCGATGCCAGATAAAAGATGTCGTTAACTCTAACGTACCGAACCACAGTGCGACAAAAATAGAAGCAGTAGTCGAATCTTTATTAAACTTGAAATTTTTAGTTGTTTTGATATCGCTGATTAACAAAATTATGAAATCAGATTAGAAATCGTTGTTACAAAAGTAAACTAGTGAATCTGAAAAATTTAATTTTTCATTTCCAATGAAAATTCTATGGAAAATTATAAATGAAATTTATCAGATTCGTTAGCATAGTTGTTAAATCGGCATTCAATAATCAGAATTTTAAGTACAAGTGAATAACTAAATAGGAATGCATTCAATGAATGCAAAATTGATTTATAAATAAAATTTTTAATTCACATTTACCCATATCAAAACCCCACTGTGAGTCGCCATTTCGCGAAAAATGGCCATTGATCATTGATCCCGGACTAGGAATATAGCTGCTTTCTTACTAATCAATAATTATTTTTTTCCAAATGTATGGGAGGGTTGAAATCGTATCAAGATGGACATGGTATTTTCCCCCCTCAACCTTAACAGTTCGTAACTTCATTTACAATAAAATAAAATAATGAAAGCAATTGTGAGAAATATCCAAATTTTATCCATTCTCATACTCTTAATCCTTCACCACCAACCGGAAGTGGTTTACCAAAACCATCTTCTGTTTCAAATGAGCTTTGCAATCAACCTGGTAGTCCTACGTCATTTTTAGACCCCCTACTTCCTCCAAAAGTGAAATTGACACTAAACTCTTGCGAAGGCACTGAGAGCAGATATGCCCTTTCTCGCCTCAGGGAGAACAACGTTTATAACAATGTTCGCCTGTATCTCGTTTATATGTATAAAGCCCCTGATTCAACATGCATTGAAGGCAAGACCAAAACTAATCTTAGAGTATTAATTCAGCAAGAAGGTCTTCCTACCGGTGTTGAAGACTTGCGTACTTTATTTGACCGCTTTCACGAGCACCTCGGTGTAACGGTTGATCAAGTCAAGGTGGATCTGGAAACCTATGGCGCTCATGTCAGAGCTAAACATGTATCTCTTCTTCAAAAATCTCGTAAAGAGCAACAGCAATATTATCGTTCCTAACTCTTCTTTCTTAAATATATTCTACCATAACTGTGGCGGCATGAGAAGCAAATTAAACAAACTTTATGTTGACGCTAAATCATGCCACTTCAATGTCCTAGTATTCACTGAGACATGGCTAAACGAAACCTTCAATAATGAGGAAATTCTTGATAGCAATTGGACTGTCTTCAGAAATGATCGGTACTACTCCTCAACAGGTCTTTCTCGAGGAGGTGGTGTCCTTGTAGCATCTCACAATTCCCTTTCAAGTGAGCTAATAGACACACCTAACCATAAACTGTTCGATCCCCGAATTATTAGAGTTTGTTCAGGTAAAAGTCTCAATGTGTACATAGGTGTCGTTTACATTCCTCCCGGCTTAAGTGAAACAACATACAACGAGCTATGTGAAACACTGACCACCTTTACCTCCACTCTAAAAGAGGAAGATAAAGTTGTTATTCTTGGTGACTTCAATCGCCCAAATATATCTTTTGTCACCCAACGAAAACGACAACTTTCTACTTCCTGTAAATCTTTCTAATGCCATAGACTTCAACTTACTTAGCACCTTTTATGGCAGTGACTTGCAGCAAGTCTCTTCTGTACAAAATCAAAATGGCAGATGGTTGGACCTAATTTTTACTAACTCGTATGAAGAAGTGAAGGCTAGTCCATGCATGGGAGCAGTAAATTTATTAACCAACACTGTTCATCATACAGCCTTAAAAGATGTTTTCTCTGCTAATGACATCAACTTTACCCAGTCTTATAATTGCGTACGATTACCTCAACGGCGATTATGAAAGAATAAAATGTTATCTTGGTTCTCTAAATTTGAATCATATTCTATTCAACTTAGATTTAGACCGTGCTGTCTCTATATTTTATCAGCACATTTTTACCGCTATCGAAAGTTATGTGCCAATAATAAAGAAAAAGAATAAGCTCACAGAACCATGGCTAGACAACAATCTCAGATTTTTGAGGAATCAAAGAAATAAAATCTACAAACTTCTCAAAAACACTGATAATATAAGCGATGAACTGAAGCTAAGATATGACGAGCTATCAAGAGAGTTCTCTATCAAGTCAGAAGAAGCGTACAAGTTGTACACGAACATCATCGGAGAAAAAATTGTCCAAGAGCCGAGAAAATTCTTTGACTTTGTTAACATGAAGCGCAAATCTAGCGGCTATCCATCGTCTATGTTTAAAGGTAATGTCACTTCGTCCAATTCTCTTGAAATAAGCAACTTGTATGCCGATCACTTTAAGGAGGTCTTTTGTCTTCCTACCACCTTATCTGAAACTTCTCCTAGCTCAACTATTATAGTTGATAGTTTATATTTAACCCAGGAAGAGATTT
The DNA here is from genome assembly GCA_963920525.1 of Dichetophora obliterata. Classification (NCBI taxonomy): domain Eukaryota; kingdom Metazoa; phylum Arthropoda; class Insecta; order Diptera; family Sciomyzidae; genus Dichetophora; species Dichetophora obliterata. The sequence goes on from OY986435.1 coordinate 48,725,051, forward strand.
CTAATGCAATAAAAGAACTGGATATATTAAAGGGACCAGGACCAGACTTAATACCTACAAGCTTTTTGGTGCGATGTTTAGACCAACTGCTATTGCCATTACACATAATCTTTAACGAATCACTGGTTTGTGGGACATTTCCTTCATATTGGAAATCATCCCATCTTAAGCCAATTTACAAGAATGGTGATAAAAGATCAGTTGAAAATTATAGAGGCATATCAATCTTGTCAGCCATTCCAAAACATTTTGAAAAACTTATTTGTGAAAAGCTAACAAGTTTCTTTAACCCACGTCTAAATGAGCAGCAACACGGGTTCCGAAAAGGGCGATCTACCATCACTAATCTCATGATTATGGTATCAGATGTTTTAGTCAAAATGGAAAAAGGGCACCAAATAGATGCTGTTTATACTGATTTCAGTAAAGCTTTTGATCGAGTTGATCACAACATTCTTATATATAAGTTAGAAAAATTTGGTGTTGCAGGGTCCATACTAAGTTGGCTAAAATCATATTTAATCGGCAGATCCCAGTTTGTTAAATTCCAGGGAGTTCTATCGAAAAAAATTGCAGTCTCCTCGGGAGTTCCGCAAGGTAGTCATCTTGGTCCTCTTCTTTTCAACATATTCATATCCGATCTGTCAGAAGTTCTTAACGATATCCCACATCTTATGTATGCAGATGATTTAAAAATGTACTATGCAATTCAATCAGATGTAGATGTAAATTTTTTGCAATCAAAATTGTTGTCTCTTGAGCAATAAACTACATCTTAATGTCAATAAATGCAATGTTATTAGCTTTTCTCGTAAAAACAACGTGACATTACATACCTACCACCTCAATAGTATCTAACTAAAAAGGGTCAACCATATAGTGGATCTTGAAGTTGTCTTAGATTGCAAGATGCGCTTTAATCTGCACTATGATAAAATTGTGTCCAGGGCCAGCAAACAGCTCGGTTTTATAAAAAGACGTGCAAATGAATTCAAGAATATATGGGTCACTACATCCTTGTACCGTGCATTAGTGCACCCAATACTTGAATATGCATGCATAATTTGGAATCCATCTTTCGATTCCCATAGAGAAAGAATTGAGTCTATTCAAAAGCAGTTCTTACTATACGCGCTTAGAGATATGTACAACCCCCATGATTATTGTAGCCTTCCATCATATGAACATAGACTCAGCCTTTTAAATTTGATGCCACTATCAACAAGAAGATCGTTATTGGGCTCATGCTTCACATTTGATGTAATTAATGGTGCTATTCACAGCGAATATATTTCTAATATGATTTCCTTTAACGATCCAATTAGGCGCACTAGGCATACTCGATTGTTAACTGAATATCAGCACCAAACTACATATGCAAATAATGAACCCATCAATCGTTGTTGCAGAGAATTTAATAATATCTCTATATACTACTCACCTTCTATGTCCAAATCCTCTTTCAAGCAAACCCTATATAAATCACTCAGTAATCAAAATTAACACAGGCCTCAGATAAACTACATATATGTATGGATTTATATGTATAAGCATTTAGTTTAATAAATCAAAATTCTTTAACATCCCTCTCCAAATCTCCCATTTACGTCCTTTTGTCCTTATAGTCTTTAAGAATAATATATATACATCGTATCTTAAGTGTGTATATAGTCTCTCTTGTTTCCTTCTCTTCTCTTATTTTTGACATGGTCTTTGAAATCATGTCAATCCGGTGGGCGGAGAATGTCCACTAAGAGCACCAAATAAAAAATAAAATAAAAACAAGGAAAGGGGTTCTCTCCTTCCAAAAAAAAAAAACAAAAAACGTAGTAATCTTAGTATAAGTAAACAAAACCTGTTAGAATAAGTTAGAATAAGTAAATTGCATTGCCTTGTTTGGCCAATAAATAAATAAATAAAATAAAAATAAATAAAATAATTTTTTTTTAAATTTTTTATAAATTCTTAAGATATGAGTAAATAAGTAATAAGAAAATGAAAAGTAAAAATATAAATTAATTCTTTTGTCGGGCCTTTGCACTAGAATACTGCCTTGAAATGATGAATGATATATATTTGAAATGGTTCTTCGAATTTTAAAGTCACTTTTTCTTTAAAAATCTTTTGTTCGAAGAATTTCACTCACACTAGATGAGAAGTACTAATTTGATAATTTTTTATTTATTTCAAAAAAATTACATTCTACATATCGGTCATTCCATATCAAATCGGACGCTTTTCGAAACTCACATTTCTGTAAAAATTTGGTACTTTGCACGTGGATAGTACTTTAAAAAAGAAAAATATTTGCATATTTGTTTTTGTAATTTTCAATTTTTTTTTGCAGTTATACACAGTGAAAAATTATAAAAAAAAATTGTCATTCGGACATGTACACAAACAACTATATCTTCTAAACCGTTAGTCCTACAAGAAAATGTTTAAGACATATTGTAAAGATCTTGAATTGGTCTTTATTGTGGTGTCCTTTTTTACAAATACTTTAGTAAAAAATTTTCAATTTTTTGACCACTAAAAATTTCATTCATTTTTCATAGTCAGCACCACTATTTTTTTGGCACTTTGAAAATAATATCGTATTTAGGCATTCATTCTTAATGCATTCTCAAAATTTGATGTTGGAGAATCAATGTTTACTATTTTAAACGAATTTTTCAAAAACTGACTACACAATTTTTAAGTACAAAATACTTTAATTTTTAATTAAAAATGAAATTTTTGGTATTTTTTGCTGCGCTTGGTACATATTGTCGCTGCGCCAACAAAAACAGTTATATGTATTTCAGTAACTTTTCAGGAGAACAAAAAAACAAATTTTTTTGTAAAAAAAAAAAACACCACAATAAAGACCAATTCAAGATCTTTAAAATATGTCTAAAACATTTTCTTGTAGGACTAACGGCTTAGAAGATAAAGTTGTTTGTGTACATGTCCGAATGACAATTTTTGTTTTTTTTATAATTTTTCACTGTGTATAACTGCGAAAAAAATTGATAGTTACAAAAAAAAATATGCAAATATTTTTCTTTTTTAAAGTTCTATCGACGTGAAAAATTTGAAAAATATCGGAATCGTCAAAATTAGTTTTTGGACAAAAGCGTCCGATTTGACATGGAATGACCGATATACGAAATAAAATGACAGAAACATACTTTTAAAACGAAGAAGTAGCAGTTTTAAATGGTATTTATATATTTTTCAGTAACATAAAATTTATTTTGAGTATTTTATTTAGAACATTTTGAAAATAAATACATTGATATTGTCTTCGTGGAAAGATATTATCCTTTCTCTTTTTAAAAAATTTATTTTTTTTGATTCAGTTATTGATCCTTAGTAGATTTTGATTACTGCAGTGCGGGACCTAAAAAAAGGTTTACAAATCTTGTTGAAATAATCAAATTCTTTTAATATAAAAGATAATCCATTCATGCTGTGTGTGCCGAAACCTGTTGAGTTTATTTGACTTATCGTCATATACAAAAGCATTCCATCTCCAATTACGGACAAATTGGGGGCCAAATTAATGGAAACAATAGACTCTGCGTATCTTAAACATTCAAATAAATTCCGCAGAAATATCAACATATCATTGTTCATAGAGCCAAAAACTAGTTCCTGTTCCTTTTTCATCTCCTGGTCCTAGGGTGTTAGTCCTTAATTTTAGTTAAAGCTGCTTAGTAGAGTGAAATATGAAAATGCGGTGCCGACAACCTGTAAGATATTTTAAGATGTATAAATAACATAAATAATAACAACTAAAAAGGACACTAAAACAAGCATCAACAACTATTTGTGGTTAAGATCTTGGAAGCTCTCCTTCTGTCCACACTTAAGCAACACCTGCCAGTAGTTAGATGACACCAACATGGATTTTGCGAAGGCAGAAGCACAACCACCGCTCTCTGCGAAATTTCACCAGCTATGGATTAAATAGCAAAAGACCTCACCATAGAACGATCGTCGTAGCCCTGGACCTATCAAAAGGCTTTGATACAGTCTCACACACCATCCTGCTAAAAGACACCTATGGTTCCACCACCCCAAGCAATCTAAAGAGATGGCTAGTCAATTACATCGCAGGAAGGCACTCTTCCGTGGAATTCAGAGGCGTCTGATCAGGATAGTGGATATTAGAGAATATAATCAAAAATTGAAAATATCAGGTATATTTTCATCATCATAATCAAAGTTTTTTTAATTTTATAACCTGAACTTGATGTTAATGATACTTGTACAAGAAAATTTTGGAATTATTTGTGCCTTTCATCATTATATTTCGAACCTTTTCTGTTACTAAGGGTTACTAAGGGTTACTAAGGGTAAAAATAAGAGTAGTTTTTAGGCATTGATAAAGTTTTTCGTATTAAAGTGAAATTTTATCGTGTTGAATTTTTTTCCCCCATAGTTAATACCATACATTCTTCATGTATAAATGTTTTGATTACAATATGTAGCAAATAAATTTAAAAATTGAAAAATAAAGACTAATTTTTGGATTTTAGTGGAATTCTTACTTTGTGCAGGAATAATGGATAGAAATCTCTTCATGGACTTTAGAGGATAATAATCAAAAATTGAAAATATCAGGTATATTTTCATCATCATTATCAAATTTTTTTTAATTTTATAACCTGAATCATGTTTATGATACTTGTCAAACAAAATTTTGGAATTATTTATGCCTTTCATTATATTTCGAACCTTTTCCAAATAGGTACCAAAAAAGTAAAAAATTAAAAAAAAAATAGTAAGGAAATATCTTCGACTGGGCCGAAGTTAAAATACCCCCGCGGCTGAATTAGATTATACAGTGTTGCGCAAAACAATAGCAACAAAATAAGTGCGCTGCAACAAAATCGAGTATCTTTTTTAATATTGGGGACACACAAAAATGATTATAGGAATCAAAGCATATATTCATACATCATATATAAAACAAATCAGATTCAAAATTGGTTTTGTTTTTTTTTTATTAAATTTAAAATTAATGTGACTACATTCAATTTGTCTGAGAGCAAAACAAAAGCAACATAACTTGAAAAATGTAAAAAGAGAACAGAAGTTCCAAGAATAATCGGTTAAAGTTCCGTTATTGTAAAGCAGGTGTTGTTTGTAAGTCATAAACATTTAAGTTTAGTTTTGTTTTTGCGCTAGTTGTGACATTGACTGTTCCATTTATAATGGCACGTTTTAAATACTGTGAAGCTCTTAAATTGCAAATTATTTCCGAATATAAAAACGGAAATTCGCAAATATCTAACGTGAAACAGTTTGATATTAATCGGTTAAAAGTTTGCAGATTAATAAAGAAATATACCATCACAAAAGACGTAACAACGGTACATTAAAGAGGGCGGCCGCGGAAGACATCGCTTCGTGATGACAGGAACATTTGTGGCGTGTTCAAACGAAATGCATTTGCCACATTCAAAGAGGTTGTTCGGACACTTGATTTAGATATCCACCACAGCACTATTCGAAGATGAGTCGTTGAGAACGATTTAAGAAGTTACAGACCGGCAAATAAACCTTTGCTTACAGCTAAGCATAAAAAACAAGGTGAGGTGTTACAATTCAAACAATTCTGTCTGAAATTGTGACAACGAGTTTCAATTTATTGTTTTTCAGACTCAGTGTTGCAAAAGAGCACCTAAATTGGACCGTTCAAAAATCGGAAACCGTTTTTTAGCGATGAATCAAAGTTCAACTTGATTAATTCAGATGGGATCTGCACGGTACCGCGTCACCAAGGTACACGACTTGAAGCCCGAAACTGCAAAATACATTTTAAGCACGGAGGTGGTGGCATTATGGTTTTTACTGGTTTTTCCTATAATGAAGTTGAACCATTTCGAAAAATCGATGGAACTATGGATCTATTTGTATATAATGACATTTTAGAAAGCAAGATGCAGCCACATTCAGAGTGGAATATGTCGCTTCAGTGAACGTTTCAGCCCGACAACGACACGAAGCACACTTCAAAGCTCATCAGAGATTACATTAGAGGCAATGGAGTTCAAGTCCTTGATTGGCCGGCACAGTCACAATGACTTGAATATCTTTTTGGGATTTTGAAGGTAAAAGTTTCTGGTCAAAGGTTTTCCAATAAGACTGCACTGTATGAAGCCCTGAAACTTAATTGGGAACATATACCTAATACCAACATATCTCATTTAATAGAGTCGATGCCGCTCAGATGTGCAGCGGTTATCAAAAACAATGAATATTACACCAAATATTAATTATGTTGCTTTTGTTTTGCTCTCAGACAAACTGAATATAGTCACATTAATTTTAAATTTAATAAAAAAAACAAAACCAAATTTGAATATGATTTGTTTTTAATATGATTTATGAATATATGCTTTGGTTCCTATAATAATTTTTGTGTGTCTCTAATATTTCAAAAGATACACGATTTTGTAGTAGCGTACTGATTTTGTTGCTATTGTTTTGCGCAACACTGTCACTTTGTATGGGAGTTAGGCGTGGTTTTCATCTGATTTTTACAAATTTAATACTCAAAATAAATATTAAATATTTAAGACACTGTGCGAAATTTGAAGTCATTGAATTGATTTTTGTGGAATTTAAAGAGATCTTACCGTTTTGGTTAAGTCACTTTGTATGGGAGGTAGGCGTGGTTTTCAACCGACTTTGCTCAGACTCGAACTTGACCTCCATTTTTGCATAAAAATCTTATATTTTGAATTTCGTTATGATAGCTCAAAAATTAAGGCTGCTATCGTGGAAACAGATGGACAGATGGACAGACGGACAGACGGACATGGCTAAATCGACTCAGGAGGTGATGCTCATCAGGAATATATATACTTTTCTATACCGGCCATCCCTCCTTATCGGCGTTACAAACGGAGTGACAAAATTAATATGCCCCCATTACATTTTTTAAACGTGGGGTATAATTAGGGTAATTTTTATGCTTTGATAAAATTTTTCGTATTAAGGTGTAGTTTTATCGTGCCCTCTTCCGAAGAAGAAGACGGAGACTTCTGCTTGTTGTGTTCGGAATTGATACCAAAAAAATTGAATTCAAACAATTCAATTCATTGCAACAGATGCGCCCAGTCATAAATCACTTGAAATGCGTCGACGTGGGCAACTGTGGCTTGTACATCTGTCGAAACTGCGACTCTCGATATAAGCGATGAATAATAAATTTTCACTCATTTTTCATTATATTTTTTCATTCATTTTTGAGCCGCAAATAAAATAATTTTATATTGGATTCCATGACTTTTATTCAGCAATTAGTTTCTTAAGCTGACTTAGAAGCCTGTTCGAGGCCATTAAACCGATTTATGATGATGTTTATGCATGAAAACGAAAAGTTCTTTTGGTGGAACGCTTCACCCACCATTTTTCAAAAATCGAAAATCGAACATTTTCGAAGTATCCCCATTCTTTTTTGCCGAAATCGAAAATGTTCAAATCCGAGCGCATAGAAGTTAGGAAAAATGTCCATTCTTGCAATTTAAGCCAAAAAGCATTCAAAAATGATAATTTTTGGGGTTGGTGTGAGCCTCAAAAAAAAACCAAACGCTTTGCCCAACCGCACTCTTCTTATCCAATATCACTGCGCCACTACCCGAGTTGCAACTGATATCGTATGCAGATGACTGCTCAACCACCACCACAGGCAGAGATATCAGAGACCTCGATGAGCGGATCAACGGATTCCTGCCTCATCTGACAAGCTTTTTGGCAAATCGAATCTGCAGTTTTCGGCCCCAAAGTCTTCGACCACATTATTCACAACATGGACGTTGCACAGTGTGCAATTTGAATAATCAAGCGGAACTTAATTAAAAAAATCATAGCCGCCAAAAATGAAATGTTTTTCCATGAAAGCTATGTCAGTACTCTTCGCGTTCTTGCTGATTTTGTCGCATATATCTCTTGCACCTTCCTCTAATACATCTCTCCGACTAATTTCCAAATGAGGCTGAAACGGTAGCTCTGCACAAAGTCGCTACAAGCAAAAACTTGACGATGCCGAATTCACTGATGAAAATTTATTTTCAGTTGCTTTGGTCCCCTAGTAGATGACTAGTAGATGAGTACACACAAAAAATTATGTGGTAAAATCCAAGACCTAACTCATCTAGATACTGCAGTCTTGTAGGATTCATTTAAAAAAAGAAACCAAGCAGTTAATCACAACGGAAAAAATTCGAATTGAAGGAAAAATAATGAATCTCCAACAACTATAACCATTATGAGTGCTGACGTTCAATTTAAGCATTAACTGATTTTCACTATGGTCAATGGTAAGGTTTGCAGCGCATTATCGCAATATGATTCGTTTCAAAACTGATAAATGATTGTAATGCTCTGAAAACAAGAACACCTCTAACGGAAATGTACAATTTCGGAATTTCACCTTTGCACTCCTGGATAAGAGCTTTTGAGTGCCTTTTGCACTCATAAAGAAATGGAAACGAGTGCCTCTGAATATTCTGACAGAAAGAAGACTATCCAGGAACGGTTTCGAAATTAAATGGGACTCCTGGTCGATATGCCTAAAGCAGATATGAGGTAACACAAACGACAGAAATATCGCGCGCAGGTTTTTTGAAAACACTGCATTGTCTGCAAACATTACTGGACTCAACGAAGATCTTATACATCGTTTACGAATATTACTCAAATCACTTTCCAGTGAGTTAGAGATAGATGCAATAAAGTTTTCCACCTATGCACGCGAAACAAAAGAAATATATCTGCAACATTACTCTTGTTACTATATGCCGGCAAGCATTGACAAAATACTATGCCATTCTGAGGCGATAATAAATGCTTGCATTTTGCCTATGGGACAATTATCAGAAGAAGCTCAGGAAGCAAGCAACAAAGAATACAGGCAAATTGATGAAAATTTCACAAGAAAAACTTGTCGAAAAGATTGCAATAGAGACTTTCTCAACCGATTTTTACTATCATCAGATCCACTTCTATCTAGTCGCAATATATCCAAGCCAATAAATCGAAGAAGATATCCACTTACAAACGAGACTTTTTTATTACTGGAGGCTCCTGAGCTGCCCCAATCTAGTTCCGATGATGACGATACTTTGTATTTCATTCCAAAGTAAATAAAATTGTTGTAGATAGGCATTGCAGGTAAAATAGATGTAAAGACAACTTTATGGGATTTTTCCACTAATAATTTAGCCTATTACTAATTAATTTGCATTCATTTACTTGAAAATATAACATGAGGTTTATTTGATTCTTCATTTATATGGTGATAGTGCACCGACCACGCCCATTTTTTCATAAGAGTCGTATTGCTGCGTAGTAATTTACCAAAACAAATTTAAATTAATTATCTTAACATTTTGAATTAAGTTCCGCTAGATCCTTGAAATTACACACTGTGCGTTGGAGGTAAATAGGGAACTAGAAATCTACAAAGATGGAAAGAGGATACCCACAGAAAATATCCCACAAATACTTAGAGTTAACATCGACAGCCAATTTATGTTCTTAAAACACTCTTTATATATGGTCAAAAAATTAAATAGAAGGAACAAGGTCCTAAAGTACTTGTCTGGTAGTTCATGGGGCAAAGACAAAGAAACAATAACTGCCACGTATAAGACTATTGGTCGCCCCCTAACAGACTACGTAGTTTCAATTTGGACTGCCCCAAAGTACGTGAGACACACCTAGAAAAGCTGCAGACTGCCCAAAACACAGCACTACGTGTCTCCATAGGTTGTGACGTCAAAGGTACTATTGATCATCTCCATCAAGAAAACAAGATTTTGAAAGTACATAAGAACTGCACTCTCCTCATTTGTCAGTTTCTCCTAAAGCATGAAGTCCCCACTCATCCTTAACGAGAACACCCTGGAGCCATAGAATGAGAATAATTAGGTTAGACCTCCGGAACGAAGCCACACATCGGTCACCTAACAAACGGGACGTAATTGTAGTGGAAAAAATGCAAGAGGCACAAATACAACTGCACACAGAAATGGTGTCAGAGGCGATAAGGAATATGAATGAAAATGTTGTGCTCGAAGACAACATCCATCAGTGACACCGAAACCTCTCTGAGACGCCAAAGAAGAGCCCCGTTGTCCCAGCTTAGGTCGGGTCATTCACGATTCCTAAACATCTATCTAACCATAACTAGCCCTGACATCGCAGACATGTGACCTCTTTGCAACGAGCACTCCCATACCACCTAACACCTTTTTTCCTGCCTCTCAAACCCTACGGAGCTCACTACACATGCGCTCGATACCAACTCAGTCGAGGTTGCTTCTTTCCTTGGCCTGGGTGGGTCGTTAATATAATCTTTAATTTCGCATTTATTTTTTCTTTTCTTCTTTTACACGCTTGCCTGCCCCGCTTGGCGGTTACAACAACAACAATCGTAAAACAACCCATTTCACTTTTAGCAAATAAATAATCATTATCTGGCAAGAGTTATTCTTCGTTTGTTATTCAAATCGCTCATCATGCCCGTCCTACTTTATGCATCACAAACCTGGACGCTGAGCAGTTCAGATGAAAAGACTTTAGGAGCATTCGAGAGAAAGATTCTTCGTAAGATCTAAGGACCAATCTGCGTGAATGGCGAGTACCGAATACGGTGGAATGATGAACTGTATGAGCTGTACGCTGACATTGACATAGTAAAGCGCATTAAAATCGAGCGGCTTCGCTGGCTTGGTCATGTTCAGCACATGAAAGACGATGCTCCAGTGAAGAAAACATTCGATTCGGTACCCAGCGGCGGTCAACGCAGAAGAGGATGACCGCATCTTCGTTGGAAAGACCAAGTAGAGGACAACCTGACGAAGCTTGGTATTTCCAACTGGCGCCAGCAAAAGACCGACATACGGTTGTAGCGCCAACTCAGTAAGTAAAGTATCTGGCATTTGTTGACGCTTGTTGCGTATAAAAAATCTTATCTAATTCGGTTGTAGTTGTTGTTGCTGGTGTTGTTCTAACCAGCAGCTTTGTCAATGTTGGTCTGATAATCAACTGATTGTCTTGTTGCTGTCTCTTATTTCTCACTCTAAGGATGTGTATTCTTTAAACTCATTATTTATTTACTTACCACACGCAAACGATCAGCATTCAGTATAAAAATTCTTAAGGCTGTCAATTTGACGGGACGCGCCGCAAAAGTCAACATGATGAGAAAATCATTTTTGAAATACCGCATCATAAGGCGCCATGGAGCACTCATTAGTGCCTCACCAACCGATAAGCTTTGGTGACGCAAGTACTCTGCCGGGTAAGTTATAAAGTACAAATCGATAAGAGTAAAAACTAAGAATACAAGCATTGTTAAATACGATGACCTTGGCACCTGTTGGAAATGAAAATAATTTTTTATAGTTGGTTTTAGTCAAATAAGAGATTTAAATTTGAAGACTCAGTTATACAGATAATGAAGGTGAGAATAAATACCCTGCAGTATTGTACACTAGCTAGTTAGAATACTAGTAAATTTACTTGTTAAAAAAACACAGAACTAGCTTCGCTCAAATACTTTTTACATTTTAATAACTGGTAGTGTTCCTTTATTTATGCCATGGAAAATAACGATTGTCATATTTTTGACAAACACATACACATTGATCAATTTGTACACTGAAAGGAAAATGTTTTAAAATTGACAACAATTGTTATTAATTTGTCGAATTTTGTGTTTAAAATATAGCTTACAACAGATTTAGTCAAAGTAATAACAAATGTATTTAAAACAGTTTTGATTACAGATTTAGTCAAAGTAAAAGCAAATGTGTTTATAACATTTTTGATTACAGATTAGGTCAAAATAAGAACAAATCTGTTAAAGCATTTTTGATAACAGAATACGTCAAACTGAACTGGACTGATCGATACAGCAAACCACACTGTTTGGTCTTTTGGCAAAACAAGTACAGCTTACTATACACAGTACAGAGTATAGATGAGCGAGGAAAACGATGAAAAAGATGAGCAATGAGAAACAACAGCGACTAATGTACGAAAAACAAAAAGAGAAGTAAGCGAAATGTAATAAACTGTGCTTAAACTCTTACCACTTAACATAAGTGTGCTTGAATAATAAATGAATACATTGTGTTCAATTTGAAGACATGTTTTTGTTTTCAGTGTAGTTTTGCAGTTATATCGTACAAAATCTAATGGAAATGTTGAATATGTTTAAAAAAAAATATGATCTCGCACCACCATTTCTAAGAAATTGTATGTTATATACTCGCATTTAACCGTAGTCCTACGTTGGTGTAGAGACTACATTTTTTTAAAATTTTTATATATTTCCGAAACCGTGTAATTTTGGGATCCAATCTTACATGATTTTTATTTTATGCTAAGTGTAAACAGAAATCACTTTCCTTGTAGTATCGCAATTATAATAATTTTTCAAAATATTTAAAAACTTCAATTCCTCATCTACACCTCAAAGTGGAATAATGGTGTTTTTCTCAACGTAGGACTACGTATAAATAAACTTCACGAGCTAAATACTAGTCATTATTACATTAGTTGTATTCTTGTACTAAATCACCAGGATCAGATGGTTTTTACTGTGTGGCTTACTCTCAGATGTTATTTACTCAAAAGGCTGCCGACTACCTTCTGCCCTGGCTTCGTATTATATATAATGGTTTCATAAGCCTAACATATATTCCCATCGTTTTGAATAAAGCAAGAGTGGTATTCATACCTAAAGCAGAGAAGACATCACACACCACTCCTAAAGATTTCAGGCCCATTAGCCTAACGTCACTCCTCTTGAAAACGTTAGATCGCCTATTAGATCTGTATCTTCGCAGATTGACTCTACACTCGTATTGGCATCACAGCATGCATATAACAAGGGAAGGCCAGTGGAAACGGCTCTAAACTCACTGATCAGGACCATCGAAAGATCCTTCCTGCATAACTTTACTTTAGTTGCTTTTCTAGACATATAAAGAGCTTACAATAACGTCATGCAATAATCTATACGACTTGAGTTGCAGAGGTTAGGTGTAAATAAAATCATTCTTGATCTTATAGATAAACTACTCAACTGCAGAGTAATCTTATCAGACCTAAATGCAGTTAGCACCATAAAATCAGTGACAAAAGGTACGCTCCAAGGCGGTGTGCTATCTCCACTCCTCTGGAACCTGGTAGTGAATAATGCACTGCTGTCTCTAGAGAGGGAGGGCTTTGTAATGGCAGCCTTCGCCGGCGACCTAGCAATCGCAGTCAAAGGCAAATTTCCTTCAACGTGATGCAAAGAGCTATTTGCAAACTTGAGCAATTTGCCAAACCCTGTGGTCAGGGAGTAAATCTGGCCAAAAATATAACTGTTCCTTTTCACTAGGAAACACAAAATTCCGTCCCTCATACCAATCATGCTTAATAGGTCTGCACTGTGCCTTTCGGACAATGCAAAGACCTACCAAGGACTCATTCTTGATAAAAAGCTGAGCTGGAAACGTAATATTTCTGAGCATACCAAGAAAGCAACAATTGCGCTGTACACTTGCAAGACTAAATTTATCCACGTTAGTGGCCGTTACCATAGGGCACTGCTTATTAGGCAGACATGCCTCCAGACTGGGATTCAACTTTCACTTTTTATATTTCTGTCCTATGCTCGCAAGAATAAGGTACAAATACCTGGGGTATTTATTCTTTGCTGAGCTTGACGATCTGTTAAGGACAAGCGTCTAACATCTAATAAGCTTCACCAAAAGCTCAATGTGGTTCCACTCAGACTGAAGGCCAAGTGTGCAGCGGTCTAAGTTAGCCAAGGTATGTGCGATATGTTTTCTTATGTTTCTTACCCCGCACCTGCAACATTCAACATAAAGAAAACAGACCAAAAGTTCTTAAAAACATTTATATTTGTCCGTGACACCTTCAGTCACTAAAATTGTACATGACTAGGTTACAATAACCATTTGTATTTCAGTAATTTAATACCGCTAGATAGCCGCAATCCTTTGAATCCCCAATGACTATTGCTACAATTCCTTCTTAACCCACTTATTTCAATGGATAGGATAATTTGGGTCTTTAACAGTTTCCTTCCATTCAAATTTCAAAGCTTCAATGGCATTCCACCGATTATGCTGCAGAAACTATAAGATTAAGTTGCGCCTATCCTACTCTCTATTTTAAAAATTTGCTTCCGTCTTAACAACACTCCTAACAGCTGAAGAAGAGTAAAGATAATGTTTATGCCCAAAACTGGGAGGAAAGGTTATGAATCAGCTAAGGATTTCAAACTAATAAGCCTCACATCATTCATACTAAAAGAACTGGAACGTATTCTTGACATTCATTTTAGGGACGTTCAAGATGTACCACCATATGCAATGCCCAACATGCATACCTCAAGGACAGATTCACAAACACCCAAGAGGCTATCACTACTATTGAAAGAACAATTTCTTTAAGCATTACACTCTTGTGGCCTTCCTGGACATTGAAGGAGCTTCCAACAACCTACACACTAAGGCCATTCTTGATTCTTTGACGAACCATGGTGTGCAAACACCGGTTAGGAACTGTATAGTCTCAATGCTCAGTAATAGAATAATCCAGGTAGACCTGGGTTGCTGCCAACCTACGAGATTTGTAAGCAGGGGTACTTCGCAGGTAGGAGTTATATATCCACTTCTCTGGCTCATCTCAATGAACGAAATTCTTAACACTCGCAGACTCACTTCTTAAATTGCAACGGGGTCAACGAAGTGGCTCATGCTGTGATGATGTGCTTGTAATGGTGTCAGAACTGTTCTCTTCTAGGCTCAGTATGCTAATGGAGGCAGCTTAGGGAAAATGTAGTCTCTGGGCCTAGGAGCCTAGGAGTTAATCCTACAAAGACAGAACTAATGCCGTTTACCACAAAACCCACAGTGCCACAATTTTTCCTTCGACAGCTGAGCAACCGACCTCTAACACTATCCAACAGCTCAAAATATGTAGGAGTCATTCTAGATTCTAAGCTTAGCTGGAAAGCCAACATCGAACAAAGGGTCAAAAAGACCTGTATAGACTTTTCACAGAGAGCATTCGCTCATGCCCCACCGATGCACTTAACGCCTTGACACACCTACTTCCTATAGATCTATAGACACCCCCAAACTCGAGTTCACGAAGTCCTTTAAGACCAAGTTCCCCACCAGGTAAGGGTGGTGAAATGGGGAACCTAACGTAGTCTTTGATATTTTATTCTACATTGACGGCTCCAAGATGGATTGCGGAGTAGAAGCTGGTAATTGTGAGAAACTGGGAGTGGCGGACGCTTTTCCTCTAGCAGACTAAGACAGCGTATTCCTATCGCTAAAAATAGGAGAAGCTTGTCGCACTTTAAGTAAGTTCAATATCAATCGCCTCAATGCAGCTATTTTTACGGATAGCCAAGCCTCCAATAAAGCTTTAGCTGTGATCAGCACCAACTACAAACTGGTTAGGCAGTGTAAGAGTGAACTGACCCAGCTAAGTCACCAACTTAGCATTACCCCAATCAGGATTCCCGTCCTTAGGAACATATATGGTAATTAAAAGCTGGATGAACTGAAAAGGCGGGGATTCTCCCTTGACGTTTCAAGAGCGGAACCAGTCTCAGTTCCATTGAACACCATAAAGGGAGGAATTTATTCTAACTACTTGACTTTAGCCGGTCGTAGGTGGAGAGGCTTCCAACCTGCAACACTTCAAGGAAATTATGCCCAGTTTACAACCATGGCAGAACTTAGGTGATGCTCTCAAGATCCCGGAATGACATAACTAGAATCACGGTTTTTATTACGGGTCACTGCTGCATCGGAGTACAAGCTATAATTACCCAAATTAAAAAGAAACACCGACACACTTAGACCCTAGCCAGGTCTAGATTAAGAGCGGTAGGTAATCCCTTCTTTAGCAATCCAAAGGAACTCTCAACAATTAAAATCAACAATCTTCTAACGTTTATTGAACGCATTGGATGGTTATAAGCTAATAGCGCGATACTCATTCAACTCACAGGATTATGAAGTTATGGTATTAAAACAGCTCAACTAGAAATATATACTTGGATTCTACTCGTACTTGAAGCATCACCATTTAAACTAACCAACCAAACCACAATCCTAATGACGCAACTTCTTTGGCTTATTTAAGGATAATACAATTTTACTATCTTCACTTAATAGAATAGTATACTTGATGTTAACTATTCTATGGTCAAGGATTACTATCGGCCCAATCATGAAACATTTTCTCCCGGGAGTTGTAAAAGAGAGTTTCCGGTTTTAAGATAGCAGATAAGGACATCGCAATTTTTTATTTTACTCTAATGAATATTAGCGGTTGATAAACAAAATCGTATTAAAAATTTCCAAAAAGTTTTTAAAAAGGTCTAAAGTCAATGACAGATCAGGGTCTCTTCGTAATTTGAAGGATGAATGTCCCCGTGCTTCAAGTGAAATTGGATTGATCGTCCATCGAAGGCTTAGTTATATTTGTTTAGATAATTCAATAACATAACCATGCCTTCTTCAAGATTCGGCAACCAACAACCAAGGTTAAATATGGATCTTTTGTTTGACAGAAATCAGATGAATCATTCAATAGTCATGGCTCAAGAATGAACTCATTTTGAGATCAATTATTGGGCCGAGCCTCTTGAATTCTTGATCCAATACCCAACCATCACACTTTATCCTGGCTTCGGACAGGCAGACATCCCGTAGTTTCTCTGGCGGGTATTCAGATGAACAGACAGCTGACACAGTAATTCATACAAACAATAGTTATATATAGATGGATGACATTTTTACTTACTTCAGTGAATGCTATGCCATAAGCCAAAAAACACAATTGCAAAGTCATCTCGGACAAGCGTAAAAAGGCAAACGGATGAAAGAAGTCTTCGATTAAATTGCACACATGCACGATATTGTTGTGCTGATCCACACACGACTTGAGAGCGGCACGAAATGCTCCAATATAGGCAATGTACGAAAGCTCATTGTCATCGTTTCCATTAAGAGTGAATTTGGCAGAAGCAGCAAGGGCATGACTAGTTTGTATTTTCGGTTCCTTAAAATCACTACAAGCACCAACACCATCACCAACACCACCACCACCGATGATGTCGGCAATCTCCGTCTTCTGGCTGGTAGATATACTGCGCCCATTGCAGTTGCTCAATAAGGTCCGGTCCACTGCTGCATTAAGACTACTATGCGATGATGTCCGTAATAGTTGTGAGCCGAGTAATGTTCTTTTGTTGTAGTTGTAGTATTTATCAGCATTGACATTACTCCTGCCAACCAATCTGTCATTGATTTCAGTGCAGTTAAAATATTCTGAAAAATGTTCATCGTTTCTAACCGGAGAACGTGCATGCAGAGTGCTGAAGGAATTGTTGTAAGTGAGGTAATTAGATGCAATTGAAACAGTATTCTTACCCGAATATTCCACAAGTGTAGAATATGTTCTTCAAGCTGCAAAATAAGCTATCGTACTGACTGCAACAATAGATGATTAGTGTGGCATACAACGAGCTACCGCTGGAAAAACTGACTACCATCACAAGCTTGGCCCACATTTGGAGTAAAAAAATTATGATGAAATTCAAGTTGTCCTGCGTTTAAGATTTAACTTATTAGAGGAGTATTTTATAGAGTGTATAAGAAATCTGAAGTTGAAGTATATGCAAATGTTACCGTTTTATCCACCGGATACCAGCAGTCAACTGAAAGTTGTCGCTCACCTTTCAGCAGTGGATCAATGATCGAAAACCAAACGGAAAGAGCTGTCACGCTTGTCCAGATAATAGTCACCCATTTGGCCAAAATGTAGAACCTACTCATATCCACATAGGTTTTGCCTGAACGTGAAAATATATTTAACTAATTAAAAATCTTTTAAAATCTTTAAAAACAGTTTCAAAGAGGTTCCTATCTGAAATACTTTTTAAGTTATTGCATTAAAACTGATGACACCTATGAATGCCATTTTTTGCTATACTTCCGCTTATTAGCGGAAACTTAAGCTCGAAACAGGGGGACAATGGACCCCCCTGTCGTACAATTTTTTCTTATCTTGACCCAAGGAATTAACCAGCACTAGATTGAAACGTTGATCTGGGACACCCTGTATAATTTCATAAGTCAAAAGGTGGTACAATTTATTACATATCATTCTATGTACTAAAGGCTTTTTATACAGTACAAAAAGAAATGTAATTATCATTATTGAAAATTTTTATTATAAAAAATAAGTTAAAAAAACTAAAACCCGACTGCTAAAAAGCGCTCTCTAAAAAATAAGAAACAAGAAAATATGGGAGATTCGTGGCCATAAGTAAAAAAAAAACAAAATTGTTGATAATCAAAAAAAAAAGTTAAAATGTCGAGAGTAAATACTTTAGATAAGAAAAACCAATAAAAATTGTTCAGAAATTCTATCTAGTTTAGACACAAAACAACATCAAAGTTGACACTTTTTTGACGAAAATATATTGAGAATATTTTTGAATTTCATTACCTGTTGTGAAAGTGCTCCAGTTTTTTTGTTTTTATAAGAATGTAAATGAAGTAAAAAATTAGTGAAAGAATGTGAATTTTACTTGCCGAAAATGAATATTTTCTTATTTTTTATACAACAAAAAAGTTTTGGTGATTTTGTAAGTGTATGCATTCTAAATGTATAAAACTGAACATTTTTGAAAACTTTAGCAGACAAATAAAAAAATACATCAAAAAGCATATCTGATTTTTTTTCAAAGTATTGAGTAAAAATATATAAACTAAATAAAAAATAAGTTTCTAGCTGCCTTTAGTTGCCTATTGCAGTTGTATATCATTTTTTTCCAAACAATCTCAATATTATTGCTCATTCCAGCACATCTATTTACAAGTGCTACAGGTAAGTTTTATACCTTCTCGTCTAAACGACTGGACCGATTTTGATGAAATTTTGTGTGAAGATTAACCTTACCCCAAAATAAAACAAAAGCAATTCAAGCTTCCGAAAACTTCCGTATGAGGGCGCTTTAAGTAATTCAATGTTTATATGTTAATCACGACCATTTTTCATATTATAATAAAAAAAATTTATATAATAATATAAGCATTTATAATTATTTAAACTTAACATTTATACATAAAAAAGTATTTATTTAAAACTATAAATAAATAATGAATTGTAATAGACTTAAATCATATTATTCTTTAATCGCCACTACTGTTAAAGCTTTCAACTAAGGTGCATTGTTATTGTTTATTGCAGTTTGCCTCACTTAGAATTGTTTTTTTTTTTTGCATTCTCTTTATGCTTATGATTTAAAATATGCTTCAACTAATTTAGTTAACCCTAAAGTACTGATGTTGGCTTACGGGACCACATCAAAATATTTAAAGTCTATTATTTGTATATTGATCGGTTTGAATGAATTATATCTTCGTCTTCTTTTTATTGTAAACATGCATGGGTTAAAAAAAATTGTACTAAGTTTTATTTATCAAATAACAAAATGCTCGTGGTCCCACAGACCAACATCATTACTAACTTAATTTTTTTTTTCACATCAGTACTTAAGTGTTAAACAATATTTTATCACTCTGCTGATAAATAAAGACGCTTAAACTAAATAATCGAAACAAGGTTTAGGAAATTATTTTTCAAAATAGGATTTGGACTTATAAAAGTATGAATTATTTGTGTTTGAACTATAAATGTTTGTGTTCAATAAAGAATAATTTAATTTTTATAGTGGCAAGTGTTATTAAAAATCTTGATCTTTTTGAAGTGTGGCTTGGTGCAAGCAAGTTGGAGCGTAGCAAAAAAATTGATGGCATGATGCAATTTGTAAAAGATAATTCTTTACAAAAGTTTGATGATGATGCACTGGAAAAAGAACTTAAATACTTGGATTTAAAGTTACATACTCTATGGAAATCAAGCAATCGAACACAAAACATATTTAAAAAGAAAAACTCGGATTTTCTAGAATCTTGTTTTTCTCTTAATAGATGTGTTGACAATTCGGTATGTTATAACTTTAAATAATATACTAAACCTTTCCATCTCAGTCCTGCTCTTCATTCTAGTTTGAATACATTTGAGTGGAACGATTTTGTAAATTAAAAACCAAAGTATAATTTGAAAAACTGCTCGCTTTTTGTTTTTGGTATCTTTAATTCTTTCTGTTATGGAAAATATAAAATCACAGACACACTCAAAAGTTATGTCGCAAAAATAACCTAAAAGTCCGAGCAGTTCTTAAAAGTATATTGGCAATTCCCAAAATCTATTATTTTTAGTGTTTTTTGACTTTCGATCCCAGTAGCTACAAATATCATCTCTGTTTCGTAGTACTCTTATATATTTATATATATATATATAGGTATTTATATTTTAAACTTAGAAGCCACAAATAGAAGAAAACCACCAAGACGAAGAGTTATCCTATAAAGCCTCAACTTCAAAATGTGGTCGTCCGCGCTTAAGCAAAATTTCTGAGAGAACGAAACGAAGACGTATCGCAGAACTTTGTGATAATTACGATTATGATTCATTAGCACAAGCAGCAACCAAAAAATATAAACTTGAATGCTCCACAAATTCTGAAGAAGTGAGAATGCAAAACGCTGCTTTGGCCATGTACATGAATTTAGGTTTTACAAAATCAAAATATGAAGACCAAAGGTCCTACAATAAAATGTTACTTGGTGAAAAATATTATCCACCTTATGAAAAAATTGCACTTACTAAGAAAGATTGTTATCCCCAAAGAATTACTGTCAAAGAAAGTGGTGCTGAAGTGAAATTGCAAGAATTGTTGAACCATACTGTTCAAAGGATAATAAGTACACTCTCATTTGAAAACTTAAGTTATGCTAACGGCAAGGAATTTACTTTATTTGGTAAATGGGGAATGGATGGATCATCAGGCCAACAAACATTTAAACAAAGATGGAATGAAGAGACTTATATGGCAAATGAACCATCAACGTCGGCGCAGGCAGAACTTTTAAATGTTGGTAAATTTGCTGATGATAGTGTTTTTATTATATCGTTTGTTCCACTTCAAATCTCATGTGATGAAAATAATGATATACTATGGAAAAATGATCGTCCATCATCAATAAGATTTTGCCGTCCTATAAAATTTGAATTTGTAAAGGAATCCACTGAAAAAACCTTGCAAGAATATAAATTTTATACAGAGGAAATAAAAAGATTAGAGCCAATATCTTTAGTAAAGGAAGATATAACATTAAATATGAAATTTAGATTGCAATGTACAATGATCGATGGAAAGGTTTGCAATGTTTTAACTGGTCAACGATCTACAGGATCTTGTAATATTTGTGGAGCCAAGCCAACTCAAATGAATGATATTGAAAAACTTAAATCGTTTGAGGTAAATATATACATATAGGTAAACAAAAGTTATTTAACTTAAATTAAAAGATATGTTATTATTAAAGGTAAGAACAGAAAATTACCAGTTTGGGCTATCCACCTTACATTGTTGGATTCGTTTTATGGAGTGCATATTGCATATCGCATATAATTTAGATTTTAAAAAAGGATTTGCATCAGGAGAAAATAAAATTAAGAAACAAAATAGAAAACAACAAATACAAAACGAATTGAAAAAAACACTTTCAATTAGCGTGGACTGTGTTAAACCTGGCTATGGCACCATAAACGATGGTAACACAGCCCGACGATTTTTTGCAGAACCCAAAAAAGTCTCTTTGATTTTAGGAGTAAATGAGGACTTAATAAAAAGGTTCGGTAACATTTTGCAGGTAATTTTAAGCTTTGTTAACTGAAGGAGATAATAAGGACTTAATAAAAAGTTTTGCGAACATTTACCAGGTAATTGCTAGCGGATTGGAAGTAGATGCAGAAAAATTTGAGATTTACACCAGAGAAACAGCTGATCTCTACGTACAGTGGTATAAGTGGTACAATATGCCTCCATCTGTGCACAAAGTACTTATTCATGGAGGTGAAATAATAAAAGAGTTGAGCATTCCAATTGGACGCTTTTCTGAAGAAGCACAAGAAGCTTCCAATAAAATTTTTAAAAATGCACGCCTACACAATAGCAGATGCTTTTCAAGGACTGCAAATAATAAAGATATTATGCACCATCTGCTAATATCTTCTGATCCTCTTATCAGCCATTTTAGACTGAAGAAAGAAAAAAAATACAAAGAGTTGTCAGGCGAAGCTAAACTTTTGCTAAAGCTTCAGCTTTATGAGCAGTAAAAAATTTTAACTGTTAAAGCACAAAAATGTCTTTTATTTTCATAAGTTAATTGTTTAATGGTTAGTATCAAAAATTTCCTAGGTTATTGTTAAACTTCATCGGAGTTATACTTAAACGAATTAAGAAATGTGGATGTATATTAAAAGGCGTGTCCATTACTGAACTTCGTTGTAAATGTTTTTAAATATTTTTTTAATTACCAAAGAACCATATGAAAAATACTTCGAAGTGCTCATGAATCAAATTACAAATTTCGTCAAAACTTTCTGTACCGGAAGTGGGCGTTGCCGAAAAAAACTTGGATGGGAGGTGGACGTATCTGTCGGCAGATTTTATCCAGACCTAAACTGGACGTATCAGTCGGCAGCCCTAAACTGGACCCAAAGGTCAAAATTAAAATATTTTTTCAGAATTAATCAATTTTTCTTTAATTAAAATTATTTTCTCATACTCAGTTATAAGTTTGAATGTGTTTAAAAAAAAAAAAAAAGTATAGGGGATAGGCGTTTCCATGGACCAATTTCTTCAAAATTTCAAAAAAATGTATTTTTTACCCTAAAACGTAGCTATGCCAAGTTTTAGAGCCCTAAGTTAATTTTTACTAATTATGGCCAAAACTTATATGGAGACCTCCCACTGTGCGTCGCCACGAATAACGTTGTAAGCGACAAAAGTATAAGTTTTCCGTAATTGAAAAATATGATTTTAATGGCGCACTTAGAACCATTTGAATTCAATTTCCTTTCTATTGATGCAAGAGTTGTAAAAAACTTTGCCAGTATATATAAAGAAAAAATATCCAGATTCAAGCCAGAGCATTTTTAACGGTAGTAAGCAAAAAGAAACAATTGATTCGTGTGTCGCTTACAACGTTATTTGCGGCGTCGCTTCAATTGTTATGTACAAACTATTTTTTTTTTTTTTTTTGTTTATTAAATAAACAACTTACACATAATATATTTTATTGCATATAATACTAATTTAAAGTGATGTTCAAAAGATATACGTGGTAGTATGCCACCTCATATATATTGTCATTGTCGCCCTCTAGATGTATAAGGCATTTTGCCCTAAAGCTTTTGATCGCTTAATACTGTTGAATGTATTGTTTTGTTAGGGTAGGTGGCATACGACTACAGATATCTACGGAAAGCGGACGTGGAAAAGGCTTTCAACGATACCTCATTTGTCAAAATATGATAAGTATTTTAGAAGTTAGTGGTTTAGTTCACTTTCTGTCCTCTAGAGGGCGCCATATTAAATTTAATTTTACGTCACATAGCCTTTAACCACCGGACGAGGAAAACGCTTCCAACGATACCACATTAGTCAAAATAGTATAAGTAGCTTAGTAGCTAGTGGTTTAATTTATTGTCCTCTAGAGGGCGCTATATTAAATTGAATGTGACGTTACATAACCTATAACCAGCGGACGATCAAAACGTTTCCAACGTTTCATTTGTTAAATTCTGATAAGTAGTTTAGAAGTTAGGGGTTTAGTTGTTATATTAAACTTTATGTGACGTCACATATTTTTTCTTCTTCGGACAATCAAAACGCTTCTAACGATATCTCATTTGCTTATGTCACTAAAAGATTTATTTTGTTCATGACTATATGTCCGCTAGAGGGCGCTATATTAAATTAAATGTGACGTCACATAGCCATTAGCCAGAAGACTATCAAAACACTTCCAAAGAGACTTCGTTTGTCAAATTATTATAAGTAGTTTAGAAGTGAGAGTGGAACAGATGAACATACATACATACATACATACAAACATACATACATTTCGGTAAAACACTCATACCTCTTCTTTTGCTTCGCCGTAGTCGGGTAAAAAATTGGCTTATGACAGGAAAAGTAGGAAATATATTTGTGACAGCTTATATTGTCAATATATCCTACAAATACCATGTCGATACAGGAACTTCCCAATACTTTTGAAGATATTTCGAATAAGAGGTTCAAGTTGTAATTTAAATTTATAAAACGTAAAAACTTTTAATTTTCCGGTTGTGATTATCTAAGTTGAAATATCCTGTTAGAATGATCGGTATAGAATCAAAACCACTCTTTGCCAATAAAGGACTAATTTTGCTAACGTCTTTACTATCAGCGAGTGAGTTTAAAGATATAAAAGAAACAATGACATACCGTTTCAATTATATCGTTAAGTTTCATAGTTTGTGTTCATTAACTTGTCGATTTCAGTTATTTTTTTGAACTGGCAATGCCCTCTTGCGTTAAACAGCAACACTCAGTACATAGATTGTTTCATATACAAGAACCAATGCGGTCGATAGATTTCGTTACCTTTAATAAAGCAAACAGAAATATCAAATGTTGACATTATACTTCATGCAATTGTATAAAATTTGTATATTAGAGAGTTCAAACATGAATTTTTCACCCAGTGAGGATCAACCAGACCAACAAGTGCTTACATCAACATTGTACGGTCAGTTCTTTGAGCGCACCAAAGGCTCAAAGTGTGATATTAAAACGATTTCTGATCGCGTAATTCTACGTCAAAAAATCAAAGCATTATAATATTGGGAAAATTCCTCATGTGGATTATTTCTCAAATTGAGCAAATTATATTCTCGTGTTCAGAAAATTGTTAACTTGAATACTTAACTTGAAGAATATTCTGCTCTTAATAAGAAAATTATGTTTCTAGTATCAAGCAAAAAATTTTAGTATTAAGAAAATTATTTACTTGAACTAATCAAGCCAAATGTTCTCAGCTCAAGAAAAAGGAGTTTCTCAAATCAAGCAAATTGTTCTAGTTTTCTGTAAATTGTTTACTTGAATCAAGAAAATTTTTCTAACTTCAAGCAAATATCATACTTGAATTTTAAAAAATTTTTTGGAGTTTTAAGCAAATGTTTCTTGAATTCAACATTTTTTTCTTAATATCATGTGTTTTAAATTTGCTCAATTCAAGCACAAGAAGCCTTGATTGTTTTCTCTCCGTATACAAAAACATACCAAACATTTTTTGCTATCTCTTACGAATATCCTACTACATTCATGCAACTATTTGTAATTGTAAATTTGTAAAGTTAAAGTGAAGTCAAATTTTTATGAAAAACTTAAGTTTTTTCGATACATAAATTTTGTATCGAATTATCAGAGAATACATGTGAAAAGGTCAAATTTCTGTCTTAATTGGACTACGGAGAGTGTGCGTATAATTATTCATATTGTATGTTATGTGTATGCATTGTGATGTATGATGTATATTTTATAACTGAGAAATTTAAAAGTCTTCGCTTTCACCTATATTAAAATTTTTTTAAAAAGCTTCCCGAATATTTTTAAATTTAGGGTTTTAGGTCTTGGAAATATCTGCAAGTATTTTTTCCATAAATAAATAAAAGTTAGTTTTAAAGTTTGGAGCAATCAAAACAGAAAAATGTTTAGGGTTACCTACCAAAAGCTTTATTAGGTCTATCAATTTTCTTTATTTAAACTTGAGATCAGCCACAAAAAATCACGAAATATTCGTGAAAGTTCGTGATTGAATTTTCCTCATAAGTGAGCAGACGTGACTTCAAATTCTTCGTGTCACGACTTGTTTAAACCCGCCAGAGGACCTTCGGGGAATCTGCCTGTCCCAAGCCAGGAATGGAAGGGTGAGGGTTTGTTATTGGATGGGCAGTTCATGGGGCACGGCCCATGAACTGATCTCATAATGAGTTCTTTCTGGATTCACGGCTCCTGAATGTTCATCTGATAACTGTAAAAGAAAAAGGTTTACCTTTAGCCTTGGTTGTTGGTTGCCAAATTCTTGGAGAAAGTATGGTTTTGATATTAAGTTATCATAACACCGTCATTGTAATATGCTTTCGATGGACGATCAATCCAACATAACTTAAAGAGCGGGGACAGTCATCCATCAATGATGAGGAGACCTGATCTATCGTTGTTCTGCAGACCTTATCTTAGAATAAAGGTTTTATGTAGGAAACATTTAATCTTTGGACCGTTGTATAAGCCAATTGGTATACAACGGCTCATGCTTCCTAGTTTTCCGAAAGAGGCTTCTTATTAAGTCTTAATTAGGTTAACGAAGTTGCATAAGTAGAATTGTGGTTTACCCGGTTTTACTGAGAAACCAATGGTTATTTTTTAACCTAGTCATGTACAATTCTAGTGGCTGAAGGTGTTACAGTCAAATAGAAATGTTCTAAGAACTTTTGGTCTGTAAGACGGGATGTTGAAGAGCCTTTTCAGGTGGAGCCTTGAGCCCAGGTATTGACTGTCGTTTGGGTTTTGCCCACGTGGGGTTTTCAATGCGCTCTGGCTGTGGTTAGGCCAGAAAGGCCGGTGTGAGTTACACTTAAGTAGAACTCGGGTTAGTGATTCCCTTAAATTACTAAGAGAATGATGGTAGATTGAATCTCGCTAATTTCAAACAGTAAATTTTAGGAAGGTAAGCAACTACCGGAACAATATACTGTTACCTTTGGAATTTGAGTACAGGCGACGGGGAAACCTAAATAGTCTGAGTTGTGACCATGGAGATTGAGGAACCTGATTGCATGAGTGACAGGCCTATTTGCCGCCTTAATTTTTCGTGTCAGAGAGTGATGACCTTTGATATGAATGGGATGATTTTGTGCGGATCAAATAATGGGTTGTATTATTGGTATAGTATACTGAGATAACCCATGGTTATTAAAATAACCAAGTCATGTTTAAATTCGAGTGGCTGAATGAGTCACGGTCATGAATAGTGTCTTTTTGACATCAGTGTTGGGGGTTCTGTGGCATGTGATTAGAGGAACCTTTCAAAAGTGGTCTTTCTTGAATTCCGAAGGGGCGTTGACCGACGCTTCATATTTGTCCCAAGCATTGGAGCACCGTTGAATTAAGCCTTCGCGGCAGGGGTCAACGTTAAAAACATAGTGGCTTTCTGTCACGACTTGTTTATCTTTAATTTTAAAATCTGTGTAAAATTTATTAATGATTTTCTTTTACGGTATTCTACCTTTTGCATACAAAATGCAGCACTAACCAACCACTTCTAGTAAAGCGACAAGAACCATAAGAACCAAATTTGCTTTCTTTAATTATTTCGCGAAACGTCAGCGACTAACTTAGGCAAAGCCTCAAAGAGGAAAAAAAATCTAGACTGCTGGGTGAAAATTTGGATAGATTACTTTTTTTTAAATATAAGCTTTAATTAAAATAATATTTACTAATAATACTTTTTATTAATTAAATTCAATGGATTATTTAAGCATTTAAATATTTAAAAAGTTTTAATATCAACTCAAATTATGGTCTGCGGTTTTCTCTAAAGATTAATCATTTTGCTGCAAACTAATTACTGTATTCATATAATTTTAATATTTAAGATGTATCTTTGCTCGAAATATTATCTTAGTTATAATAATTTATTATTATGACTAATTATTCTAAATAAATAAATTAGATGTATCTTTATAAGATATGAATTGAATTTATGTTTCTTATTTTAAAAACACTATATAAACTTTCATTAAAATCATAGTAAGCGTGCCTAATCGTAAAACAATTGTATTCGTGAGCACTTGTTAGTCAAAAACTGTCATCACGATCGTTTGTGATCGTGACTTATAGATAATTTAAATCATGCGCGTTCGTGATTATAAGAAAATACATCGATTATGCGTGATAGTGAGTAAAAAGTAATTTAAATTGTGTGCGAACGTGATTAAAATAAATACATCGTGAGCATGCGTTATTGTGAGTAGTGAACGTGCATGAATAAAATAAAACACATCGTGAGTTTGCGTGATTGTTAGTCAAAAATACTCACGCGCTCATCTCTAATTTAAACTAACTTAAACAACTTTTAGGATTTGGGCTGGAAGCAATTTAAAACATGTACCTTTGTACGGTTCAAAACAAAAAATGTTAAGAGCTACCATAAGCCCTGTTAGTTCTATCCTCCTTTCCGAAAACCCTCCTTTCCGAAAACCCTCCTGTTAATCTCATTTAATTTCTCCAAATAAACAAAGCAATTTCAATAACTTACCTCTAGCTGAACGCCATTTAAAATGTTTATTGCTAAAATTCATCAAATGCTCCAGTTGACTGCGTCTTAAATTGAAATAAGCTAAGCCAACAAAGCTAAACAAGAACCAAACTGCTTCGATGGCGTAAGCAGAAAGAACCTGCAGATTTCCATTGTCCATATCATAGACTGTCTTGGCGACAAGTAGGACCATATGGAGTGGTAGGAACATCGTAAGCCAGGACATGATATGAAAGAAACATCTTTTTAGCCAAAGCACAAAGCAATATTGTTCCTTTTCATCCTTGACATTGTATTCATACATTGGCAATACAAAAATTAGTTTAAAGCTTATTTTTTGTATAGCAAACAAATTGCCTTCATGGCTTTTTAAAGGTCGCCGTAGGAATTTAACCATCTTGTAGCGGATTTAAATTTAATTGACGTTGAAGGTGTCACTTTTGTTAACTACCATGCTGTGAGCAATAAACGCCTCTTTTTATACTTACTCATATGCTTTAATTATAGACTTAAGCGAATATGAGTTATTGTTAATTAGGATGAATCGATTAAAAATCAATTTGAACTTTGCGCAAATTATGATTAGGCTAATTAGGCAGTGCATTTATTTATACTCTTTTTAATACACAGGGCTAGGTATTATTTCATTCGAAGAACTATTAAAATAATGAAAATAATATATTTTATTTATTATTTTTTAATTTTTTAACTAAGTTTTATGTAATTTAAAATATTTTTAAGACTTCTTGTTTTGAATTCAATAACATTTAACAGTTGAAAAAGTAGTAAGCTTAAATAATTTGATTTAATTAAATAATTAAGGGACTTATTCACTTGGTTACTTAATTTTTAACGCCCTTCCTATGGGCGTAGCACAATGTGCCTACGTGGCATAATGGTTTAAAAGTGAGAAAAAGTATGAAAATTATTGACTTTCTATGGCCCATATTAAATTTTTTATTTTTTAAGAATTATCTACTTAGCATGTTTATAAAAGGTTTTGGTGAAGTCTTTACAAGATTTTTGTACAGAAACCATCAAAGTTGTTATATAATAAAGCGCTCAATAAATTCTTGGTAACAAAGAGGTATATTTCAAATTAAATAACATGTGAACCACTGAAAAAATGTGGTTTGGTTTTTTTAGTCTTAAAGAAAATATATGAAATAAGAAACTTGCACAGTTAGACTTAGAATTATTCATTTATTACTAAAACTTTATTTAGGATTTATACTAAAACTTAAAAAATTAGCTGCCAAACCTTGCCAAAACAGTTTTTATGAATGAAAAACTAAATGTGTTTTGTGTAAGAAAATAGAGTTTTATTGATTTTAATTTCAATTTTGCGTAGCATGCTCTTATTGAAAAGGCGATGAATATAAATAATCTATATCTAATATATAAAAATGAATGTTTGTTTTTTTTGTTTGTTCGTTCGCTATGCGCTGCAATAACGTTCATCCGATTGCGATAAAACTTTGTCAACATATTGCTTGCACTTACGCGAACAATATAGGCATATTTAAAATTTGCCACACCCCCTTTTACCGCCCACAAATCAATAAAAATGCTATATTTAAGACATTTTTATCGTATTAAAATAAAATTTGGTAATTAAGTTTGTATGATAACTATCGGTGACTATACTTACAATGGGCGTGGTCCCACTATAGCTACGCCTACTTTTAAGAAAAGAAAAAAATACTTCGAAATTACTGTCCGATCGAGCTAAAATTTTGGCAGTGGATTTGTTTCGAGTACGAGATGGTTTAAGAAAAAATTGCCACACCCCTTTTACCGCCCAAAAATCAATAAAAATGCTATATTTAAGACATTTTTTGTCGTATTAAACTAAAATTTGGTAATTAAGTTTGTATGATAACTATCGGTGACTATACTTACAATGGGCGTGGTCCCACTATAGCTACGCCTACTTTTAAGAAAAGAAAAAAATACTTCGAAATTACTGTCCGATCGAGCTAAAATTTTGGCAGTGGATTTGTTTCGAGTACGAGATGGTTTAAGAAAAAATTGCCACACCCCCTTTTACCATCCACAAATATATAAAAACATTCGCGATATCAAATTGCTTTGGAGTTATGGGTCGCACAGCCTCGAAATTCAATATTCAACCACAATTTACACATGTCGTTCCACTGATGACATTTCATGGGAGTTAAACAAGGGGGAGTGGAACCTCCGATACAACCAAAACTTGCGATATCGAATAGTTTTAGAGTTATAGGTCACACAGCATCGAAATTTAGTATTCGACATCAATTTATGCATGCAGTTTCATTAATAACATTTTATGGGCGTTGGAAACGGTGGTGTTTCACCTCCCCCATGCAACCAAAATTTGTGCCATTGAATAGCTTTGAAGTTATAGGTACACAGCATCAAAATTCAGTAATCGACCTAAATTTACACATCCAGTTTTACTGAAAACATTTTATGGCGTTGGACAAGTACAACCCAAACATGCAAAATCGAATAGCTTTAAAGTTATGGGTAACACAGCGTCAGAATTAAGTATTCGACCTCAATTCATACATACAATTTCATAAATAACATTTAATGGGCGTAGGAAAAGGGGGACTGGCATCTCCTATACAACCCAGATTTGTGCTATCGAATAGCTTTGGAATTATAGGTCGCACAGCGTCGAAATTCAGTATTCGATCCGAATTTATACATGCACTTTCATTGGTAACAGTTTTTGGGCGTTGGACAAGGGAGAGTGACACCTCCCATACAACCCAAATTTGCGATATCGAATAGCTTCTGAGTTATTTGTCGCACAGCGTCGGAACTCAGTATTCGACCTAAATGTACACAAGCCATTTCATTGATTAAATTTTATGGGCGTTTGCCAAGGGACCTCTTATTTGACCCAAATTTGCGATATCGAATTGCTTTGGGGGTATAGGTCGCACAGTGCCGGAATTCCGTATTCGACCTTAATTTACACATTTAGTTTCATTGATCACATATAATGGGCGTTGGTCAAGGGGCCGTTGCACCTCCCATACAACCCAAATTTGGGATATCTAGCAGCTTTGGATTTATAGGTAGCACAGCATCGAAATTCAGTATTCGACCTCAATTTACACATGCAAGGGAGCACGGCAGCAAAGCGCCGGGTTTCAGCTAGTATGTATATAAAAATAAATGTACGTTCATCCGATCGCGATGAAACTTTCCAAATTGGTTGTTCGCATTCATGCGCTGGTTTTAGTTGTAGTACGGACAGCGTTGGACAAGGGGGCTTGGCACCTCCCATACAACCCAAATTTGAGATGTCGAATAGGTTTTGAGCTATAGTTCGCACAGCCATGGAATTCGGTATTCTACCACAATTTACACACGCCAATCAGGGGGCGTTGCACCTCCCATACAACCCAAATTTGCGATATCGAATAGCTTTGGAGTTTTAGGCCGCACAGCCTAGGAATTCAATATTAGGCCACGATTTACACATGCAGTTTCGCTAATCAAATTTTATAGGCATTAAACAAGGGGGCGTGGCACCACTCATACAACCCATATTTGCGATATCGAATAGCTTTGGAGTTATAGACCGCACAGCCTCGGAATTCAGTATTCGAACTCAATTTACGCATGAAGTTTAACTGATAACATTGTATGGTGTTTATCGTATTATATTGGTATGGTATTGTATTATATGGAAATTTAAGATATCGAATAGCTTTGGAGTTATAGGTCACACAGCCTCGGGTTTCAGCTAGTATATATATAAATATAAATAAATATATAATAAATATTTCATATCGTTCATATGCAATGTCACGAAAATGCTACAATTTGTAAAAAGTACAGCTTAGAAAAATATTATGTGGGAGGTGGGCGTTACCGAAAATATTTGTTCAATTGTGCGCATAAATATATATCTCCTATCAGAATTATTTTGAAATCGGGTCAATATGAAGGAAAATATGACGTTTTAAATTTTCTTATTGCTTGGAAGGTGGGCGTGGTTCTGGAAGGGTTTAAATTTTGTTTTTGCTTTATGGTTGTATATTTTTAAATCTAACTCACATGCAAAATTGTAATACTCTACGACTATTATTTCTATGTATTGACATATTTTGTATGGTGCCAAACCGCTGTGCGTGGTTGGTACAAGAAAGTATAAATATTATTGATCAGCATCGCCTTCTGAGTCGATTAATCCATGTCCGTCTGTCTGTCGTTTTTGAAGCTATATTAATAAAGCACGACAAATAACATTTTATCTAGAAAACAAAGATCAAATTCGAAAATGAGTCAAATAGGATAATGATCTGTAAGGTTTATTCGCTACAAATAAAGCATATCTTCGATATTTTTTTTAAGGCGATACAGTTAATAAATATTTATTTCTTTAAAAACAAAATGATAAAATAACATTTGAAGAGTATCTGTGATATTTCATTTTCATTAATTGTTTCGGAGAAATAAGCCATTAACAGCAGATCTCGGCAGACGCACATTGCATCGAAAGGGTACGAAAATATGAATAAACTTATTATTTTTTTTTAAATTATGCAATATAGAACAAAATTTAAAAGATTTTTTAATATATTTTTAATAACAAATAAATGCGAAGCTTTTCTACTACACCTTTTTATTTGATAAAAATCTAGTAATTTAAGATTACGTTTATGCTTAATAAAAAGCATGTTTGTTCAAAACAATAATAAAGAAAACTATTTCAATTTTTTTTTTCATGTAACTAATTTTATTTGAAAATAATTATTTTTTGCAAGAATAAATGTTTTTCCGTTTATTTATTTATTTATAAACTATCGACAAAAATGTTTAACAGTCTATTTATTGCATCTTAAATAACACTAAAACAATAATTATAATGGAATTATTATAAGAATATAAAATTAAGGATTTATACAATACTCAATACAGTTTGCTTAAATGCTTTTCAATTTTGAGTGAAATCTATGCGAGCACTTACACTGTTATAGACAGTGCACATGTTAAAAATCGGATCACTCCGGCCATAGTAAGTTCTATGGTGCGGAATGCAAAAAAAATCTCTTTGCCTAAAGTGTCTTTCCGGAGCATAAATATTGAGACGGGCGAGGATTGGCGCACAGTTAATATTATTCATTAAAAGATCTCGAACAAAAGTTATAAAAAAATATTTTCTTCTAGAACTCAATGATTTAAGCCCAATAAGTGCACATCGGGAGCTATACTCTGGCATAAAATTCCAATTTAGTTTTTTCACAACAAAACGAGTAAAACATTTTTGGACTTTTTCCAATCTTGTACTATGCGACTCATAAAATGGGTCCCATATTATACACCCATACTCAAGTATTGATCTTATAATGGAAATGAAAAGAGTCTTTAAGGTATACGGGACAGGTAACTCTCTAGTGTTGCGTGTAACGAATCCCATCATTGCATTAGCCCTGCTGATTATGTTGTCATAATGACCTGAAAATTACATCTTTGTATCACAGACTACACCTAGATCAGATTTAGAATCTACTCTAATCAAGGCGTTGCATAAAATTGAGTAATCAAAAAAGATTGGAGATCTTACCATATAAAATGACATTATGTTGCATTTTGACAAATTTAAATTCAGTTTATTTAGCATACACCATGAGTGCAGACTATTTAAATCACTTTGTAAACTCCATTGATCACTGAGAGAGCTTACAGATTTAAAAATCTTAACATCGTCATCATACATAAGGCATTCTGAGTACTGTATAAAATTAGGAAGATCATTGATGAAAAGAATAAATAACAACGGCCCAAGGTGGCTACCCTGTGGTACACCTGAATGATTAATTATTGCTTTTGCCAAGACAAGAGTGAAGAATGAAAACCCATTAGACTGAGCTTATTAATTAGAATAGAGTGCTGAACTCTATCAAATGCTTTAGCGAAATCTGTGAAAATAACGTCTATTTGTTTACCATTCTCCAATTAATTTTTTATTAAGTGAGTGAATAGAACCAGGTTTGTAGAGGTTGATTTTCCAGAGACAAAACCATGCTGGCTTTCAGATATCGAATTTTTAATGCCTTGATAGATCTGCTTTTTCACCAAGGCTTTAAACAATTTGGGAATTGATGGTAACTTAGATATTGATCTATAGTTTCCAATGTCTTGTCTTGATCCAGATTTATGAATAGGGACTATAATTGAAACCTTCCAAATATCCAAAAATATACCTTTCTCAAGGGACAAATTAAAAATTAGTGAAAGAGGCTGAGCAAGTGCAGCAGCACATTTTTTAAGGACGATTGGTGGGATATTATCGGGGCCAGTACCCTTATTAATATCGAGTGACAACAACTCGTTAAAAACATCTTCTACCGAAAGAACTAAACTGCCCAAATAAGTGATTCGCTCTCCATTATATAGCGATCGATCTTGATGTATAGGAACATTATCTAAAACAAAATTTGATGCCTTCATAAAAACACCTAAAAACTCAAAAATTTGCACATTTTAATAAGTTATTAAAAAAACAGATTTTTGGATATTGACGAATCTTTTTTAAAATATTATTTGAGAGTTTAACTTTTGATTTCCAAAATATTATCTGCACATTTTGATAAACAAGAAAGTTATGATGGTTTCAAAAAGTGAGTTTTTGCAAAAATTATCAATATTGTATGGAAAATTATAAAAATGTAGCAAAATTTGAAAAATAATTTAAAAAATGTATTCTTTGATTTTGCTGAAAATTTTTTGTATTTTTATTTAAAATATTAATTTTTGAGTTTTATAATATTATCTGCACTTTTTCATAAACAAGAAAGTTAAAAAAGTTTCAAAAATTGAGTTTTTTCCAAAACTGGTAAATTTTGTGAGGAAAAATGTTAAAAATTTAGCAAAGTTCGAAAAGACATTACAAACAAAATTATTTAAGTGAAACAAAATTTTTTTAATATTCACTCTAAAAATCCTTCTTACGAAAATAATTATTTAAGTAAGAACAGCTTTTAATATTACAGGTTTTTAAAACGAATTAAATAGTATAAAATAATTTCTCCTAGAATGGGGTTTAAGTTCTCTTAAAAACGTGGGGCGCATGCTACTGAGAATAGTAAGGAGTATTATTAATGAGTATTAAGGAGATTGAATTGTAATACGTTAGTGAACAAAGGATTTCTTAACCCAGGTCCCTTAACTGTCAGGATAGTATCCTTGCATGAATGGTAGATTCTAGCTTGCTAAGGTTAGTGATGCAGGATTAATATTATCTTTAGCATGCGGCCCACGTTTTTAGGAGAACTAAAATCCCCACTCTAAGAGAAATTATTTTATACATTTTAGTTCGTTTCAAAAACGTGTTATATTAAAAATTTGTTTTTATTTAAATAATTATTTTCCAATTTTTATTCTTTGTCAAAAAATTTAAAAATTTTAATTTTCAGAAATTTACCACTGAAGTGGCAAAAAGATTTGTTCAAGAGACCGAAATAGTTCTATAAATATTGAAAATTAAACAAACAAAAAAATCCGAAAAAATCCATTGACATTGTTGAGGCTTGAACTCACAACCTCACGATTATAAAGCAAACGCACTGTGCTCTGAGTTACAGAACTCACAAAAAAATATATTCTGAATGGCAATAAATCAAACTACTTTCTTATAAAGTGAATAAAAAAGTTTAATTTAAACTACTTTTTACAATTTTTTTTCACTCTCAGTGGTAATTTTTCAAAACTTGAATTTGTATCATAAAAAAAAATCCGTCCACATTGTTGAAGCTCGAACTCACTACCTTTGTGGTTATAAATCAGTTATGGTTATAAAGTAAATTCACTTTAGTTGTGAATTTTTGAAATTTAAAAATGTCAATGAGCTTTTCAATATTTTTGTTTTATTTTTAATATGTATATATGTACATGTTTGTATTAGGGTGTCCCATAAATATATATTTTTTTATTTCAACAGATGTCCGCGGCTTTAATACTTCCACTTGACCTTAGAAACACCCTCTGTGAAGCGCATCTCAATTGTTAAGGTTTAGAATTGATTTTCTAATATTAATTAATTAATTAATTTTTCCAGTTTAGCTAGTAAATTGAATTTTGAGCCACTATCTTTTAAGCAAAATGGTAAAAAACTCGTTTTCCCCCAAATTCTGTCTGTTATGACATATCTAAATTTCATTTTCATCGGATTATTATTTGGTGGTTGCCCAAAACAATTAAAAAATAAAAATATAAATACAAAAAAAAAAAATAATATTTGTTGTAACTTTTAATCCAAAAACATATAACAACCCTATGAAATTTTTTTTTCATTGTGCATTCTAAATATCATTATCTAAAATTTAAGACCAATAACAATAATGAAAATGGAATGAATACTTTAAGAGAAATTAGCTGCGTTCCATTTGCTTCAAAATAATCCAGATTATTTTTTTTACATGCAAAACAAAAACAAAAATAATAATCCTATAAAAAATAAGATTATTTTTGCTATCCATATAAAATTGTGATATAGCCTTTAAAAAATTTCAAACACGGGTGTCGCACCTGTATATTTTTATAAGCTGTCATTTCGTTTTTTGAATTATTTGTTTGTTTGATACTATGACTATTAGGTAGATATAACAGCTACCTATTTTCTCACGAGCTGCGACCATCGAATGTTAAACAAAAGAAAACAAAACAAACTGCGTGTGTCACACACATTGGACGCATTCAGCGGAGCCAACAATTGCACTTAAATTATTTATATAATTGCATAATATTAATAATTAAATTAAATAATTTACAATTTTTCTGACGTTTAGAGTAAAACACATTCAGAGAAAAACATCGTTCACTAAGGTATCGCTAGTGCCATAAGAGTTCACAACAATTTTGAACGACACACGTTATCATGACACCTAATAGTTATTGTATCATGATTGCTTGTTTGAATTTAATTTTGACTGCAAAGGTAGTGCCCTCTACGAGTCGTTTTTCTTGCCGTTCCATTTAAAGGAACGTTCCATTATATTAGCTAATAGCTGCGTTCCTTTCGCCTTATATAATCGCGATAACAAATTTTCTCAAAGGAACGGCAAGAAAAACGACTCGTAGAGGGCACTACCGTAGCTATTGATTTTAATGAAATAATTTTAATGAAAAGTAAAAGTATTCATTTATACAGGTAGCTCTAAGAATTGAGCCACAGACCACCAAATAATAATCATATGAAAAGGAAATTTGGATATGTCATAACAGACAAAATTTAAGGGAACACTTTTTTTAACTATTTTGCTTAAAAGATAATGGCTCCTCTAAATTTAATTTACCAGCAAAACTGATTTTTCCCCATGCTAATCGTATGGGAAAATTAGAAAATGAATTCGCGATCTCTAAACCTAGTATGTATGCATGTATCAAATAATTTCGCATTTTAGCCAAACAACTAAATGTACAGACAAGAACATAAGTGATTATTGTGTTGTCATCCAGTTCTGAGCTACATTTAAGTGTCAAAACTCTAACTCATCGGGAAGTTGGTTAAAAATGGATTCCAAGACTTGTACGGAACAGACAAAAGGGAGCCCGTAAATGCTCGAGAATTAAATCTAATACAGTTTTAATGAAAATACTAGCATCCAAAAGAACCAAATCAAAAGCAAATGTAACTATTGATGAAGAAGCAAGCGTGAATCAATGCGATCGCCCCCCCCTCAAAGCTTCTTGAAATTGCTTTTTATATTCCTTGATAATGTGATATGTATTTAAAAAGTTGATTTTCAACAACTTTGGAATTATATTAATTTTTAGTACTGCGTCCTTATTCTGTTACCTGAAAAACATTACATTATCTACACTAGATAGAAGAAAAGTATAAGACAGATATTCCATATTCTTCAAAGAATCTCCAGAGGTTTTAGATGAAATGTCAAAAAAGAATGGAATGATTCAAGTACTAGTGCCATACACTCGGCCGGCTCATTTTTTAAAATAGGGATATCCTGAGTTTGAGGAAAACCGTTTTAGTCTCTAGCCACTTAAATAATTTTTGAGCCAGAGTTTGTCTACAAAATAGGTTTATTATTGATTCTGGTCTTGAGCATCATCAAATTTTTGACTCCGCTCGAAGTTCATTTTCGCTATTGCAGAGAGTTCATTTTTTTTTAGCTTGAAAACAACAACAAATTTTGATTCATCCAATCATTTGCTTCTCGTCTTATCCGTTTTTCGGAAATCTCTCTAAATTGCTCAAATATTTTTCAATTTTGACGAATAGAGGGGTACATTAGAAAGGTGCTGTGAAGATCTTTCGGTTTTATAAGTAAATAAGAATTATTAAATTCATTAAGAAATTAATGTGTTGGTCCTAAATAAAAAAAATTGGAGGAAAATCCATTTCCGGTGGTTAGAGACTCAAACGATTTTTTCCAAATTCAGGATATCTTAGTTTTTCATCCCAAAGGTTCAGAAATTAAGCATGCTTTTTTACAAAATTTTTCATATAATTATTTTGTATTAAATTTTATTTTCCCATATACATGCTTCGAGCCACCCTACTATATACTCATTAGACTGCTGCGATGCTGAAGTGTATGCTCTTCTTCAAAGTCTTTTTCAAATTTTAGTAGCATTGCCTTTAAATGGAGAAACTAAGTTTTCTCAAGAATTAAAAAATATTTGAAACTAGTGATGGGCCCTATCGAATGATTTCAACTATCGACAGTTAACTATCGAATGATTTGAACTTTCGAACAATTCGTTTGAATATTTCCTTTATTCCTTTACTTTAAAAAAATAGTAAATAGTGCATGAAACTATAGAATGATTTACCTATAGAATAATTTACTCATTTATTTTTTAAAATTAATTAAAAAATATTAACTAGAACAAAGAGCTGTCGTACGATTTTGACTATCGAATAAATTATTTATTAATTCGAGTTATAAATATAGTAGCTAGTACAAAGAACTATCAAATGATGTTTGCTATCAGTCCTAGTATTCATTCATTCGACTTAAAAAACCTCTAAATAGCTATTAACTATTGTAATTTCATTATAATTTTCAGTTAAACACAAATCAAGCAGTGTTGTTTCAATTTGTTCAATCAGTTGAAGGTAAGCAAACGAGGTTCAAATGAAAAAACTATCGAATGAAGGAATGATTTTAAACGAATGATGAATTCGATAGTTTCCTTCACTATTTGAAACATATTTTACGACAACAGAAAAAAGATTGAAAGGACTTGCTTTATAAAATATTCATTATCACATTCAAGTGACTGGGGATCAAGTCGACGATAGATATGGCAAAACACGGAAGCACTGATTAGACTTCGTGTCGCAATTAGATTTTACAAACAGGGTTTGGAAATTTTGTAATTAATTTAATTTAAAAATTTAAGACAACAATTTTATTTGTTTCTTTTTATTTTTACTTAAGTTATGCCAACTTTTTTTGTATTTCATACATATGAACTATACACTCATGGACAGATAAATAAGAACATATTTTTTAAAAACAAAAAATACCTAAATGTGTCAAAAAAATTCGATGCATAAACACCAAACGCAATGAAATTTATATTTTGATTCTGGCAATGCCGTATTCTAGTAAAAACCAACGGGGAAATCCCGTTATTTGTGTTTGATGCGTACTTTTCTACAACCAGTTGCTTTAACAGGTGGACAAATAAATAAGAACGTAAGCATTTTTTTCAAAATTCTACGGGTTGAAGTGATTTTTTATCAAAGGTTTGTAATTCTCTGTATAGCAGGAGAAATATTTAGTTTAATTAATGTCAATAATGTATTAGATGGGACGAAATAAGCACTGTTCATTGGAGGAAAAGCGGCTGGTTGAGAAATCGAAGGGCCATACGTTTCGTTACATCGCTAATTGTTTGGATCGGTCCTTGTGTTTTGTGCACAACGCTCTTAAGCCACAAAAAAGTGATGATGGTCGAGGAAAATCCAACAAAAAAACCTCAGACTCTACAGACAATAGAATTGTAACGCTAGTAAAAAGAGACCCTTTCATGTCTTCGAGGCAGATTGCTGGCGAAATAAATAATGAAGTGTCTTCAAGAACCATCCGGAGGCGATTACAGGCCGCAAATCTACCTGGAAGAATTTCCAGAAGAGTCCCTTTGCTACGTCCTCATCATTTAAGGAGTAGGTTAGAATTCGCCAAAAGTCATGTGTCATGGAAGGGAACTGAAGGTGAAAAGAAATGGAGAAATATTCTATGGACTGACGAGTGTAAGATTAATTTGTTTTCAAATGATTACGCACGCAATGTACGAAGGCCAAAGGGTAAACAATTCCACGTTCGATTTACAAAAAAAGACTGTAAAGCATGGGGGCGGCAACATTATGGTGTATGGAGGATTTTCTTGGTATGGCGTTGGACCGATACATCTCATTACCGACACTATGACTGCATTGAGCTACAAGAATATCTTGGAAACTGTAATGTTACCGTATGCCAGCGAGAATATGCCCTTGATATGGTCGTTACAGCAAGATAACGACCCGAAGCACACCTCCAAGTTAGTAAAAAAGTGGCTGACAGATAATAAAATCCGAATGATTGAGTGGCCAAGTCAATCACCGGACCTAAACCCCATTGAAAACTTATGGGGTGTCTTAAAAAATGAGGTATCAAAAAGGCAGTTCTCAAACAAAGCACAATTATGGAGTTTTGTAAAAGAGGAATGGCAAAAAATTCCCATAGAAACTTGTAGGAAATTAATTTCATCAATGCCAAATAGGATACAAAAAGTTATTCAAAACAAAGAAGGACACTCCGGATATTAAGCTTAAATTTTTTTTTGTACTAGTAATGTTCCTAAACTTTAATCTGTAAGCAAACATTGAATGTTCTTATTTATTTGGCCAGGCTATTTTGTTCCAAATATGTTTTTTGCAAAAATATTTTGTTATTTACTTGCTTATGTTATTTTTTTAATTGTATTAACTAATTTTAAGTTCTTTTTAACTAATGAAGTCATTTATTTTTATTTAGTACTGAATAATAAAGCATCACCAGTGAATGCACTCACAAGCAAGTTGTGTTCTTATTTATCTGTCCATGAGTGTATATATAAAGTCACTGAAGACTAGATAACTGGTATTTAGTTGAATTAATCGAAAAACTAATTTTTTTAAAAATCGCCATATTCGTTTTATTAAAAAAACCAGTTTTTATATTTCGCCAAATTTGAGTTAGATAACAATTTTTAGTGAATTGAATTTTTATACACCGAAATATTCTTATTAATTAAATTTTTTCATATGCTTACCATATATATAATATAATATAAGCGACTATCGCCAATATCTGCAACTATACAAAGTCACATTTTTTGGATCGTCCCCCTTCCCCCTCAAATGGAGTGTCTGGATCCGTCACTGTCTCAAATGACCC
This sequence comes from Dichetophora obliterata, assembly GCA_963920525.1. Classification (NCBI taxonomy): domain Eukaryota; kingdom Metazoa; phylum Arthropoda; class Insecta; order Diptera; family Sciomyzidae; genus Dichetophora; species Dichetophora obliterata. The sequence continues at coordinate 48,766,782 of OY986435.1, forward strand.
TCAAATAGAATATGTGTATAAAATGGATTTCTTTGGTATCTTCATCAGTTGCCCATCTCGTATATAGACAATTATTCAAAAACTTGTGCATAAATTGCTTAAATTAGAGGGTGCTGACTTATTTGAAACAGTCCTTTCGTACCTGACTACTTCTCGCACACAATCGCATGCACAAACATTTTATTTATGCATATAAATACTAAAATAATTATATATTAAAAGTTATTTTTTTCCAATATTCAAAAGGGCTAATTTTAAGTAGTTTAAAACTTTGATAATTGAGTCATTAACTCGAAGAGTTTATTTAAAAACCACGCTAAATACTTTATAATTATAAAGAAAATGGTCCTATTTTAAAACAAGCACAATAAGAAAACTATATAAAGCACAAATAGTGCAAATCATAGAAACTTCAACTTTGCCTCTTGCCGTAGCTCAACACGAAGCACCACAGCAGAGAATAGCCCAGGATATTACAGCATGCCGTATTTCAAAAAGCGCCCGCAGCTGGATGTAAAGGATGATAGTCCAGACTCTATTCAACGCTTTGATTTATTCAGTTACATACGTTGCAACATGATCTTGGCCATGATGGTTCCTCTGCAGCTGGAGTGCTACTTTCCGAAAGGCTTGAGCTGGTTGGCCAAGTTGCTGGAGTTCAGTTTAGAAATGTTTCTCTATTTTACTACCATACACATTGGCATCTTATATGTATGCACCCTGTATTTGTACTATGGCAATGGCGATTTGGAGCTGCTTGTCAATTGCTTAATGCAAACAATCATCTACTTCTGGTCCATCGGAATGAAGATATACTTTCGACGCATGCAGATTAAAACTTTAATGCACATTTTGGATTCAATCAATATGAACTATGCCACACGCTCAGCCAAGGGTGAGTCAGTGGATGAATGAGATGATGAATAGTGCTATAATTGGTATCCTTAAGGCTTCACTTACACCACTATGGACGAAAGTTTTGCTATGGCCAACAAATATTTGAATATTTTTGTTCTTTCGTGTTTGTGTGGCACCATTTTTTGGCTAGTGCTGCCCATTGCTTATGGAGATCACAGCTTGCCGCTTTCCTGTTGGTATCCGTTTGATTATAAGGCAAGTAAAAAAGTCTTCTTTAATTTTATTTTTAAATTAAATGAAAAGACATATCGTCGCCCTAATTCTAATAGGACGTAAGTCAAAATTTCACAAAGTAACATTTATTAGCGGTTTAGGTAGATTGGTTAAAACTACATCTATGTCCTTTTTTAGTTTTTAATGTTTGTATAAAAAAAAGGGAGGTAAAACGTTTGAAACAATACATTATCGTATGAACTTCATACAAATAATAAACAGTTTTCTTTGCCTCTTGAACAATAGATAATTTTGACTTACGTCGTATTAGAACTAGGCCGACGATATGAAATGATAAAATTAATAAATTTTTTATAAACAAATTCAAAAAAATGTTCTGTCACCTAGCAAATTTTTAAAAAAATATAAAATATATATAAGCCCGAGAAACAATTTGTGTCCGTACAAAACTACTCAGGCACAAAAGTGCTGAGTGTCAGAATCAATTTAATTTTTAAAAGCTACGAGTAGTAACGGAAAACTGCGAAGTTTTTGTAAACCAGACCCGAGAAAAAAAGCTCGGTATAGTGTCAAAGTAGCTGTATCGAAACTGGTCAGAGTCTTAACTATAATGTACCCGAAATATACCCAACAAGTACCTCAAAAGTCACCTGAAGTCTCAGTTTTATGTCAATAAATTGCTCAAATACGAGCGAGTGTAATCGGGCACAATAAAGTGAAGAGTGCCCGATTCGGTCTTCGTTCGTACATTGTTCGGACATATATCAGCTACTTTATTGACACAAAATATGAAATTGTTTCTCGGGATATGTACGTTAGACTGAAACTTTGCTCCATAACATGTGCAGAAGTATCTCAGATCCTCCCTCCGCAGGCAGGTTCTGAATACAGCATATTTGAGGGTTACAAGGGACTAAAAATATTCGAATTTGCAAAATTTGAGGGGGCGCCATCTAGTGTTGTCAAATATTCGACAAAATGTAAAAACCGGGCTCTCGAATAACCCGAAAATGACAATTTTTTAAAACCGGATTTTCGACTACTTTAAAAAAATAACCGGTTTAAACCGGTTAACTGGTTTTTAATAATATGCATTTTTAACTTTTTTGAAAAATTGAGAGAAAAATAATCATCGCATAAGGCATCGTATATTTTTTTGTCGATGTTTTTTATGTCTTTATGGATTCGTTTGAGATGGTTGCGAAGGTCAGATGTCGATGAACCTTTGCAGGAAAGTATTTAAGGACACAATGTACATTGAAATTTTTCCTTAATTTTCTTAAAATACTTCCACACTATGGAGCTCATTGTGAATCTATGCAAGAAAATATATTTAGACACGTGTGTCATGCAGTGTTTGCTACTGATTTTGAGTTTTAAGCAAAATGGCATACTACAAGTTTGTAGTAAAGTATTTATATATATGAAATTCATTGAATTTATTTAATTTGATATTTATTTGGGCAGGCGAAAAGAAGATTTGTTGCAGTTGAAAGCAAGATACAAACATGACAATCGGCCATTGACAATTTTAGAAAAATAGCTGTCCTTGCCTGTGCAGCTGAGGACTTGTGCAGTTAGGTTTTCGTGAACACACTATTTCAAAGCTGTCAAAATTTTTCAATAAACACTAGTGCACAATTGCTCAAGTCCTCAAATTTAAGGCAATAGTAGAAAAGCACTTGTGCAGATTTTTGACATACGTGCATTTTGTTTTTGTTAAGTGTATAACTCCTCAACTGCACTGGCAAGTGCACTGAATCGTGAAAACCCCTTATAAAATTTACCAGCTGCGACGAACATACATCACATTTTTGTAGTAAATGTTGCTTTCGAAGTTAATTGTCATATAATTTCCAACAAAATTTTTATTCATACCGAATCCAAGCTTTTTTGTAGCTCTTTACTTTTTGGTAGTTACTACAAATTACTGAAGATGCTACTTTCTATTCATATGGACCACTGTCTTCTAAAAAATTAGAAAATAAACTCGGAATTATCTGCAAGTTGCAAGCGACTTCAAGTGCAATTGCAGTTTTATTTAATAATTATTTTTATATTATTATAAAATATTATAAATTTATTGATAAATAACTATGAACTATAAATATTGTATTTACTTTAATATTTGCGTCGTATTTAGCTTCACTTCCATTTTTGTTTGGAATCAAGGTTTATTTATAAGGTCGTGGCACTTGAGAGAAATGCACTCTTTTTGCCGCCTTTGCTCGAACTGTCATTGTGCTTTTCTTTATTATAAGCATTAATTTTCTTCATTTCTTTTCAACCATTTTGACAGTTCGACCGAGCTCGCTCTCAAGTGCCACAACCTTAGGTCTGTTTGCCTACTTTTCTGGTAAAAAAATGAAAAACGTCAAAAATAATAAAATTGAGAGAGAATTAACTTCAACTTTAAAAAATAAACGAACGCTTTCTGGTAAAATATCGAAAAATGTCAAAAACGTCAAAAACGTCTAAGAAAATCTAAAAAACTCAGCTGCTACACACACACAGCAACCATTTGACAGTTTTCAACTTTTTACAAGATGAAATTCTTCTTGTAAAAACTTTAAAAAACTTGAACGGAGAGAATTGACAAAAATACCAAAATGGCTGAGTTTAACAGTTATGATCACTAAGAAAGAGAGCACATTTAGCCCTAACACTACCTTGTCTGGTTCTACTATGGCTTAGGTTATTTATTTTCAAATCGTATGCGAGGACGTAAGGTTTTGAGTTGATAGGCTACATTCACGGCTGTTGTTACGGGGCATTGTGTTTGACAATATTTATTTACAAATTGTAAGCGAAAGCGTAATGAGATGTGCTAACAGGATAACTACTCAGATGAAAAACTAAGTAGGCCTGCCCATGGAAGCAATGTGGCAGGTTGTAGTTTTAATGCTGAGTTAAGAGGTTTATTTTTTTAAATTTTAAAAATTTCCGCTTCAATTTAAAGTGGGCTGCATTATTATTGAATAAAATCCAAATGTGTTCTTATACTTTTTAAAAGGATTTCATCTTAGAGGCAAACATTTTAAAACTCGGGTGCTTTCATTTAACTTTATAAAATTTTCATTAGATAAAAACAGTGACACGATTGGAATATGACCGATTCAATGCGTGGTCGAAAAAAACATTAAGGCCCTTATTATGAGCTGCGTTCGATCTTCGACTGTAGTCGAATGGCCTGATCGAACGAATTTGCATTTGGTATTATAAAGTGCTTTCGACAAAAGTAGCGCTATTGTGAATTTCGTTCATTTTGTCTTTTCACGGTAGTATATTCCTATCAGGTGATTGTTGTTTTATTTCAACTATGTAAATACGATTGGTTTGAAAGTTGATTGCAAAAAATAAGACAAAAAAGTTATAACTATGACGAAAATAATTTCCATAAGATTCGACGCTTCGTCAGAAAAGGATGAAAGCTTGACGGAACTGGCTAGAAGTAGAAAACGGTTGAGCAACGCTTTCTTTAGCTTATCTTAAAGCCACTTTGATGTTCTAACTGGTGGTCCTAAGCAATTTAATTTCAGCGTGAGTTCTTCCCATTTCTTTGTCGCCTGAACTTTGGAACAAATATCCTTTGCAGTCAAAGTTTGCCTCCATCAATAAGACCAGTTTTTCTAACTGTGATTTGTTGCTCACCACCTTAGACCTGCATAAAAATTACAAAAACAGTTCAATATTAGATAATAGTCTTTAAAAAGGAAAACAGAATCACAAAATACTTAAATTTTTAACAATTATTGCTAAGCACGCATCGCATCGAAAGCAAAATCCTATTCGACTGAAATTTCGATGAGCAACGAACATTTCGATAGGGTTGCACTGCTAATAATAAGAATTTAACTTTCGATACTCGTTGTTCGATAACCAGCGAAGATCGAACGTCGAAAGCAACTCATAATAAGGGCCTAAGTATTAAGAAACGTTAGAAAAATATAATGGCAAAAGTTCAAGAGACAAAGTAAAATAAACTTAAAGAGTTCCTCTCTTACATAGGTATATACGTAGTTACAGCTTCTTCGCACATGGCCTGATATAAAGATGAGCAAGTAGAATATATGATCAAAGATAAATTATAAGAGGCTTATCGATAACAAAACAATGTAATTTTTAGTATTGTTTATATAATACACAAACTAAATTTATAATTTACATTGATAATTTTATGATATAGTAAAAAATAGTTATTTATCAAATATTTAAAAATATTAAAATATTTACTAATAAAATGCTTAATACAAAGGAGTAGTATTGCGACTGAACAATTATTATTAATATTATTATTTATTAACAAAAAGCATCAGAACAGTAATAACTAAGTTCTTTTATAGCACAACATAAATACATTCAATATAAGTATAATAACAACGGCATCATAAAAAAGTGTTATGTTTGCTAATGCAAAATTCTGATTAATTTTAAGTGACAGCAAATTCAATATTTTCATAATTGTTGTAATTCGCCGACACTTCGTGTTTTCGTCGAAGCACTTTTGAAAGCAACAATGTTGCTATGTATATTATTTCAACAAAATCAAAAGCGAAAGGATCAGTTGGCTAGGGCTTTAGTTTTTATTCATTCCCATGAAAGACATAATTTATTTTTTTTTAATGGCTTTTAGTTTTGTTTTGGTTTTTTTAGTTTGTTCTGTTTTTTTTTAGTGAATTCGTGTAGTTTTTTGCATTAAATGCTTATAATAACAAAGTGAACGCGTTAATTTCCTTACTCTGTGCTCGTACGTTTATTCTTAATGAAGCAAATTAAGCGACGATTAGTTAACAGCTGCGATGGTCGAATGGATCTGCATATGCTCTTACACTCACGCGGCCGAGATTCAACTCTCCGGATAGTGGTAATTTTTCAGTTGCCGGCAACATAAGTTGGAAATTCAGCAGACATGCTCGCCTGCATACCCGCTTATATTTTTTTTTGTATAGCCATGCCCTTGGAAGGCATGTCTGCCAAATGAACTGCCGTGGCAGCAATGCAGCATGCATCTTATGGTATGAATGCAGCATTAATGCCATGAGATGCATGCAGCATTTCTGCCACGGCAGTTTATTTGGCAGACATGTATCCCTTCTGAATTCATACCATAAGATGCATTCTGCATTTCTGCTCAGGCAGTTCATTTGGCAGACATGTCGTCCTAGGACATGCCTATAGAAGAAAGGACATAAGCGGGTATGGAGGCGAGCATGTCTCCTCCTATCCTTCTGAGGCATGTTACCGGCAGACATGAAGTAGGGCAGCTTTTCCAACTGGGTAGTTACTGAGCTTGCTATGGCAGTAATGACTTCTCATTTCCCCACTGGGATAAAGGTTAAGTAGATCAGTAGATCAGTTGTGTAAAGTTGTCACAAATAATGTAACGCCCTTTTATGCCCTTTACCATGCCGATAACATTTGAAAAAGCTTTTTTTGGTTAGGTTTTAAAAGGTAATTGAAGTTTTTTACAAATTGAATTTTTTCAACTCTTATTTAGACACATTTTCAAAAAGAAAGAACAGTTAATTAAACTAAACTTTATAAGGGGTCGTCCATAAACTACGTTACTGATTTTCCGGTTTTTTTACACCTCCCTCCCCCTGCGTTACTTTTCGTAGTGCTTTTCAAAACACCTCCCACCATAAAGTAAAAGTAACGTGACATATGAAATTAATTCATTCGAATGATTATATATTTTGACTAGCTCTGACAATTTTCACTAGTATTAGTGTCTAGTATGACTAGATACATTAAAGGAACAATTGGAAAAAAATCAATAATTAATATCATCTGTAAAAGCTATGCCATCTGCGATCCAAGATTCGATGCTCTAAATAGGGATAGAAGAAGCTGGTAGCTTTGTTGAGAATTCTTCAAAATAGAATTTTTCATCGGATTCTATGTCGACCCATTCAGGTGAATCCTCATTTCTAACGCAAAAAAATTCACCTGGTCTTTGACAGAGTACCCTTAAAGGCTGCACCCGAGCTGCACTAAGTTCTGCGTTTTTGTGTAAATGCTTTCTGAAATTTGATTTATTTAAATAGTATGTTTTATTCCGATTTATTGTAAACGATATAATACAAACTTATGACAATTCATAGAAGTTTTAAAAACGAAATAAAAGGTAGGACACGACCTTGAACCGATTTCTTCTTTCTGAGAAGGACAGTACATGTCATACGGTATCTCCTTTGATCAAAAACATTCAGGCCTTAACGTCAAAGCCTGTCTCAAAAGCAAAGACCCAAATTTTTCAGACGTGTGCTGAGATGGTGAAGGAATACCAAAAGGTTCCTATGTCGAGGAAAAAGGCGGTGAAAGAAATCGTTGGAACAAAAGTTAACCATCAATTTAGACGATCAAACATAAACATGTAAGGTTAAAAATTTTTGAAATGATTGTGTTATTAATTAGAAGTTTTTCGTCGATTTTTTTAATTTTTGGTAACGTTACAATATCTAAACACCTCCCCCCCCTACCGTTACTTATCGTAGTGCATTTAAAAACCCCTCCCCCCCCCTAAATTGGTAACGTAGTTTATGGACGACCCCTAATTGTTATGGATGTATTGCCAGTTCGTGGTTTTTTTTTTTTGGAAAAGAGATTGTCGTCTTTCATTTGATACCCGTATTGTCATGTTTGGAAGTTTTGAAGTATTTAAATAAATTTTTTAAACAAATACGTCTTGTAACTGAAAAGTCCTTTCAAAAAAAAAAAAATCCTGGCATTCTAGAAAAAAGTGAGAGTGCAGTGCCTTGCCTCTTGTTTCATGTGTACATGGTTTACTTCGTGTGTGAAAATGTTTTCGAATTTGGAAGAAGTGAATTTTTATTTTTTTTTGAGCCATTCAAATCTTTAAACTTGCTTTTCTATAATATATGGAATGGAAATTTGGCATGAAAATAAAATCAAGAAATCACATAGGTGGTTTTGGCATCGAATTTTATGATTTTTTTTTCTCTAGACCGAATTGGATTTTCTTGTTTTGATGGAATATTTTATGCATTAAAATGCATCAGATGCAATTTGAAAACAAAACCGAACTTTTTTCACATGTGCGTTTTTGGCATGAAGGGGCCGCTATGAAATCAAAAAAGTCGTTAGTTATATTTAAAAAATTTTACAGGAGAGCAACAAACTTTCTAAATTTCTCAAGCGCTTTCACGGGGGGCTTTTACAATTTTGTTAATAAAATCGTCGTTTTTAGTTGTAGGAACATAAAATTTTGCAGATTCATGTATTTTGATACAGTGCATCATAATCAATCAAAAAGTCGATTTTGAATTTTTAGTAACTTTCGGCTTTTTTATTTCATATCACGATATGCAAATAGTTCAATTTTTCTTTTTTAACTTTATAACCCAACTTAACTTCCTTAATTATTTTTTGTAGCAAATTTTTTGGCAAATCTGAAAATGCATAACTTATAAAATTTGCCGCAATTTCTGACCAAAGTATATACATTCTACTATTAATGTGATTAAACTAAAAGAATGGGTTAAATTAACGCAACTTTTGATATTTTTTCAGAAGCCCGTTGTTTACGAAGTCTTGTACTTCCTTCAATTTGTTGGACAAATACAAGTAGCTACTTCGTTTTCCAGCTCTAGCGGTTTCTATATGGTACTCTGCATACTTATGTCCGGACAGTACGATATTCTTTTCTGCAGTCTTAAAAATCTCATAGCTACGGCCTATATCGATCTGGAATACAGTAACAAAGAATTGAAGTTCAGTTGATTATGTCTAATTAAACAGGTAACATATCATATATTAAATACCATTTTTCCCCCTCATCTCTAGGGCACTGGAACAGCAACAGAGCATTGCCAATGCTGAGGTCAACCAATACTATTGCTCTCTAGAACATACCGAAAGATTACAGTGCTTACCTCATCTGCACGCTGAGTATGGAGCGGAAAATGGTTCCCTTTCTAGGAGCAGGGCATTCAGGAATGCTCTTAAAAGCTGCGTCCAGCAACATCGTTTTATTGTACGTTCTTTGGAGACAATAGAAAAGTTTTACAACCCCATTTGGTTTTTCAAAACTGGTGAAGTAATCTTTCTGATGTGTCTGGTGGCATTTGTCTCGGTGAAAGTGAGCTAAATTTTATAAAGTTGTAGACATTTCTTTTTACTATCTTTTTTTCTTTAGTCTACCACAGCGAATACGTCCTTTTTCAAAATAATCTCGTTAGGCCAATATCTGATGCTTGTAGCTTGGGAAATGTTAATCATCTGCTATTTTGGTGAGGTTATCTATTTGAATAGTGCTCGTTGTGGTGAGGCACTATTCCGATCGCCTTGGCATTTGCATGCGCCAGAATTGAAAAGTGATATCCTGATATTTCTTTTGAATGCCAAGCGCCCCTTTAAGTTAACAGCGGGCAAGATTCAAATACTAAATGTAGAGCGCTTTCGTGGCGTGAGTAAATATTGTTAAGCGAAGAACCGAGTTATTCAGATAATATTTCATAATATTTCAGATCATGACGACAGCATTCTCATTTTTGACATTGCTACAGAAAATGGACCAACGTTCATGAAAAGTGAAAAATTCAACAAAAACCTTGCATCGAAATACATCACATTGAAATTTGATTGCATTATTATATATAAAGATGTTTTCCTAAAACATATACATTGGGGCGTACATTTTTTTTGTCAAAATTTTAGGGGGCTGTAGCGGAATTCGAAAGTTCGTCACAAAACGATGTTTTGAGAAATTTTTCAAATTTTTTAAAAAAAGGTTTATAAGTCGCTCAAGGTCGGCTTTTTCAAAAAAATAGATCTTCTAAATAATACTTGTGCTTTCTACCCAGAATGAGAGCCTTACTAAAAAGTGTAATGTTCCAACTATCTTAGTTGGAAAGACAAATGTTCAAATTTTATTTTTGTGGGCTTTAAAGAGTGATTCCAACTGTTTTTTTGGACAGGAGGATCAAAAAGAGTTTTAATTTTGCTTTTTTTTAACCTTTCATATAAAATCTTAGTATGCAATTTTAAACATTTAAACTTAAGGTATAATATACGTGTAAAAATGGAAAAACAGCAGCTTGTTTTCAAACATTTTTTTGAGGTACAAGGAGTTGTTATATTTTTTTGAAATTTATACATAAATACGTATATAAAAAATACTTTATAAAAATATTTTTTTTTAGCAATTTTCTTGCTTTCTATAGAGGTCGCTAAAAATGAAATTGAAAAAAAAAAAAAAGTTAACACTCAAATTTGCATATCGTCCAAGTTCATATGCGTTATTGGCTTAAATGCCTTTTATCACCTTCGACTAATAGGGATATCATTCCTTAATTTCTCGTACGAATAATTTCGTTATTTCTTCCATTACATTCGTAGTATTTACTAATGGCTTCGTACTTTTGAGTATTAGTTGAGTTTAAAGAAATTTACAACCGAAATCTTTCAGCCTGGTTTGTTGAACAATTACCGAATATAAGGAAATGTATGATTGCAAGGTGGCCGTAGTCTACTGAAAGAGTACGTGGCCCGTAAGCTAAAAAACCGTAGTTCAAACCCCAGCTCAGAAAGAATGTTTTGTTTTTCGTTATTAGTTAATGTAACAAATGTATGCATGCGTACAATAAACATTTGTTTTTGTACGAATACGAATAAAATATTTGTAATATGTACCAAATTACGCCCAATCTACGAATCCTATTCGTGACTGAAAACTACGAATAATATTCGTAGAATATTTACACACAAAATTTTTTGAGTGTAAGAATACGTATTTAAAAGTGCCTGTGAAACAAGGATAAATGAAATGGTATCGCAACTTATTACTGCGACGGGTACAACATACTATTAATTCAACTTTATTTATAAATGTACCTTACATTTTCCTGCTAAATTATACACTCTGCCGTTTTCCAGAGTCAAGTTTTTTGACTCTCCCGTAAAATTTTTTTATTGTAGCTTACGGTTTTTTGATTTAATTTGAAGATATTTAAAAAATTGTCACTGCCTAGGGGGGTGAGCGGCCCTCCCCTGCGGATGCCCATGAACTGATTTATAACAGTTTTCAAAAAAGATTTGCAGTTTTCGTCACTATTCTCTTCTCTAAAATGTCGATCAATTTCCGCAAAAACCTTTGTTTTCTTGATTTTCCATATTTTAATAAGAAGTTTCTTCCATTGTCTGCAAAGTTATCAATCGCAAAATTTTAGTATTGCTGCAATTATTGAGTGTTTACTTTAAAATATTTCGAACTAGAGAGGTTTTTTCACAACATCTCTACCTTTATCTACAACTGCCGATGTCAAGGGTAGTGAAAACAATAGTGATGGTTATTTTGAATGTATCACGTTTGATGCTATAAATCCCGATACATTTGTTGTTTACACGAATCAACACATAACAAAGACTTTTACACGTAAACGTAACTTCAGTATATGATTTTTTAAGTTTTTTAGAACATATTAAAGTGATTAATTTTTATTAAAATTTCCACCCACTGGGGTAATTTTTATTGCATATTTTATTAACACTATCTTTCGCCCATATTTCTGCATTTGCCGTTTTTTAGATCTCTTTTAGTTTAGAAGTGATCCAAACAGTTATGTGCTCGCAGTAGTAGAAATAATCTGAAAAAATCAGTTTTTATGCTCTCCTGAAAAGTTGCTGAAAAACACATAACCATTTTTGTTGGCGCAGCGACGACATGTAAAAAGCATGGCAGAACTAGACAAGGTAGTGTTAGGGCTGAATGTGCTCTCTTTCTTAGTAACCATAACTGTCAAACTCAGCCATTTAGCTTTTTTTCCAATTCTTGCTTTCTCATTGCATTCTCACTGGTTGCAAATTTTGTATAAGTTGTCAACTTCGTTTTGACAGTTTTGGTCAGCGGCTCTCCGCCCTAACACTATCTTGTCTAGTTTTACCATGGTAAAAAGAATTTATAACACAGTATAACAAAATAAGAAAAATTCTAAAAACTTGGCATATAAAATAATAGAAGCTGTAAACCTGGTAAAACACAAGATATAATGCTATTAGAACACTTGTACTCTTTCTTCTAAGCCGGTTTGAAGTTAATCTAACAACAACAAAAAACTAGCAGACAAAAATGTAAAAAAGGCAAATGTTACAGTTTTGCACTCACTCCCAATTTTGTATTGTACCATTATCTATTGTATATTTTGAAGCTTAATAGCCTTTTCTTAATTGCAATGTATTTATTAAGTGATAATATAAGCAAGTGAAAAAAAATCAAATAATAGTGTAGAGCGAGGATGATTTGACAAAAAAAAAACATATTTTTATCATTTTCACCAAAAATTTAACGCATCGCTAAAAAGTTGATAGCTGATATTATTTCTTAATTATTTGACTTGTAAATCATTTATATTCCAAATGTGTTTGCCAATTAGTTTTCTTGAGATGGAGTAAAACAGAGGAAATGGGAAGTGTCAAATCTTCCTACTTGTGAGGAGGATTTGGCAGAGCTTAAGGAGTATTTAACAACATGAAGTAGGAACACGGTTTCCAGAAAAAAAATCTTTAGACAATAAATTAATTTTGTTTTGCTTATGTTATACAGGATGGCGCAAAATGAACGAACGGGTTTGAGTTCATTATAACTTTTTGTTTAAGACATAATTATTATATATATATTTTTTTTAAATACAGTATGGGGAATTTTTTTTTATTTATATATGAAAAATTATATCCCACAAGTGGTGACCATTTTATTATTGCTTCGCATACTGGCATATTTGCTTCGCATATTCGGGCTATTTCCAACACATTTTCCATAACCTTTCGCAAAACTTCAGGTATTATTCTGTTAATCTCGTCGCGTATATTGTTTTTTAATTGTTGGATGTTTGTAGGCTTATTAACATACACTTCTTCTTTCAAATAACCCCAAAGGAAACAGTCTGGAGCGGTTAATTCTGGTGAACGCGGAGGCCAATTAAAATCGCTTCAACGCGAAATAATTCTGTCACCAAAGATGTCGCGTAACAGAGCCATTGTGTCCCTCGCAGTATGCGCTGTGGATCCACCCTAATGGAACCATACTTGCGGATGGTTTTGCACAGCTGGCCTTAAACAATTTTGCAACACTGTCCGATATCGAACACCAGTAATGGAAACGGCGACACCGCGTTCATTTTATATGGGCCAATTATCTTTTCCGACGAAACACCGCACCAAACAGTACACTTAAGAGAGTGCAATTGTCTCTGTTGAACCACTCTTGGAGTTTCCGTACCCCATATCCTGCAATCTTGCCTATTAACGAACCCATTTAATTGGAAATAGACTTCTTCGCTCATAACAAAATTATGAATAAAATCATGATTTTCTTCTGCTTTTTGCCGTAAATAAATTGCATAATCCAGTCGTTGCTGGTAATCTGTCGGTTTCAATTCTTGGACAAGCTGAATTTTTTTTAAAGAAACATTGTTATTGTATGCAAACTTCTCTGCAACGACCTTCGTGAGAGGCCAAGTTGTGCAGAACGTCTCCTTGTTGATGTTTCTCCAGCTTCCCGAAAACACTCTCCTGTACACATTCAATTTTGTCATACGTGTGCACCGTTCGTCGTCTGCCTACACCAGGAAGGTTCCTTACTGCTCCTTGTTCTCGAAAATTTGCAACCAGACGGTTTATTGTTGACCTAGAGAGTCCAACCCGCACATTAAAATATCGACGATATGCACGCTGAGTCAAAATAATAGAACGTTGATTTGAAAAATAAAGTTCAACGATTTGGGCGCGTTGTTCAATTGTGTATTGCCCCATTTTAAATTTTCCAAGTCTTCTTTACAAAATTCTGAAAAGAAATAAAAAAAAATTAATAAAAAGTTATAAGGAATTCAAACCCGTTCGTTCATTTAGCGCCACCTTGTATTTTTGTTTAGTACTTGTAAGCGTTTCAATCTTATTTTTAATGTAGAGTAGTGCTTTTTGAAGACCTTCGTCATCAAGATCCATTTCAGAGTGTTTTCTATTGTATACCTTATTCACATTACACTAAAATGATAATATTAAAAAGCATAATAACATGAAAAATATCAATAACAAATCTAAGAAAATAGTATGAAAATTTTAATACATGATAAATCTTCCTACTTGCTAATGTCAAATCATCCTTTACCAACCAATCTTAAACTTATATATTTACATTCACCGACACTATTACAAACTCCTATTACACAACTGATGATTAAATTAGTTAAAATTGCTAAGAGTAAAAAAGTAACGTATAACCATTCAATTTTCGCAAAAATATAAGTAGGAAAAATTAAGAAGAAAGCACCACAAAAAATTAAAAGACATATAGCAACAAACACGTCAGAGATGCGACTGGCATTTTCAAATGTAATGCTCAACGGATGACAGACAATAATTGACAATTGTGTGCGCTCTGTACGAAGCATGGTTGCCGTTATATTTGAAAATGACAAAACCTCCTTTCGTCACATCATCCTCGCTCTACCCTACAATTATTGCGGAATGGGGATATATGCAACGCATAAGAAAATATATAGTGAAAACAGTTCCTAAGAACAAAGAAGGTAGGCCAAGAAAAATAAGTGATCGTGAGGCCCGCCATCTTGCGAAATTGGTCACCAGCAATGATGCAGTCTCCTGCAGCAGCGATGAAAATTTTAAAGCCACAGAGAAGAAAAAAAAACAATGCTGACCAAAAGATATGTGCGGTAAAGGTAGGATTTTGCAGCAGCGCACGGACACTGAACCGTCGTAGATTGGGATATGGGGAGTCTTTTAACATACTTTGCGAAGCAATATTTTTTATTCGTTATTTTGAATTTTAGGTTATTTGGTCTGATGAGACTAATATCAACTGTTTCTAATCAGATGGTCGTGCGTGGTTTTGGAGCAAGGACCCAAATACAGCCCAACCACATCATGTAAAGCAAACAATGAAACATGCAGCCTAACCAAAAACCATTTTAATGTCGACTCTAAATTTAGTGCAAGCTTTTTGACAACAAATTCTATAGAAATAATGTCAGAAAAGCTCACACTAAATTTAGAGTCGACATTAAAATGTTTTTTGGTTAGGCTGGTGGTGTTGAGTCAATTATGGTGTGGGGTTGTATTTCGCAAAATGGTGTTTGTCCCTTAATACGCATTGATGGGATTATGCGTTAGGAACAGTACCTGTGCATCCTGCAACAAAATCTACCAGGAGTAGTGGCAAATATGGGTATTGCTGTTGAAAAAGTAATACAATATAAAGATAATTTCGACTGAGTTTTTAAAACTTGACCCTGCTGAGTTGCTTAATAACAGCGCATATGTTAGTGGTATTCAAATGGTCACTCAGCTCAATGTTATTAACGATTCAGCAGAGAGAAGTGCAGCAATGATTACTGTACTTAATAATTCGATAACTTCAAATGAAGAGCAAAAACAATATTTGCTGCAAGTGGTAAATAAACCCAGAAAAAGTTTTAAAATCATAACAAAAAATTATAATTTTAAAAAATAAATATCAGAAAATAATGTTTGTAGTGTTTTTATTTTTTTGCATGTTATGTTAAAAAATGTGCAAAATGTTTTATCGCAAGAAAGCTTAAGCTTTGCACAAAAATGCAAAATTACAAATATAATGTCGCTGGAACAAAATAAGAAAAAAATTGTATGTGGAAAAATGTTAATTTTGACTTAGGAGTCAAATTGCATATTTAAAGCTCCGCCAAAAAATATCAGATGCATATTTAAGAAAAATAAGAAACTAAAAAGCTTACATTATTATAAATGATTTCTCATCAAAATATATTCCATGTGTTTCGGTTTGGACAACACATTATTGCAAATGGTTTAAGTCGTAAATAGTTCCAAAATGACCTTTAAAAATGATTTCCGCAATATCCTGAGATCAAATTTTGTTGGGTCTTAAGGCATTTTTGTTCTCGTTAGGAATGGAACTTTCAAAAATTGAACGCGCACCCAAGAAAAAAATACCCATAATTATCCTTATATATTTTTGTACTGGTTTAATGAACCTCTTACCTTTTCCATATATTTATTTCTTTAATGGGAGGACCAGCTGCATTTTTGCTTTTCCGTAGCATCTTTCCAGAATCGGACAACTTCTTCCTTCCCTTTCTTATGAAAGCCACAACAGTGATGCCTCTATTTTTTCCCATTAAGTAAAGCTAAATTTCTATTAGGCATTTATTCCTTATTTTTGAACTAAAAAACAAAAAATAATAATTCATGATTGGGCTGATTATGAATGATTATGATTGGGTTCTTCCAAAGTTAAAGAATAATTATTTCCCTAATCTGACATACTTTTTAAAGCATCTGAAATAAAGACATTTATTAGGTATGTGTATATGTATGTATATGAATGTTTTTATTTAATTTCATATAGAAAAACTGAGTTAGCCTTCATTTGTTTTTAGTTGGTTTAGATTAAATAACTTATACATATAAATATTTTCACTTGCTTACGCCTTTAAATTTTTATTGTTTCCTTTTAAATAATTTTCTTATTATATTTCTTTATATTAAATATCTAAACAATTCTTATTCAGGCCTATCATGAATAATTATTCACGCGGAATCGGAAAAGGTAGTTTTAATTATTAAGATAAAGTTCAAAAACATTTTGGAAAAATTTTGAATGCAAATTTTTTCATCAGCGGTGTATAAAATATTGTTGAGCTATATCTTCAAAATGAAAACTCCCTTTGCCGATTTCTCGTGAAAAATTATTCATGATAGGGCTGTATGTGTTGTATTTGCATTTGTGTGTATGTGTGTGTGTAGTGTTTTTTATAAATTTCCAATACATTTACATGAAGTTTCTGAACTAAACTAGAAAAGATGTACTACATAGGTACCAACATAACCCGAATATCGAGTTGGCTCAAACCCAAAACATGTGCATATTTTCATTTTTCTTCATTTTTGGCAATTTTTAATACAATTCCTTCCTTTTGTTATTTATATATAAACTGGGTTGTTATCATTTTTGAAAAATAACTTAATTGCGGTTAATGTGCCAGCCGCTGCTTAAATAACAACATCTATATAAATTTTGTCTAGGCGAGCACTAGCTATAAAAACTAAACTAATAAATAAATAAGATAACGTTGCAATATTATGGTTAACAACTGAAAGCATGCGCGTGTTCAAATTGAGCAAACTTCATTGACATTTATTGCTAATATTAACAATTGTGCTTAAAAATTTGAACTGAACTGTTGATATTTTTTGTTTTATATAATAAATTTATAATTTTTTATTTTTTTTTTTATATATATATATATAATTACTAGCCTAAGTTTTAGCTTGGCTTTAGGATCTATACACAAATTTGTATGATAAATATTGTTTGTAAAGAAAATACTATATAATATTTATAGTTAGCTCTGATTGCTAAAAAAATAATGTGTTTGTTTGTTTGTTGCTTTCTAATGGCTGTGCACAACAAGTGGCTTATTTTACTTTTTGAACAATTGTTTTTTTTTAATCGCAAAAGTAGCAAAATAATTCTTGATAAACTTGTTAGTTAGTCAATTTAAATATGTGTGTATGAAAATATGCATAATACACACATATATATACAAAATCAATGTATAAAGCTATAATCGATCGCTGTTTTAGTGTGCAACTCTTTTCTATATATTTTTGCATTTTTTGTTTTATTTTCAACACACTCCTGCAACATGGGCAACACACAACAGCAAGTATTAAAATTTTGACTAACAATAACCGTTATTAATTTGAAAATTAAATGCAAAATTAATATAACTAAGCCAACGATTGCTGCTCTCGTGGATTTTGATGTGTAGTGTTGCTGCAATTAATACGCTTATTGCTAATGCTGTTGCTGCTGCTACTGCGATTGCGACTGCTGCTGTTGGTGCGTTGTTTGCTTTCGCAATTTTATAAACTTTTGGCTAGCTTGCAGCGGAAGCTATACTTGTGCTATTGTCATGATTATCGTGTTCTGTATTGACAATCACCTGCACCACGTAGCCATTCTGTATGTTGCACTGCTCGATTGGTACCTTATCGCTGAGCAATTTGCCGCTATAGTACCAACGCTGGCAGCAACCATCAATAAACTCAACAGCCTGAAAGATATTTTCGTTAATTTTCGATCAAAACTAAGAAAAAGGTTGTACCTGGAGCTTCTTTTTGCATTGAGCAATTGTGTCCTTCGAGTAAACGGGCAACTTGACATCGGTCATGGTCGATGATATGCGCAGTTTTAAGAAAACTTCCTCACCACCATCAACGGGTTCGGAAAACTCTGCTGGTGAATCACGGCCACTTTCATCTTTGACAACATTTATTGGATTTGACAGACAATAAATCGGTATCTTGTATTGTGTGCCGAGTTCATCGTAACATTCGGTGAGGTAACTAAAAACAAAAATAATGCAAAAGTGTATTAATGAAAAATTTAATATACAAATATTATGAATTATATTCTACGAATCTATTGAAGAGCATTAAAGTATGGTCAAATTATAACAATAACACACATTATGATCATTTATTTGTAATTTTGTATTTATTATGGTAACTAGCTGATATACGCAGTGTTGCTTGGTAGTTCATATAAATAATTATTATTATCTTATAAAAGCTTTAATAATTTTTATTGATTTTTTTTAAAGAAAAAAATAAAAGTAAATAATTCTTGATTTTTAAATACAAATTCTAGTTGTTTGATAGTTTAAAATCGTTTATAAAGCTTTAGGTCAGGTTAGAACAATTAATTGCTATAACGAATTTTTTCCAAAGAAACAACAACAACAACAACAACAACAACAACAACAACAACAACAACAACATTTTCAATGTGAAAAGGAAAACATCACTTGCTGATTTTATTGCAATTTCGGCTCTGCTACCGGCTTCATCAGATATCTTTGTGATGTCATCGGCGGGAATCGAACAAGGGCCGTGATCACCGTGCGCACTTTAGCGATGAGCACATAGGCGATGAGATTTCAGTGTCAATTTCTCAGTTTTACTCCCTTTCATATTTCTTGTTGTATTATTTTGCTTTACTTTAGTTTAGTTTAAAATTCGTTAAAGCAATTAATTGTTGTAACCTGACCTAAAGCTCAATAAACGATTTTAAACTATCAAACAACTAGAATTTGTATTTAAAATCAAGAATGATTTAAACTATCAAAAATTTGGAATTTGTATTTAAATCATATAATAAATAACAAGGTCATATAGAAAACTTTCAATAGTAAAAATTAAAATTATTATTGTATTATATTTGCTAACTATACATTTGTTCCTAGCACAGATTATGAATTTGTATATATTTATTTTTAGGTTAAGATTTGAAGAATTTCTGTTTGTTTCCAAGAGAAAGATTCAATAAATAAGAAACGAAAAAAAAATATATATATATAATATACGGGTAGCCCTTATTCGAAGCGCCCATCTGGCAACATTGTAACTTTCCGCAGTGATGCCAAATCGACTAATGACATACCACGTTTGAAGCGTCATTCCAAGCGAACGAAGCGTCATTCCAAATGTTTACAATGGAACAGTACACGCCACGCGAACGCTCTAAAATTGTTGAAATTTACATTCAACAAAACAAGTCAATAGTGAAAACTCAACGTGCTTTCAAAAAAATAAATAAAGTGAAAAGTGCGCCTTCCAAGAAAACAATTTATCGTTTGTATGAAAGATTTACAACTGGTAATACTCTTGGTAACCCAAAGAGGCCAAATAAAAAGCGACCAAGGCGATCGGATGAGAATATTGCAGCCGTACGAGCCAGTATTGAGCAGTCACCAACAACATCCCAAAATCTCCGTTCTCAGCAGCTCGGCATTCCCCGATCCACTTTACAACGCATTTTACGTGTTGATTTGAATTTGTTTCCGTACAAAATAAAGTACGGAAAAGTTCCCAAAGAGTTATCGAAATGGCTGAAGAAGACGAGCAATTTTGGCATAAAATTATCATGAGCGATGAAGCTCATTTTCAGTTGAACGGAACGGTAAACAAACAAAATTGCCGTATTTATGCCACTGAAAATCCACAAGAGATTCAAGAGGTACCTCTTCACGATACAAAAGTCACTGTTTGGTGCGGCGTTTGTGCTAAAATGCTCATTGGGCCGTTCTTTTTCGAAGATGATAATGGCCACAGAGTTACTGTCAATCAGGAGCGTTATCGCGATATGATAAACAATTTTTTCATGCCAATCGTTCGTCGAAAGCGTATCAGGCACTACTGGTTTCAACAAGTCGGCGCGCCACCACACACAAGCCGCACTACAATCGATTTTTTGAAGCAATTGTTCCCTGGCCGTTTGATGTCAAAAAATGGTGATTTCGATTGGCCGCCAAGATCACCAGATTTAACGCCTCCAGACTTCTTTTTGTGGGGTTATTTGAAATCAAAGGTTTACGTCAACAAGCCAAAGACCCTAGAAGAGCTGAAAACCAACATCCGTCAAGAAATAATCGCCATTCCCATCGAAATGTTGAAGAAAACCATGAAAAATGCTGCAAAACGGGCACAATATGTCATAGAGGCCAATGGCGACCATTTACGAGATATCATATTCAAGAAATAATGTAAGCAAATCTACTTGAACCCAATTAAATGATATTCATGACGAATAGACAAAAAATTGTGGTTTCTTTGATTTATTTAAAAATAAAATGGGCGCTTCGAATATGGGCAACCCTGTATGCTAAATAAAACCCTGTATGTATATCTATATCTATACAATTATGTAAAATTGAAGTGAAAATTTAAAGTTACGATTTTACTCCAAAAGTACTGGGCCGATTTTTATGAGAACAATTTTAAAATATATTCATGCTACAGATTTATTTAGGGGTATTTTTCTTTCGAAATTTTAATAATAAGTATATTTAATTAAGGTTTAATTAATAAGATTATTCAAGCTTTGCTACGCAAAGCTTATTCGTTGGCTTTTGATGCGTTTGTGTTGCGAAAGTTTCAATAAACTCTCCCAGCGGTAAATTAAGCAGCAATTTTGAAACATATCCGAATGTTTTATATGATCTCTAACATACAATTTTGTTCCGAGTGTCACTAGTCCGATTGCAAGTGAAAATGTTGCTGATTGCGAGGAGCAAAGAACAAAAGCACAAAGAAAAATTAAGAAATAAGTAGAAAACTTTTTCATATGGCAATATCTCCTAAACCATTCGAGACCGACATATTATTTACACTTGTAAAAAGGTCCAAATACATTTAATAAAAATAAGAAAAAATATTTACGCGTGGGCCGTAAACTGCACTTATGCTAATATTTTCACCAAACCTGAATTTTCAAAAAGTGGAAAAAATGCAACATTCCCTTTTGAATGAAGAAAAACCCGACTGGCAAATTTTACACGAATGTGAACAAACAAACAAATTTTGAATTCCATCAATTCGTGCTTTTGTTAACAGTTTTGTTTGTATTAGAGAAGAAATAAGTTTTGTAAACAAGTTTTGATATTTTATTCAATATTTATTATATTTATTTCAAATGAATCAATTAAATTTACATATCTTAAGTAAGTGTTATTAAAACATATCAACAACATCGGATGGATGGATTCCGCAGCAGAAATTTAAAGCGGATGGCAAAAAAAGAGGAGGAAATTTTTAGAAAAAACAAGCGTGTGTCCACCCATATAACTTTATCTGGTAATGTAGAAATTCCCCTTGCTAGTTTTAGTGTACCTACTGAGGCAGAGATTCCAGGTGCAAGTACTGAGAATAGGTTTAAAAAGTCAACATCACCCGCTGAAGCAGAACATTGCAGTGCAAACAGTGAAACAGAAATTCCTTGTGCAAGTGACGAGTTTGACTTTCCCACAATCCCAACTGAAGCAGAAGTTGAAATACCCAATTAAAAGTCAAACTCGCCTCTTGGTATCGTAAATACCTGCCAGGAAGAAGATGTTGTGATGAGTTATTACAGATTCTTAATTCTGAACAGTTAGATGTTGCTATTTCGACCAACTTATTAATAAAACAAAATGAATTAATAACAACAAGAACCGTTGCCCCTGGAACATACTTTCACATAGGAATAAAACATCATATGCAATTGTTAAAATTCGAAATTTGTGAACTCGAGTTGCAAGAACTACTTTTAGATTTAGGTGTAGGTGGACTTCCACTATTCAAGAGCTCTCAAACTTGTTTATGGACAATAATGAGACATTTTTATAATGTACCTGTTTCTAGTGTTTTTTTAAATGGAACGTTCTTGGTAAAACGAAATCGTTAAGTGTCGATAGTTATTTACACGATTTAATGAACGAACTTCAAGAAATAAATGCAACTGGAATTTCTATAGGTAACTTTGCAGTGACAGTAAAAATTAGAGTTTTTATTTGCGACACTTCTGCACGCTCGCTTTTATGTGGAATCGTAGGTCACAATTCATTCCATGGCTGTTCTAAGTGTGAACAAATTGGAACCCGAAAACACAACAAAATGTATGGCCCAAGCTGGTCCTTTACGTACTGACGAAGACTTTTTAGTTAGAAAGGATCCCCTGCATCATCTAGCTCTTTATATAGACAAAAGGTCTATTTTAGAAGAACATAACATAAGAATGGTTTCTTAGTTTCCTGTGGAGCCAATGCATTTATTTGACCTAAATGTGGGTAAGAAAATTTTGACTTGCTTAGCTAATAAAAAAAAAACTCATTCCAAATTAACCAATGATGATGATTTGGATTTAATATCAAACAAATTAGAATCGTTAGCCAATTTTGTACCATGTGAATTTGGAAGAAAGCCAAGGGGCCTAATTGATTTACCTCAATGGAAATCTATAGAATTCCGTCAATTTGTTTTATATACTTGCATTATAGTTTTTAAAGATGTGTTGAACGAAGATTATTATTATCATTTTTTACTATTTCACTGCTCATATAGACTGCTGCTTTTAAAAACTATTTAACTTTTCTTCATGTTGTAGATGATATGTTGCGAGATTTTGTAAGTTATTTTGAAGTTTTGTACCCGGAAAAAATGTTAAAATGTTATGAAAACTTTTTGCAGCAAATTAAACAAAAACAAGTCCCTCAAATATTCTTCAACAAATAAATAATAACTTCAAACAATACAATCGTCAAAACGAAAATCGAAGTTATGGCTTTAAAATAACTAGAAATGGTATTATAAAGCAATATACGATACCAGGATTAAACTTGTCAACAAAGGCACCTAACAATCTATGCTACATATAAAACTCGATCCCTTTTATCATAAATAATTTTTAAGTTATCAATGAGAAAGAGTTTGCTAAAGGAACAACATTTTTAAACACTTATAGTTTCTTCGAAGCACCCCTTTCATCTTCTGAATTAGGTATAGTGGTAGTTTCGTTCAAGTCTTTAGGTCTTGAAGAAAAAATTCCTATAGAAAATATAACTTTTAAATATGTATATTTTCTTTAAATATGTATTTGACAATTTCTTTCTCTTGCTATTGCTTCACACATGCAACTCCATAACATAATTTATTACTACCCTGCCAACATTTTGAAGTGTCTTTCATTGTCCAACGTCAAATGCGTCACGTCTAAGTCACTTCCGTACGTTAATTGGAAGATAGTTGTGCCGATATGCACAAAATAAAAAAAAAACAAACGTCCAACGCCAAATGTGTCACGTCTAAGTCTGCGGACAGAGTAAACGCTGATGCGAGCAGGCAGGCGCAGGCAGGTACCTGCTCAGTAAATAAGCCATGCAGAGTGAATGCGAGCAGGTCAGATCAGATAAGTGCGAGAAAAAGTTTGTTATTTATTTTTTTCGCCTATTTCTTTCTATTTTGCATACTCCACTAATGGCGTTTATGAAAAATTTTTATTTTTTATACATAAATAGCACACTCTCTTCAAAAGAGCTACAACTCAAAAATTTACATATTAGGAAGAGCAAAAAAACAATTTTTTTCTTAAAGGGACTCCATAAAAAAAAGAGACAAAACGATTTTTTAATTAAACTAAGACTAAGAATATGTGTACAAAATTAAGATAGCCGATGTATATGATCACTACAAATAGTCTTACACGAAAAAGTATATATGTAAACATTTTTAGTTGTGACTCTTTTGAAGAGGGTGTGCGATATGTTGTGCCACTAGGCCTGCCTAGAATTGCACTGAGAATTTCAAACTAAAATTAGCGTTTCCTTCTGTGGCTAGAAATTTTCCATTGGCCGATAAGACAACTCTCCAGAAATTTTATCCAAATCGGACACCGATAAAGTAAGGCTCATTGCTAATTAATCTCTTTAAATTGGTATAAAGGTCGAAAATGTGGTGTTTCGTCATTAAAATGTGTATTAAAATTCTGTAAACTGATTAAATAATTCTATACTTTTAATCAATAGTAGATTAAAATACCTTTACAATGTGTCATCGGTGAGAAAAATCGGATGGAAATTACCAGAGTTGTGATATTTTACTTTTCAATAAAATTCTATTTTCTTTCTTGTAATAAAAAAAATCGTAAAAATCCAAATTTTAATAAAATGCAATGAAATGTTGTGTCATTAATTTTTGAATAACTTGGTCTTTATGAAATTTTTTTTTAGAAGTGTACATTTTTGAAAATGTCAAGTTTGAGTACTTTTACGAAACAATTCTCAAAAATCCAAGAATGTAAAATGTTAACCAATAACAACAGTAATGCTTAAAGCATAGTCTTGAGCTATTTTGTGCACAAAATTAAAAAAAACCAAAATTCTAAGAAAAAGTTACAGCTGGTGAAACTTACTTTTTTTTTCAAAAATCCGCAAAGTGCCTGTTTCTGGCATTTCGAACACAAGAAAGTCTTAGAAAAATCATAAAAACGATATATCTCATTTGAAAAGGTTTTAAAATTAATGCTTTTTAAATATTTTTGATTTTTGTATTACAAAAATTTTGGAATTTGAGGGCTGCCAACATATTAGACCCTGTTCAAAATATTAAAAAAAAAAATGCAAAACCAAGCAATTTAATTTTAATTGTTTTAGTTGTTTTATATGTATTTCTTTTGTTTCTTACATGCCCAACATATGCCCATTCTATCAATCTATCATTTTCGCGTGCACAACTACTTATCACTAACAACAACACAATAGGGCTATTCCCAGTTACGGGCAAATAGCTTTGCAAATGTATGCCCTACCAAATAATTGCCATCAACTGTGAGCACACTTCTTAGAACACTGTTGCAAACAAAACTCACAGCTGTTTTGAAGGAAAAAAAAAAGCAACACGAACAGTATTTGTGGTGTTTTTCATTATTATTTATCAAAGTGTATTATTTATCAAAGTGAGTTCCATATCAGAGTCTGTTAATTTTGTTTTATTAGCGGCGTTTGGTTAAAATGTGACAGCTGATTGATTGGCAAATAAGTTTTGCCCATGCTCGACTGTATGCAATGCGATTTTAGTGTTGCAAATTTGACACAGTCGGGCAAATGCAAATCTGTACATTTTGTTGTTGTGTTGAAAATATTTGCCATCATATTTTGCAAATGCCACGATGCCACGCTATTTGCCCGTAATCGGGAATAGCCCTAATCTTAATCGACGTTAACCAAATTTATCAATACCCACCAAAAACAACCCTCACACTCACATTAACATGTGCGCGGTCGCTGCTGTTGATGTTTGTTTTGTTCAACGCGTTGTTGTTGTTGAATGTTTTTGTTGTAATTGGTCTTGTATTCTAAAGATAGTAAAAAAACGCAGTTTCCTTGAAAAATTATGAAAAACAACCCAAAAACAACATTCTGATCCGATCCGATCTGATCTGACCTGCCTGCTTCCTTTGCACACTTTGAGCAGGTTTATATGAAATCGTATGAAGCGAGTTTTCTCGCATTGAGACAAGTAAGCAAACCTGCCTGCCTGCTTCAGCGTTTACTCTGTCCGCACACTTAGGCTGCCCGCATAGTAAACGCCGAAGCAGGCAGGCAGGCAGGCAGGCCCTGCGAAGAAACGAGATAGAAATAACTTTTTTCTCTCTTGTTCACATAGTTTTCCTGTGCCTGTCTGCCTGCCTGTCTGCTTCGGCGCTTACTCTGCGGACAACCTAAGTCAATTCCGTGCGTTGATTGGAGATAGTAGTTCCGTTATGCAAAAAATAAACAACAAAACAAAGGAAGTCATCGAAGGTAAAGGCGCAGTGACTGCGAAATGAGGGTCGATGAAAAAAAAAGATTAAAAAAAAAGCCAGAATAGAACAAATAACTTGTTGATATATGCATGGTATAAGGATAGAGGTAGCTGCAGCGCTGACTGTGCTCTCTTTCCATACTGCCATGTCTGTCAAATTCAGCTGTGTGGCGAATGGAAACAAAACAAAAGATATAAAAAGTTTTGCTTCGTTTTGACATTTCCGGCAGTATGCTCTCATCTGGTGCATCTACCTGTATTCTACTACCATGGATATACGTATGTCTGCAAGTTCGATTAGTTGGTTTTGTGTTCTGCAGTTGGTGGTTAGTGATAAAGTACGCTTTTGTTTTTTAATTGTTAAAATTATTTGTTTCGTGTTTTTTGTTTGTTTATTATTTCATTTGAAATAATATTAATAACTCCACATTTCAGAATGAGTGAATTGTCAGCAAAGGCAATTAAATTGAAACGAAAAAGAGAAGCATCCAAGTTAATATGCACTATTTATGACAGCACATATGGCGCCAGTAATAAAGTTAGAAAAACAATTGTTGATGAAGGTCATTGTCAAGAAAGTTGTGAAGAAGGTTGTGAGCCCAGTGTTTCGAGACATGCTGATAAATGTAATGACAGTGTTTTTTTATATAGTACTTAATTCTTTCCGATCATTTATTAAATTTTATATTTTTTAGTAAGGACAACAGCTGAAGACTATGATCAAGGAACTATACAGACGATCTTGCAAGAGTTGCGTTCTTTGCAAAACAAATTTGAAAAATCCGATGAAGCTAATACAAAAGTTATAAAAACTTTAACAGAAGAAATCATTGCGTTGAAAACTGAAGTTAAGCAGCAAAGACAGATACATGCGGAGTTAGATACGTCTCTTATACCTTATTTGCCCTTCATGGAGGTCAAGGACTTTATAGATTTTGATGCGAAACTCCTGTTGGACGAGGACATGACATCTAAGCTGGTAAGTGGATTTGCTTACATTAAATGACTTTACTTAAATATGAATTTGTATAATTGCAACAAATTTCGTTTTAGAAAAATATCATACATAGAGTTGGAGGAAAGGATTTTGCTTCATTCCTAAGAATGTCATTAAAAACAATTATATCGGATGAGATGGCCGTCAATCTAACTTGGCGTGGAACCAACGATAAGCCAAGCATTCAACGATTTACTACGTTCACGCTAATAAAAAGTAATGTTCCACATAAAAATATAAGTATGAAATAATTCATTTAATTTTGTTTAATCCTATAGATGCCTGTCATTCGAAGTATGTTAACTCGACCGATATTGACATAAATAAAGTTTGTCAACAACACATTCTTCACGTTAGAGACAGGGTACAGAAGAAGCAAAAAGCTGAGCCAAAAAATTAAAAAAATGTCTTGCTTATTTTTAATTACTAATTGAATTTAATATTTTTTTTTTATAAATGTATCTCTTGAACAGAATTAAATATCATAAAATATAAAAACAAAAAAAATAAAACACTTTTATATATCGCATTTTTAACTTTCACGAGGTGACTACAAAGTGCCTTCTGACTGTGCGTTTAGACCGCCTGAACGAACGAAAGAAATCTCGTTCGTTCGCTCGGTTTAAACACTTTGCCCGAACGAACAGTGTTCGCTATAAATTTATCGCGAACAATGTTTGCTCGGTGTAAACAGTAAATTAGGGCGAACGAACGAAGATTCCTTCGTTCGCTCTGATCGAACAAGCTTCGATCTTTTTGGGCGAATCCGGTGTTGCGCTGTGTTTAAAAACAGAAAAGTAGCAAAGAGGAGTAGCTTTAGAGAATAATTTATGAAAAGTACTAAAATATGTAGTAATTTAGTTTTATGTTTTTAAAAGTGTTCTGTTAACTTTCGCTGCAATATGATTGTGTTGTGTAAAGGGCCAAATGAAGTTTTTAAGCGGAAAACCCTATATTTTATTTATTTGAGGCGACTGTTTATTTGAGGTCATTTTTTTTTAAATAACTATATAACTTTTAATAAAATTTTTGAGTTTATGGATAGCAAATATTATTAAATATATAGCAGGAGTCCGCAATAGAGCTCGTTCAAATAAAAAAAAATATATTTTAGGTTCTCCTGAAACTTTTTGAGTTTTTAATCAAAGATTTTAGAAAAATGTGGATATTAACCAAAATGGTAGTTGAAAATTCGATTTGTGACTACAAACAATTCTTTAAAGTTATAACATAAAAAAAATTTCTCTAAAATAAAAATCGAACGACTGAAAGTATCAATTATATATGCTTAATAAGTGCATACAATTTGGGAACAATTTTTATTTAATTGACTTAAAATTTACGAAATTTATTGACACACGAAAAATGTGAAAACATTCAATTTTTGTTTGTCGAAAAACTTAAATGGGCCCTTAAGTTAAACACACGTCTTTTCTATAATAACTAATACGAGTAATATATTGTTATGGAGTGGCAAACCATTTGTTGTTGAGAAACGGAGTATAAGTTTTAGTACTAATATAAAAATAAGGAGTTATCAACCCTGCATTTATTGATGTTTGGCCTAATGCACAAATTGCTGTTTACACCGCCTGAACGAACAAGATGGCGGCCAATGTTTGTTCGCGGATGATGTTCGTGCGAAAAATTTATTGCAATAAATTGTTCGCGATAAATTTTTCGTTCGTTCAGGCGGTCTAAACCCACAGTAATAGGCACTAGTAGTCGACTTCTAAAAGACACTCATAAGTAACTTCTACAAGTCACTAATGCGTGGCGTCAGAAGTAACGCAAGCGGGGAACAACTTCTCAATACGAAAGTGACTCCTAAAATGAAAAAAAGATATCGCTCGCGTTGATATATAACTTCTTCAAGTCACTTTTAAGTGACTTCTGCAATAGAAAATGTTGGCAGGGTAGAATATCATTATTACTTACTGTGCGTTTAGACCGCCTGAACGAACGAAAGAAACCTCGTTCGTTCGCTCGGTTTAAACACTTTGCCCGAACGAACAGTGTTCGCTATAAATTTATCGCGAACAATGTTTGCCCGGTGTAAACAGTAAATTAGGGCGAACGAACGAAGATTCCTTCGTTCGCTCTGATCGAGCAAGCTTCGATCTTTTTGGGCGAATCCGGTGTTGCGCTGTGTTTAAAAACAGAAAAGTAGCAAAGAGGAGTAGCTTTAGAGAATAATTTATGAAAAGTACTAAAATATGTAGTAATTTAGTTTTATGTTTTTTAAAGTGTTCTGTTAACTTTCGCTGCAATATGATTGTGTTGTGTAAAGGGCCAATTAAAGTTTTTTAAGCGAAAAACCCTATATTTGAAGTTTAATTTTAAAGCGACTGTTTATTTGAGGTAATTTTTTTTTAATAATAACTATATAACTTTTAATGCAAATTTTTAAGTTTATAGATAGCAAATACTATTTAATATAGCAGAAATCCACAGAAGAGCTTGTTCAAATAAAATAAAAAAATATTTTATGTTCTGCTGAAACTTTTTGAGTTTTCAGTCGAAGATTTTAGAAAAATGTGGATAGTAACTAAAATGATAGTTGAAAATCGATTTGTGACTAAAAGCGATTCCTTAAAAATATAACATAAAAAGTATTTCTCTAAAATAAAAATCGGACGACTAAAAGTACCAATTGTATTTGCTTAGCAAATGCATACAATTTTTAGGAATTTTTATTTAATTGACTTAAAATTTACGAAATTTATTGACAAACGAAAAATGTGAGAACATTTAATTTTTGTTCGTTGAAAAACTTAAATGGGCCCTTAAGTTAAACACACGTCTTTTTTATAATAACTAATACGAGTAATATATTGTTATGGAGTGGCAAACCATTTGTTGTTGAGAAACGGAGTATAAGTTTTAGTACTAATATAAAAATAAGGAGTTATCAACCCTGCATTTATTGATGTTTGGCCTAATGCACAAATTGCTGTTTACACCGCCTGAACGTACAAGATGGCGGCCAATGTTTGTTCGCGATTGATGTTCGTGCGGTCTAAACAGTACTCCGAATGAAGAATTTATTGCAATAAATTGTTCGCGATAAATTTTTCGTTCGTTCAGGCGGTCTAAACCCACAGTAAAACGTAAACCCTATACAACGGCAAAAGAAAACAATGGTAATATAGTATTTTTATAAAATGACCTCCGACAAACAATTATATATTTTTTTAATTGCAGATTTATTTACAAAACTGGATACGATTTTAAACAATCAGATTGAAATTATAAAAACCACAGCAATAATAAATGAGCGTGTCAATGCATTTGAACGAAAATTAGAAGATATGAATGGTAAATATATACTGCAACTACTACTTGTGGGTTTAGACCGCCTGAACGAACGAAAAATTCATCGCGAACAATTTATTACAATAAATTCTTCGTTCGGAGTACGGTTTAGACCGCACGAACATCAATCGCGAACAAACATTGGCCGCCATCTTGTACGTTCAGGCTGGGTAAACAGCAATTTGTGCATTTGGCCGAACATCAATAAATGCAGGGTTGATAAATCCTTATTTTTATATTAGTACTAAAACTTATACTACGGTTCTCAACAACAAATGGTTTGCCACTCCATAACAATATATGACTCGTATTAGTTATTATATAAAAGACTTGTGTTTAACTTAAGGGCCCATTTAAGTTTTTTGACGAACAAAAATCAATTTTTTCACATATTTCGTACGTCAATAAATTTTGCAAATTTTAAGTCAATTTAATGAAAATTGTAGTTATAAGCATAAACTTAAGAAAAGGCAATGAAAGCTATACATGTAAAAACTTTAAACGCGTTTTTCTCGAAAAGCGCTGTTTGAAACCGATGAACAGCATTACTCGAAAACTAGCCACGGATAACTACCAAATTTTATGCACTTGTTAAGCAAATACAATTGGTACTTTTAATCGTTAGATTCTTATTTTAGAGAAAAACTTTTTATTTTATAACTTTAAAGAATTGCTTTTAGTCACAAATCGAATTTTCAATTACCATTTTAGTTAACATCCACATTTTTCTAAAATCTTCTATTAAAAACTCAAAAAGTTTCAGCAGAACCTAAAATATTTTTTTTCTATTTTAGTTGGACAAGCTCTATTGCAAATTTCTGCTATATTAAATAATTTTTGCTATCCATAAACTCAATAATTTTCATTAATAGTTACTATTAAAAAAAAAATACCTTAAATAAACAGTCGCTTTAAAATTAAACTTTAAATTTAGTGTTTTTTTCGCTTAAAAAACTTTAATTGGCCCTTTACACAACACAATTGTATTGCAGCGAAAATTAACAGAACACTTTAAAAAAATAACACATGAATTACTACATATTTTGCTACTTTTCATAATTTATTCCTTTCAGCTACTCCTCTTTGCTACTTTTTTGTTTTTAAGCACAGCGCAACACCGGATTCGCCCAAAAAGATCGAAGGTTGTTCGATTAGATCGAACGAAGGAGTCTTCGTTCGTTCGCCCTAATTTAGTGTTTACACCCATGATACAAGGACCTACAGATAAAGTATTCCCGGCGCAACGAACAACAATGGCCGCATTCAGCGCAGACAACTGTTGTGAACTGTCATGGTAGCGCTACTTTAGTTCACGATATTTTTCTCTGAATGTGTTGCTACTCTACACGTCAGAAGTTAGATTCAATGTAATTTTTATATAAATTTAATTCAATTGCAAAGGTTTCTCACTTAAATTTGCTACGTTCTTTCTGCGTTTATTAATTTAACAGCGTCAGTAACAGCATCTGACAGTTAAGCAAACAGTTGTGTTTATGTAGCATAGAATTTGTTCGCTCGATTAAAAGGCGTTCGCTACTTTATCAGTTTTAGCTAGCGCTACCAAATATGTACCATTCAGCGAATTTTTACACAGCATTTGCCAACTGTTGTCTGCGCTGAATGCGGCCATTTACTGCGCACCTCGTCATTGGTGCTCATCAAATGTGACACTTGATGAATACATTCAAAAGAAAAAGTCAAAAAGAGACGAAGATAGCAAAATGAAAATGAACAAACAGTCAAAATTCTGTCAAGCACATCAAGCAACGTAGCCGCTTTTTGTATAAATCGGTTAAAAGGGGGAAAAACACCCCTACAAAATATGAAAATTTTTTCACAAACAGTATTAAAAAATATATTTACTTTATTTTGGACATATGCTTTATTTAACAATATTTATTTCATTTCAGTAAAACAACTTTTCATAAGAAAATTTAGGCATTTTAAAATCTTAACACCCTATAAATAAATTGTGACAATGGTGCAACCAATGAGCACCTTGCACGTCACAGCAAAGATGGCGGACATGCGCAATACTTTATCTGTAGTTCTTTGTATCATGATTTACACCGAGCAAACATCGTTCCCGATAAATTTATAGCGAACACTGTTGCACTGGGCAAAGTGTTTAAACCGAGCGATCGAACGAGGTTTCTTTCGTTCGTGCAGGCGGTCGAAGCCCACAGTAAGGCCGACTACAAATAACAAGAAGTAATTCACACCATAAATATCTTACTTTATTACGAGAGCGAGCTCGGTCGAACTGTCAGAATGAATGAAAAGAAATCAAGAAAATGAATGCATTGAACAAAGAAAAGCACAGTGACAGTTCAAGCAAAGGCGGAAAAAGAGTGCATTTCTCTCAAGTGCCACAACCTTATAAATGAGCCTTGGCCTCGAGCTTGGCAGAATAACCAGGTAGGGCCGACTCGGAGAGGAATGAAGTACAAAGTAGAGAAAACGGAGCTAGTTGTCAAATTCAGCCGTTCATTTCGAGTTTCTGTATGTTCATGTTTAGCAGTTGATTTTTGGTTAAACTTGTTTTTTTGCTTTTTTGCAAATTTTATAGTTTGATTTAAACTTTTTTATAATATTTTCACTCAAATTATAACAAACTTAACACACGTGTCTGCACTATTTAAAATTTGAAAACATAATATTCTTATTTCATTTGACGTTTTTACGAACTTCATCATTTTGACAACTACTAAACCTTTTCATTTTGCACTCTTCATTGACGCGTGAGGGCACTAAGCCGGCCCTACCTGGTTATTCTGCCAGGGCCTCGAGCAAGGCGAAAAGTGAGATACATTTAAATTCAGAGCGGCGCTCCAAAACAAAACAAAACAAAAAAAATACCATTTATTTCTTTGATATGTATTGTCTTATTAACCCAATAAGGACGATGATGCCTTATGGCATCACTAAGTCGGATGTCGCAAAACTAACCGTATCACATAAAAATTAGTCAAAATCAAAATTAGGTAAAAATTAGAACATGTGTGAAAAAATTGTCCCGTCTTTAAGGCGTTAAGGAGATTGATAAAAAAAACGTCCGTGGCGAATTGTTTTTCCTTGCCTTCAAAAATTCTAAAAGGCATGACTAATTTTTATTAATTTACAGTGGTGTTAGCCCTTAATTCATAACGAGTAATAAGATTTGGAAGCAGTAAAAAAATTTGGTAGCTATTTACACATCAATAACATACTCCAACTTCAATAAACTACTATAAATCTGGGATAAATTGTGTTTGACGATAAGAAAGAAATGAACTTTTGATTGTACATCTATTTTAATATAAACTACTTGGCAGATTTATAGCAGTCAAAAGCAGGACAATCGCAATTATTGCCTAATTGACTGAATTCTTTGTTGTGCTTTTATGTGAATTGATTTTGGATTTCCTACGAATGGATTACAACAATTATTGACAAAAACAAACAACAGACACAACTCAGTTAAATCACATTAGCTGATAACTAATTTCTACGTCATAAAAGGTGTATTTGAAATGGGAAACAAATACAATCGCAACTAAAGCCAAATAATTATCTACACTTTAGCTGCACTTCCCCAAGGTATCAAGGACAAGCGGGCAATAAATAATTATTAAACATATTTCAACCAAGTGTCCTTTGTGTGGCCGCGCAGCTAATGCATATTCGATATTGATTTTTTTTATGTTTTCATTACTTTTGCCTTTTTAACTTAACTTGATTGGGTTGTTTTTTTTTTTAATTCTTTTCACACGCGCTCGTAACAGGTGACGAATGTTCATATGAATGAATGTATGAATGAAAGAATAAATGCACAATAGAGCAATCAAACGATTGAGTTATTTTTACATTTTACGCCGGTGGACACAGAGGTGAAGGACGCGTGTGCGTGTTTTTGGAATGATGATATAAGGATAGAGTTGAAAGGCCAACAATAAAGCAAACAAAAATTAATCAATGACTTGCACTAGACTGACCCTTGCTTAACTCACCCATTTGGTACTGAAACATTTGCTCCATCCAGTATTGCCTGCGCCAACTGGAAATCTAGAGCTTCCGCTGCAGTTGTTGCAGCACGTAAAGCATCCCATATTTCCTTGCGTCCATCGAATGCCGGCGCTGTATCCCAGAATTCATCGCGTTTTGAACGCAGTTGGCCTTCGGTTAGCGGTACATCGGAGCGCCAGCGTATCGTTTCATTACAAAGAGGTCGATTCTTACGCGCCGGTCCAACAACAGGACCTAACCGAGAAAAATTGATTTAAATTTGCTCAACCTTTAACACAAGTCATTCCTATTGACACATACCCGCAGTTGGTGGACGCGATACACTTGCAGAGGACACGCTGACCGTTTCATTGTCCGTGCTGTGTATTCCGATACAGCCACCCATTTTCGTTTTAATCCTTTTCCACCCCTTTGATATTGATGTGCGTTAATCCTGTGCGTCGTACACAAGTTTTATTGTCAGCACACGGCTTTTAGACGACTTTATTTGGAAAATCTAACAATAAATTTCCAAAATATTTTCCCAAATATTCTAAAACAAACTGTGTTCTTCTTCTTCTACTACTACTACTTCTTGGCCAGCCAACGTTTTGTGCTCACATATTTTCGATTTTCTTTCTTGATATCGTTATTTGAAGAATTATTACTCTTCTAGCTGGTCTGATATGTTGTCGTTGCTCCGTTAAATTGTTGTTGTTGCAGGCAATTTGTTATAATTTTATTAATTTTTTATAAAAATAATTTTATTCACCAAACATTCTGCAAAAACCTTTCATTCCACTGCTGCATTAAATTTTTTGTGGAATTTCTTTTGACAAATCATACGTCAAAATTGAAAGAAAATAGACAAAACATCGCTGCGATGTTTTACACTGCGGATAGTATTGGCTGCACTGTTGTAGTGGTGTAAAACTACTTCAAACTGCTCGGCTAAGCTTACACTGCTTAAGCACAAGGTAGGTAGTTTTACGCACCTTTTTCGAATTCTGCTAAAGTTACGTTTTGTCAATATAGCAAATTATGTACAAATGCGTATATTTATTTATTCTAAGCGTACATAAAAAACATTAAATTGCAAAATTATATGATATCAGATTTTTAAAAAATTAACTTATATATATATATATCTTAAAAACTGACACATATTAACCTTTTTTTCAGGAATGACCTAAAGATTCATTTGTTTTGTATGCTACTTTATATAAAACTAAATTATAATTGCTGGCCTCTAAAAAAGATGCGGAAAATATCGAATTGTTTTAATAAAGTAACCAAACTTTCAAAAATGGGGATTTTACATGTTGAATTTTGATGATGAATAAATACAAAATGGAGGTACGAATTGTATGTATTGAATTTTTATTGTTTTAATTCACTACTTTTAATGCGGAGCTAAAAAAGGCTAATTTTATTGCTACTTTTCGATTAAAATTTTGCGTATGGAACGTCAAAAATGTTAAAATTTCCGATTTTTAACTTAAGACGACTAAAGTTATGCGTAAAGTTGTTTTTTTTTTTGTGTAGAGGTGTTATTAAATTTATACTAAATTTTAGAGTAACGCAGACTCTTCGACCCCTAAAACATATAGGAGCTCTGATCTAAACACCATACCAAAGCAAAATTTCAATAATGCCATCCAAAGTTAGAATTTAGGTAAAAACTGGTGACTGTATTTTTACATGAAAAACAAACGTTTTAAATTTGGATGATTACTGCTCCACTTAAACAAAATATAAAAAATTTCTTGATATTTCCTAGAATAACCTAAAAATTTTAGCTACTCTACAGCACATGACACGACAGTAGTTGATATATTGATGGAAAAGTTGATATTTATTCTAAAGTACAAAATATTATTTTCTATTTTATGGTGAGTAGTTTATATTCCAGATCAATAAAACTAGGAACGTGCAAAGGAATCAACCAGCGCCTTATTGAAATTTTGATCTGAGAGACCCTGTATATGCTCATTAAATAAAAAGGATCCGTGTTTAGGTAGCCTCCCGTTATACCAATAACGAAACTACTTGCGCCAACAATTTTTGTTCTTTAAGGCAACAACTTAACTGTTTAATCAAATGCGAAAGTTATTGATGGATCAAATGCTGTTGCACTGTTGCCGCAAATGAGTTGCGTTTTTTTTGAACGAAATTATCAGTAGGGGTATTCACGAATCAGTGCAGTTGAGGACTTGAGGGCTTGTGCAGTTATTATTATTTATTATTATTAATTAGTAACTGTACTCAAAATCGGTATTTTTTTATTTACTACAAATTTTATAACTTAGCCTATGTATATTTAACTAATTCATTTATTTTGTACATTATGAGTTTCTATAATCCTCAGACGGGTAAATTCCGTGTATTAGAGGATATAGGAAAAAAATAAAAACTTAAAACTAGTGAATGACCAAATAAATAAACAATTAGTTTTTATGATCTATGAAATTATTACATGAATTAAATTGTGAGCCTTAGATCAAGTAAGTTTTTAAGAAGGCAACAACAAATAAAGAATTTTTTCTTATTTTGCAAAATATTGCGGTATCACATTGCAGAGATCTTAACGTTTCCATAGCGTTTTTAATTTCTTCTGGTGGGTTGTTGTATTGCTTAATTACGCTGTATTTCAGGCTGTTGAGCTGTTTAGTTGTTCTAGCTTTTGGGATGTTGAAGTTGTGTTTCTGTCTTGTGTTATGGTGATGTATTGTATTTCTTGTAGTTAAAACCATTTTTTGTTTTGAGAATGTTGTTTTTATCTTGTAGATGTATTTACATTTTTCTGTGTATATGACTTGGTTGATGTCCATTTGTTTTGTTGTTTTGTACAGGTCCTTTGGGAATGTTGCTATACTTTTGTTGAATAGGGTTCTTATTGTTTTGTTCATCAGTCTTCCGATTTGTTCCACTTGAAACTTGCTGCATTGACTCCAACTACAAATGTTGTATCTTATTTTTAATAGGATATGCCCTGAGTATATCAGCTTGGCTGCTTTTTCTGGTAGCAATCCAATTCTTCTTATTGCTCTCATAATTGGAATAATATGGTTTTTTATTCCTTTAATGTGGTGTTCATAGTTCAGTTTCTTATCGATTATCATGCCTAAGTATTTTGTGTGTTGGACTCTCTGTATCTCCATGTTGTTGATTTTAACATTGATATTGATGTCCGTGTTGTTCTGCGTTTGAAATATAATGTAATTTATTTTTTGAATGTTTATGCTGAGTCCGTTTCCGCTAGCCCATTTATGATACATCTTCATGTCATGTTTAAATTTTTCCTTCAATTCTCGTTGCGTCTTTGCTGTTGTTAAAAAGTTTGTTTAGGTTTTCGTGAACACACCACCATCACTATTTCAAAGCTGTCAACATTTTTTAATGAACTCAAGTTTAAGACATTGGCCCGTATGAATAAAAGTTGCAGACTCGACTTTACTACAATTCAAAATAAAAAACCTTTAAAAGTAGCTTGTTTATATGAATAAAGTGCTCTTTACTACACTACAAGAAACAGCTGTTTCGAACTTGTTTAAAATTAGCCGGATTGGTATGAATAAAAGTAGTGTTTGCTACTGATTTTGAGTAGTAAGCAAAATAGCATGCTACAAGTTTGTAGTAAATTATTTAAATACATTAAATTCATTGAATTTATTTATTTTGATATTTCTTTGGGCAGGCGAAAAGAAGATTTGTTGAAGTTGAAAGTCGAAAACTGCTAACATGGCAATCGGCAATTTACAATTTTAAAGAGCTCTTCAGATTCACTTTATTAGGGGTATTCATGATTCACTGCGCTTGCCTGTGCAGTTGACGACTGGAGGACTTTCGCAGTTGTGCAGTTTGGTTTTCGTGAACACGCCACTATCACTTTTTTCAAAGCTGTCAAAATTTTCAATGTGCACAAGTATACATTTGCTTCAGTCCTCTACTGCACTGGCAAGTGCACTGAATCGTGAATACTCATATTAAAATGTACCAGCTGCGACAAACAAATGGCACATTTTTGTAGTATATGCTACTTTTGAAATTAGTAGCAATCTAATTTCGAACAAAATTTTTATTCATACCGAATCCAAGCATTTTTGTAGCACTTTACTTTTTGGTAGTTACTACAAATCACTGAAGTTGCTACTTTTTATTCATATGGGCCAATAGCTGCGTTCCTTTCGCCTTAATGTAATCGCGATAAAAAATTTTCTCAAAGGAACCGTTGCAGTCAAATTTTAACATAAATTCAAACAAGCAATCATGATACAATAACTATTAGGTGTCATGAGAACGTGTGTCGTTCAAAACTGTTGTGAACTGTTATGGTAGCGATACCTTAGTGAACGATGTTTTTCTCTGAATGTGTTTTACTCTAAACTTCAGAAAAATTGTAAATTATTTAATTTAATTATTAATTTTATGCAATTACATAAATAATTTAAGTGCAATTGTTGGCTGCGCTGAATGCGTTCAATGTGTGTTTTGTTTTTTTTTTGTTTAACATTCGTTGGTGGCAGCTCGCGAGAAAATAGGTAGCTGTCATGGCTACCTAATAGTCATTGTATCAAACAAACAAATAATTAAAAAATTAAATGACAGCTCATAAAATATAAAGGTGCGGCACCTGTGTTTCAAATTTGTTAAAGGCTATATCACAATTTTATATGGATAGCAAAAATAATCCTATTTGTTATAGGATTATTATTTTTGTTTTTGCTTTGCATGTGAAAAAAATAATCTGGATTATTTTGAAGCGAATTAAACGCAGCTTATGTATAAATGCGTATATTTATTTATTCTAAGCGTACATTAGCTGCGTTCCTTTCGCCTTAATATAATCGCGATAACAAATTTTCTCAAAGGAACGGTAAGAAAAACGACTCGTAGAGGGCACAAACGTTGCAGTCAAAATTAAATTCAAACAAGCAATCACGATACAATAACTATTAGGTGTCATGAGAACGTGTGTCGTTCAAAACTGTTGTGAACTGTTATGGTAGCGATACCTTAGTGAACGATGTTTTTCTCTGAATGTGTTTTACTCTATACGTCAGAAAAATTATAAATTATTTAATTTAATTATTAATATTATGCATTTATGTAACTAATTTAAATGCAATTGTTGGCTCCACTGAAAACATCCAATGTGTGTGACACACGCGGTTTGTTTTGTTTTCTTTTGTTTAACATTCGATGGACGCAGGTCGTGAGAAAAAAGGTCGCTGTCATGGCTACCTTATAGTCATTGTATCAAACAAACAAAATATTCAAAAAATGAAATGACAGCTCATAGAAATATACAGGTTTGGCACCTGTGTTTCAAATTTCTTAAAGGCTATATCACAATTTTATATGGATAGCAAAAATAATCCTATTTGTTATAGGACTATTATTTTTGTTTGTGCTTTGCATGTAAAAAAAATAATCTGGATTATTTTGGAGCAAATGGAACGCAGCTATTAAAAACATTATATTGCAAAATTATTTGATGTCAGATTTTTAAGAAATTAACTTAAGTATATATCTTAAAAACTGACACAGATTCACATTTTTTCAGGAATGACTAAAAAATTAATTTGTTTTGTATGCTATTTTATATAAAAATAAATTATAATTGCTTGCCTCTAAAAAAAGATAAGGAAAATATCGAATTGTTTTAAAGAGGTAACCAAACTTTAAAAAATGGGGATTTTACATACTGTACTGTCCAGATAAAAGTTAACATTGCGATAATTGAGAGTAAATCCCATAAACCAAGGTTTAACCCTGTTGTTTTATTTAGAAGTACATTAAACTATGTTAATTTTATTGCAAGCCATTTTGATTAATAGTATGGTCTTGATTTACAATCAATAATAAATAAAGTAAAAAAATTCAACCAAAAGTTAAAAAAGTACAAAAAAAATGTTATGTCAAAAATTTTTTAAATCGAAAAGAATGAAATAATAATAATAATACTTCAAAAACATAACAAATAAAATATAAAAATATAATATCAATATTTTGTGTGGCCTCCTCTAGCTTTAATAATGGCCTCTATTGGTACGATATCAAATTTTAGCAATATTCCAAAGAAATGCCATTTTTCCAAGAATCTGAGATGGCAGTTTTGAATTCTTCTCTAGTTCTGGAATTTTCCTTGGAGATTTTTAACTTTAGAAGTGACCAGCATTTTGCTATTGGGTTTAATTCTGGGCTATTTCCAGGCCAGCTTAGGGTTTTAACTAAGGTCCCGATACAAAATCCTTCACCTATTAAAAAAAAATAAACGAATTTTTATTTTTTCTTTTTGTTGTATTAATAAAAAATAGACGACTATAAACAAAAGTGGCTTACTTTTCTAGCTAGATGACAGAGCGCAGAATTGTCCAAGAAAATTGGGTCGAATGACCGGTCGAATGACCGGAAATAGTCTATCAATTGAGGGAATAAGGTGGTCACTAATTATTTTCAGGTTACTCTCAGAGGTCATGGAGCCAGTGCAGAAAGCCAAGTCACGAACTCTGTAGTAGCTAAGACATCACATATCACGTAACTGACCGAAAATTTGTGCCTGGTAACCACACAACCATCAATGAATTTTTCACCAGCTCTACGCCGAACATACCGCACCCCATCCGACTGGTTCATGTTACACTACGATTCAACTGTGAAGATGACCCGTTTCCACTCATCCACAGTCCAATTTCTGTGAGCTTTCGCGAACTCTAGCCTCGTTAATCGCATTTTAGTGGTTGGACCCGGCTTTTTACATGGTCGTCTTGCCGATATTCCTCTACTCTGAAGCCTTCTCCAGACTGTTCGATCGCTTATTCTTGTACTTGTCATTTCAAGAAACTCAGACTTACAGCCCTATTCTGGCAAATTAACAAATTGTTAACCAGTATTTTGAATATTTCTATGTGTTTGTTGTTTTCAATACAAAATTTAAAGCTCAAAAAACAAATTTGTTAATGAAATTGTCAATAACTGAAAAGCAGTTGACAATTTTTATAAAATTTTTTTATTTTTGAGCTTCAAATTTTGTTTTGAAATAAAAAAATTACAACAAACACTTAGATATATTCAAAATACTGGTTAACAATTTGTTAATTTGCCAGAATAGGGCTGTTAATTTCGCGGGATCTTATATTTTATCGACGATTTCTGGCCTGATGACCAGAGCTGTCAGATGTGATTTCAAATCAGTTTTGGGGACTAATTTTTCAGTTTAGAGATGATGGACTTTTCATGTCTATTTGGGGGATTTTTTTTTGGGTTTTCAAAGATAAATTAAGTTAAATTTTGTCTTAAACTTAAATAAACGTATGGCAATATTTTTAGTTGCCAATAGAAAAGGAGTGGAATGTTTAAGGGAAGTATAAGATCAGATACTAAAATGCTGTATCAACCTTATCTAGTGATTTACAAAGTTCTTCATTAATCCCAATTTAATATCCAGCGGAAGCAATGTCACATCAGCAATCAAACATTTATATGTATTTATTACAATTTTGTAATAAAATGGTCTATCAAATAAGAGGGTTAACTTTTTATAATTTATACAATTTTTTTGAGATATAGGGCTTCAAATTGAAAATCTATTAAAAAAAAAACGAAAAATCATTATTATTTTTAACTACATTCGATCATAACTGCCATAACACTGATACTATAGGCACTTTTTGTATCTTAAAATGTTTAATGACTTTTCTCTACAATTTACAATAATTTGACAATTCACTGGCAGAAAAAAGTTTTTGCATGCATTTATGTAAAGTATTGCTCTCAACAGTGGGTTTTTTGAATTTGGCCATTTACATGAAAAATTGGGGCCAATCGAAAAAACCATTACAATAAGTATTAGGATTCCACGGGAAATTTTACTAAAGGAAATGTTATTGCCATTCGTTGTGGTGAAAGTTTTTCTTAATTTGTGGAGTAGTTTTATTGCGAGAACGACACTCTCTTTAAACCGTTACTGTATCCTACTACTTCTTTTTTTACGAACAATTTTAAGTTTGCTTAACCTGAATACATTTTTTAAAATTTTATAAAAAATTTGAAAGTACAGACGAAAGTATTTTTTTTCTAATTCTCTTGTTCATAGATAGCAAAATGTTAGATACGAAGTTCCTCATATTTTTCTTTTTTCAAACTTCTTTTTATCTAGTGATTTCAGAAGTTTTCAAAACTTTTAATAGTCTTTCAAAAGTTTATTTGCAGTCGTGATCATTTAATTATTTTAGCAATAAAAACTCTATAGCTGCAACGTAATAACAAACCAATAACGATTCTTGAACGAATATATAAAAGCGTATTCTTTTAGTGCAATAAAGTTATTTTAAGCAAAAGAAATGTTAAAACATATCGTTAATATTTTAGCATTTTTTGTAGTGCCACTTTTTGTTGTGGCAACTTCATCGAAATACTCGGATACGAAAGTCGATTACTGCAATCCGAAAATGTGTCCTTATCAAGGCACTCATGTGGCATGCGGAAATAATGGAGTAACTGCATGACTAAGAATAGACTCAATCAAATTAAAGCTTTTCTGAAAAAAAACTTATATATCTTTTATAGAACTTTTCGGAGAACTGTGTTGGCAAATATTGGTTGGAACCCATGGATGATAAATTGAAGGATCTTATAGTGCATGAGCACAATATGTATCGAAATTATGTGGCGGCAGGAAAATTAAATTGCTTTCATGCTGCTACACGCATGCCGGTGCTGGTAAGTAGGAATTTCGTGATAGCAGAAATTTCTTGGTGAAACCAATTTTTTTTCTTTTTCAGGTCTGGGACGACTCGTTGGCCAAAATGGCCGAATATAATGTCAAATCATGCAAATTTGAACACGATCAGTGTCGCAGCACGCCTGATTTTCCCTATTCTGGTCAAAATATCTATTATGCTAGCACATCGAAAATGGATATCCCTGTGGAGGGTTTCATAGAAGAAGGCATCTATTTGTGGTTTGAGGAATGCTTAGATGCCAACTATAACCTAATGATGAGCTATCATAGAACTAAGTGAGTGCTTTTGTAATGGGTTAAGTAAGTGCTCTCATTAAAATACAATATAATATACTTTCTAAAGACCACAAACTGGGCATTTCACGCTGATGATGACTGATCGTCAAAATAAAGTTGGCTGCGCCTTCTTGAATAACATTTTGCCCAAAGAGCCCAAAAAGAGACCGCGGCGTAAAGTGATATTCACCTGTAATTATCCATCAACTAACATTCGCTATATGCCAAGCTATAAACCGGGTAAATCAACGGAGGACTGCAATAAAACAAACCATAAATATACAGCATTATGTGATGATGAAATCAATCCCAACGATATTTACTGGTATGAGAAGTAAGTCGAGGCACAGATTGTTTGAAATTACAACAATTTCTTTGACCCTTGCAACAAAATCAGAAATCAATAAAAATGTAAATTTTTTTGAATATTCACTAAGGGCTTAGAAAAAAATGACGGCTTCTTGTGAAACACCAATCTTTTAATTTTTTACAAGGTCTTTTGTCGAATCTTTCTATCTTATGCTATGTTCACACTGAGTGCTTAATACGCATTTACGAACGACCCTTTAATCGTCGTAGGAGTAAAAGGGACAAATATATATAGTAAAGGCTCTAAATGCGCATTTAGCTCTCAGTGTAAACATAGCATTACTTTTATTAAATTTCAAATATATCTAAAAATTTTTTTTGTAACATATAATCTTGCCTATCAGAGGCTTAAAAAGTATACCATACAAAATTGTAAAGACTTTTTGGCATATGTCAGTGCAGGGCCGTAGCCAAGGGGGTTCAAACCCCCCACAGGGTCGAAATTTTAATAGAAATTAATCACTTTAATATGTTCTAAAAAACTTAACAAAGCACATACTGAAACAGTGATGTGATTTGGTGGGATTTCGCCTTTTTTGTGGTATTTTTAAACCATAAAAGGGCGAGAGGGCGTTTGAGTTTTTGTGTCGGGATTTTTAACTGTATTAAAGTTTTCAAATTCTTTTAAAGAACTGATTGACATCATTTTGTCTGTAATCTTGTACAATTGCCGATTCAATGTTGTATTTCATTGAGTTTTCGTTGTAATTGATTTAAATAAAATTCTCAATACATTTGAATTAAATTGATTTGATATTTGATTTTTACCTCATTTTGGATTCATTCATAACTCGGCTTGAATAAATACAATATTATTATATGTATGCTAAGGTGCTTTGAAAAAAAGTTCCATTTGTACCCCCCTAAAAATTAACCATGGTCTATTTTATGATATTTCAAAATATTTTGGATTTTACGACAAACGTCAAAAAAATTACATTTTTCGTAAATATATTGGCTGGTGT
Source organism: Dichetophora obliterata (assembly GCA_963920525.1). Taxonomy (NCBI): domain Eukaryota; kingdom Metazoa; phylum Arthropoda; class Insecta; order Diptera; family Sciomyzidae; genus Dichetophora; species Dichetophora obliterata. Next base: position 48,811,678 of record OY986435.1, read on the forward strand.
AGTAAAATATATTTTAGCTGTAAAAAAAAAAATAATTTTTTTTACTTCCATACAAAAACTTTAAAAATTTAAGTACAATCATTACATTTATATTTTTTTTTAATTTCTTACAATATTTTTTATTAGGTGTTTATTTTATAATTAATATGTATCAATTTAAGCAATTCTGACCAAGAAACAATGCAAGCACTCAAAACCCCTCCAACAATATTTTGAAAGTGAGGATAGCATTAGAAATTATGAAGGTAAATAAATTTTAATGAAAATAGCTTTAATAAAATTCCAAAAAAATGCTAGAAAACAGCATTATCTCTAATCCGATTGCAAAAATATAAAATTGTTTGATGCAGATTGGTAGAGCTTTTTCCAGCCTTTAATTTATGACAGTTTATTTTTTCCAACTATTACAGCAGCCAATATATTTACGAAAAACCTAATTTTTGTAGGGTTTTGCAAAAGTTTTAGCCAAAATATTTTGGAAATTATTATAAAATAGATTAAGGTTAATTCTTAGAGTGGTACAAATGGAACATTTTTCCTCCCCATACAAGTAGAGGCACCTCAAAGTAAATGTATAAATTCCTTTTTTGATCTCAATGAATTTTTAAGAAATAACCCTATAGTTCGACTGGTTCCTTTGAACATGCCATTTCTGAAGCCTTTACAGACATGGCCCAATGAGACCAGAATATTGTAAAGACCATGTTAATGCCATGTCAATGACATCGATGATGACGTAGAGGACGTAGAAAATAAGTGGCGAGGAGCATGTCCCTACCACTTTGGGTATGTGAATTCGCATATCAAATAGTAGGTTCAAGTTTCAACTTGGAACTTCTCGAGCCTGCCTGGCTTAAAATTTCGATAGTCTTTTTTCTATAATAGTATAGTTATAGATATACCATATCCCTATAATATTTTCCCTCAGGAATCTATTTTCGTTCCATATATAAAAAAGAGTTTGAAAGATTTATAATTTTCTAAAATCATGTTATAAAATAAGTAGTTTTGGATTATACATTGTTCCAATAATTCTAGATTAAAGATTTTACAAATGAATTTCCTGACACCACATCTAGCAGTACTTATTTGGCAATACCTATTCACTAATGCGCACACACTTTATAATAAGTTTTACATTCATTCTCAACTTTACCGCGGCCGGGCAATATACAATTTACAAAAAAATTTACAAGTTTTCGCTCCACCTTACTGTAAGTTCATATGTCAGTTTTTGTTCCAGCTTAAAAATATTTGTGTTTTTGACTATTCGTCTACATTTTTACATGTCCGTCTATTTACCTGTTTTCTACATTTATCCGTTTGTCGGTATTTTTGATTTTGACAGCCCGTCCAGTACATATTTATTTAATTTTGCAATATAAATCAGAGCACAAAAAAAAAAATCACCTATCGTCTTGTAAGATTTTTGCCAAAAGCATTTTACTGTGTAAGTTAGATGTCATCAGTAGTGTAGAGTTCATGCCCGAACAAATGTAATTCAGAATTGTGTACAGGTGTTGGAGGCCTCGCAGCTTCATTGTATTTAAGAAATACTTGGTTACGTTATGTGTCCATTTACCACTGGGTTGTTTTCAGTATGCACTTTAAAGCGCTCATTAATACATACTAAATATGGGAGAGTACAAATGTGCGAAGCTACCCGACACCGCAATAGAAACAATGAGAAACTCTATAGCAGAGGAAAAAAGAGATAAAGCTTTATGCTGCTTGTGTGTCTAACAATTTAATGAAGCAATGATTTTTATGTTTGGTTTTTTTGGCTACTTTATAAATTTAAATTTACTTTTAAAAGTGGTTTTAAAAAAGAGGAGTTATGATTTTAAGTTAAACATGTAGCTTTATATTATTGAAAGAATTACTAAAATCGGAGCAGTAGTTTTTAAGTTTAGCGTCGTCGCAGATACGTGAGAAGCCTTTTATATAATAGTATAGATGATACATATAAAGAAACAAAAATTATTTATTTTGTTTATTTTGACATTAAAGTTCGAGGGATTTTTCGCAGGATTTCACTATCTTTTGAAAGGGAAAAAGTGAGCAAAAAAGGAATTTTTACACGTGCATTTGGGATTTTTTGCAAAATGAAAATCACATCACTGTACTGAAGTTGCGTTTACGTGTAAAATATTTTGTAATGAGTTGATTCGTGTAAACGACAATAGTGAAAACCATACATCGTGGCTTATCGAATGAAACGTGATACATTCAAAATTGCTATCACTATTGTTTCACTACCCTTGACTAGTCATGGGCAAAACTGCTACTTTGCAGTCACTGCTACATACTGTGATTGCTATTTTAGAATAACAGTGAAAAATACCTGTGATTGCTACTTTGGTATATTAAAGGGATTGATTCTTGTGCAATTTTGATATAATTTTAAAGATCTTGGTGAAAAGTAAATAAATTGTCCTAATTTTTCAGCAAAACAAGTAAAAATTATATTGATTTTAATAGTTTAAACATATATTCACATTATATAAAAACTACCTGATATCAGTTCAAATGCTTGTTAAAAATTATACATTTTTAATAATAAAAATTTGTAACGTTCTTATTAATGACTTTAAAAGTGCTCTCAGAGCTTACAATTGCAAATTACCACCAAAATTAACCACACGAATAAAATAGAACAATTTAAGAATAAATTAGTTGACATATATTCCGATTGTGTGAAAGGTGAATACCAAGAGCAAGATTATTCTATACTCAAAGCTTCTCCTGTAAAATTCGAATACTTTTACTGTAAAAAAATTAATATAGGAGCAGCAATCACTGTGATTGAAATATTTTAGTAGCAGCCTGTGATTGTTACTTTCGAATAGCAGTGACAAAATCACTGCTGCCAAAATATCGACCCATCTCTACCCTTGACATCGGCAGTTGTAGATGATGGTAGTGATAAACCGTTATTTAAACGCAAACAAGATTTTTTTGAAGAGTAAACAGAAATTCTTATAGCGATTACTTCTGTATACTTATCTAAAAAAAAAGGTTTATTTTGAGTTGTGAGCAATGAGCACGATATGTCAAAATAAAATTTTGGATACAAAAAAGATTGCACTATTTTTTCAAAACAGCCCTTTTTTCTCTCCAATTCAGTACATTCTCAAAAGGTCTAACACTGCACTGCATTCACCTGCTAGCTTATAGTCTGCTACAAGGCACATTCATAAGATTGCGGCACTTAAGAGCAAGCTCGGTCAAACTGTCAGAATGGATGTCAAAATTAATGCATATGTGGTGACTCAATAACTTTAAGTTGCATCACCACATTAGTTGAATTCCTAACTTCCATTTTACTTATTTTCTGTTACATTGATTTTCAACTTACATTTTACTTACCTTCTCGTTGATTCTTAACTTACATTGTACTTACCTATTGTTGATTATTAATTTACATCTTACTTACCTCAACTTAACATTTATATTATTCTTGTGTTAATTTATTTACACTTTGTTATAAATACTTGTTATTATAAAAACATTTGTATAAATATTCATATTTGTATCAATCAGAAATTTTAATTTGAAAATTTCAGTTGAATAAAATATTTTCAAATAAACAGTTATAAAAAATATATTAAAAAAAATAAAAATTATAAATCAAAATTAAAAAGTTTGTTGAGCACCAAACATATAACCATGGTGCAAGTAACCGGGAGGCATTGACAATGGCTTTTTTTTCTTCTACAAGGAAAACATAGCTTGTCAAAAACAGCTGTTAGTGAATCACAGCGAAAATTAAAGAAAGTGTCAAAGCAATTATTACAAAAATTCAATGGTCGCATTCAGCGGAGTCAAAAGTTGGTAACTGTTGTGCTGTTAAATTAATTAACAGAGAATACCGCAGCAAATTTGGGTGTGAAACCTTTGCAAATAAATTATTAACGTAATTTAATAATGAAATTAAATAATGAACAACTTTTCTGACGTTTAGAGCAACAACAAATTCAGAGAAAAACATCGCTCACAAAGGTATTGCTACCAAATCATTCACAACAGATGACTCCGCTGAATGCGGCCATTAAGAATTGTAAGCACTCTCTTTGTGAGTATATTTTTTGACAGAAGATAATTTCCAAACCAACTGTCAATGCTACCTTGTAAATAATTATACCATGGCATAGAACAAAGCAAATCTATTCACACCGCTGACGGCTTAATATTTTCCACTGACACATTATATTTTCGAATTTTATCACCAAAATACACTGTTTTGCAAATGCCGCACGTTATTTTAACAATTACAACTTAAAAGTAGCGATTTATATTTCAATTGAAAAAAACGACTCGCAACAAAATTTAAAAACAATTTTCAATAATAATCATCAGAGCAATAATTATTATAAACGCAATGCAAACAATGTTTTTCCTGCTAACAGCAAAATATAGAATAACTACTTTTTTAAACAAAATACACAACAAAACACTGAAACATAACTTTTTTCATAGAAGACCACAAAACCCTGGTTGTCATTTATATTTGAGAGAGAATATATTTTTTTTTACAAATTTACGGGTGTTGTCAAACGAATGGACAACCTGTAATAATTGAATCATGTTTCAAACAAATCTACCCGAAAACTATTCAACAATCCGGTTCCAGTAAAAGATGGCGACATTCTGAAAAAATTCGACAAAAATTTTTTTATATACACCCAAAAGACACATTCCTTATTTAAAGGAAGATTTCCTTAGTGCAAGGATAATTTTTTTCTGATAAGAAAAAATGTACTTAAAATGGAGCCAAAGTTTTTCTATAGATCTAATCATTGTCTTAAATTGTTTCTTACGAGTAAATTATTTTCTTGTATCTCTGACGGATTTGTAATACATCGGACTCTTTTGTTCTTCCTATCGGATCCTTAAATAGCTTTAGCACTAAACGTACCGACCCCGGTCATTTGACCGAATTCAAGCTTTTAAAAATTGAGCAGTTTCATCAGCTCAACTTATGATTTTTTGTGTATCAAATGCACATTATTAAGAGTTTATATCTATCATTTATAATAAGAAATGCATGGAAAAATTAAACCATATAATACAAAAAGTGGTCAGGTACGTTTAGTGTTAAGCATTCCGGTAAAAAAAAGAAATACATAGTGCAAATATGGCCTCAATTGATTGGGTCAATCCGATGTTTAGCGTTAATAAAAAGACGCTCAAAGGATTTTTACATATGATGATTGAAAATTAAATCAATGCTGGATACTGAAGATCCAAAAAATTAAACTTAAAAAATGCAACTTAAATGATGCTATTGTTGATGTTTCCAAGCAAACATGTTAACACAGTCAACATAAGAGCCAGTCACTGAACCGAACTAACTAAATATTTGCCAACAAATATTGTCAAATAGTGCAAAGACACGAGCCATTGTTTGTTTCACACAAGCTTTAAAAACAAGCTGTTAATATAAAAGATACCAAAAGTGATAATTAATTTTTTTGGTCAAAATGGTTCTTTTTTAAAACCAAGTTAAATATAATAGTCCATTATCATAGTCAAAATAAAAGTCGAGTCTAAATTAAGTTTAAGCATTTTTGACAGTTTTTTAATATAATATGTTTTCAAAAAGCTTGCACTAAATTTAGAGTCAACTTTTATTTTGAATCTGATAATGGGCCAATGAAACTTAATTAATACTTTAATCACCAAAAAATTAATACAACAATTGCTACTGCTTATTTTGTTGTTGTAGTTATTTTCTTGAATAACTAGTTTAAAATCAAAAGAAGAGTTACAACAATACTTCCTTATTTCGGTTGCTTGTCAAAAACTTTAAGGAAATAAAGGTGCACAAGACTTCGATAAGAAAAATAAAACTAGAAACTCTCTCTATTGATAGCTTTATATGTTAGTAGAGTGCATAACAATACACATTAAAAAAAAAACCAACACAGAAGCAGCAACATTAAAATTGAGAGCTTTTTAATTTTCAAATGTTTCAGCAACTCTCCATCATCACCTCAACATTAGAGTTGCCGTTTAGTGAAAATCTTACCAAAACTGGTAATTTTTTTTTCAATGTGAAAACGTGAAATTTTTTCAATTTTGGTAAATTTTTGCAGTGCAAAAAAATTGCTTTTTTTAAGATGAAATTACTATATAGGATTAAAAAATTTTGTAATATTTTTGTATATTTTTAGAGCTAGTTTTTCAGTACGAGTTTAAACTTTAGTCAAATTTAACCTAGTCTAACTCATCAAAATTGAACATTAAACTAGGTTTAATTAGATATTTTAGCATTCGTCGAAGTTAAATTGACATAAATTATCATACAATGTGTTTCTTTTTTGCCTAAACCGAGTTTAGGCAAAACTAGACTTTAAACTTATACTGAAAAACTGCCCCTGACAGTTCGCCACTGTCAGTAAATATTTTTCAGACCTTTCTTTAATAAAAACAAAACAAAGAAAAAGACTCGATTACAAAACTATTAAGAGTAGGTTCTTATAAAAATCGACCAAAAAACTAAATTTTTAAATTTTTTATTTTTCGATAGCTTATGATACGTAGCGTATGTTTCTAAAGCAGTTTGGCTGATAAAAATTGCAGAAATAAGTTATCACATACGAAAAGAACCCATATTTTCAATAAAGTACTCGAAACAATCGTTGACTAAATCTTAAAACGCGTTTTTTGAAAAATCATGTTTTACAAACTGGTCTCCACGATATTTCAAGGACTACTCTATGTATTGACTTGGATTTTTTTTTAAGTATATAAAATTTATTGGATCCAAAACTTAAATTTTGATGTTTTTTGTGTTTTCTTTTTTAGAGAATCAATAAATGTGAAAATAACACTGTTTAAAATTCAAATGTCCGCAAATTTTTTATTTGTAACTTTTTATTGATATTATAGGTTCAAGGTCCAATAAATATAATATGATGTATAAAAATTTCATTTAAAATATTTTTTTTTTTTATCTTACACAATTAATCCTTAACTGGTGCAACTGGAATGTTTGACCACAACAAATACGACAAAAGAGTATATTTCTCTTATTCTAAAAACTCAATTCAATTCAATTCAATTGAATTCACAAAATTCTTTCTAAATGGGTAAAATTTATTTAAGACGTCCCTTGAAACATAAAACTAAATGAGTTTCTAATTTAATTTGTGTTTTTTAGCATTTTAAGCTGGTGTGGTCTCTGAGAACAAAAATACTGTTAGTGTGATTTTTTGAGGTGTACCAGTTAAGGGTTAAATAAATTATTAACCCTTTGTATGGCCGTGTAACAGAACTGTAACAAACCGAATAAATTCCTAGTTAAACACTTAATGGTCTATTTACACCAAATAAATAATTTTTGCATAACAGTCACAAATTGAAAAATATTATTCTAAGACAGAAAGTGAAAAATTACTGTAGTTTTTTACTAATCATTTACAGTGCGTATTCGTACAAAAATGTATTATCAAAAAATTATGTGCAAAAAAAAAACAGAAAATTAAAAGGACAAATACAAAATATTGTGATAAGATCAATATTGAGTAAAGTGTTCCAAAAATTAAAAATTGATTAAATTAGCTAAAAATTTTAAAAATTTACAAAAAACTGCGAATTTTTAGCCCAAAGTGTGTTCAGAAATTTTGTTCTGTCACTCGTTTTTTTTTAAATAAAATCCGAATAAATTGAAGAAATATGTTTTCAATTTGGTTTTTCATATTAAAATTTCAATCAATTAAATTATACTTTTCGAAAAATAAGCATTTGCTCTATAAAGGGCTAAAAAGCTATATATATATATATATATATGTGTCTTTTTTAAATATAATCTTAAATGGTTAAATAGCTATAAATTTATAAATATGGAACTAATTAAAAATTTAATCTATTTTGTTGTAAATTTTGTCAGCACAAACTAAAAATTTTACCTGTTTTAGTAAAATAAGTAAAAAATAATAAATAAATGCAATGTAATGATTGTAAAAACTTAAGAAATTAATTTTTTTTGTTGATCATATTTCATAAATTTTTTCTTAAAAGTGAATTATTCTTCGATTTTTTCGAAAAAAATGTAGGCTGTGGCAACACTGCTCTCCATAATCTCAAAAGAGATCAGCGCATACTTTATTACTTCAGAGTTAAAAGTGCTCTTGTTACTAGCTGACCCATTGCATCGTTAAATATAGCTTTTTGTGTTGTCTTTTTCTTGTGTTTATATGAGCCAAGTTAATCAGCTGAGCTTTGCTCGCTCCAAAGCATTGTTTGGCTGTATTTTTAAGCTGTGCTATTTTGGTCATGTTGGTGTTGGTGGAGTAAAGTATGTGGTAGCACAAGCAAAGACAAGATACAAAAAAATTAAATAAACCAGACGACCTCGAAGATTTGCAAAGCAATATTTTATGATACGGATAAGAAGCTTGCTTGTATCTAAGAAAGTATTAAATTAAATATTAGTGGCCGCAAAAAACCGAATAATGGTTTCAAAACAATGCACACTGCAAAAAAATACCTTTTCCCAATCATCCATTTATCATCCATTACATATATGATTAAAAATTTTTTGAACAAAGCGCCTGAAAAATGTGAGAGATGACAGAAATTTTACTCGATTGATAATGTAATGAGAAACAATTTCATGAGTAATTGGACCTTTTCAGTAAAAAAGAGGATCATCCAAAGACTAATCTTGGATCGCTGTTTTGCGAGTAATGGATTACCCCACAAACCTCTGAGCATCATGCATTTTTTACTCCTTTTGACATCAAAAAGGATGACAGAGGAGGTAATCTTTTTTATCTCCAGAAAGAGTGTAAAGAGAGTAACCTTTTTTAACTTCAGAAAGAGCACAAAGGGAGTACTCTTTTGTAACTCAAGAAAGAGCACAAAGAGAGTAATCATTTTTAACTCTAGAAAGAGCACAAAGGAAGTCATATTTTTTAAAGCCCGAAAGAGCATAATTACATATACATATATCCAGACATACTATTATAAAATTTTCGTTTTTACAAAAACATAAAAAACTTCCATTTATTTCTTCTAAGTTTTTAAGGCCACGTGAAAAGTATTTCTTAATTATAATTTAAAAAAAAAGTAAATAAAATAATAGTTAATAAAAATATTTAAATAATAAAATTAATAATAATTTAATTTTAAATTCAATATTTAAGGAGAGCGCTGATTCGGGTCAGATTTTAAACAATACGACTTTTGGTAAAAAATAGCCTTGCATTTTCGAAAGGCCAGTTTGATACGTTTTTCAAAATCATCATTTGTTGTTAAGTTTTCTTTCACTGATTCTGCAATAAAATTAAAAAATAAATAACATCTACTCTATTATTTAAGACATACTATTAAAAATGTATTTGTATTTGTATTTGTATTTGTATTTGTTTTGTATGTTGTATTTGTATTTTGTTTCTTCGTGCCATCCCAATTAACTTTGAGCAAAAGGTTGTCGCCAAGAATTGCAGGCATTGCTTTTTCAAGTTTAATTTTACGAAACCTGGATTTCATATAAGAAATTTGATATATATTAAAATAAAAAATAACAACTTTGAACACCTGCGGACTGCATTTGAAAAACAACAAAGCTACTAGTTCGGAATCAGGATTTATTTAATTTATTTAATTCATTTCATTTATTTGATATATTTAATTAACTTTATTTAACTTATTTAATTTATTTCATTTATTTAATTTACTTAATTTATTTAATTAATTTAATTTATTTAATTCATTTAATTTATTTAATTTATTTGATTTATTTAATTTATTTAATTTATTTAATTTATTTAATTTATTTAATTTATTTAATTTATTTAATTTATTAAATTTATTAAATTTATTGAATTTATTTAAAATATTTCATTTATTAAATTTATTTAATTTATTTTATTTATTTAATTTGTTAAATTTTTTTAATTAATTTAATTTATTTAATTTATTTAATTTATTTAATTTATTTAATTTATTTAATTTATTTAATTTATTCAATTTATTTAATTAATTAAATTTATTTAATGTATTTTATTAATTTAATATAGGTAATTTATTTAATTCATTTAATTTATTTAATTTATTTAATTTATTTAATTTATTTAATTTATTTAATTTATTTAATTTATTTAATTTATTTAATTTATTTAATTTATTTAATTTATTTAATTTATTTAATTTATTTAATTTATTTAATTTATTTATTTTATTTAATGTATTTAATTTATTTAATTTATTTAATTAATTTAATTTGTTTAATTTATTTAATTTATTTAATTTATTTAATTTATTTAATTTATTTAATATACTTAATTTATTTTATTTATTTAATTAATTAAATTAATTTAATTAATTTAATTAATTTAATTAATTTTATTAATTTAATTAATTTAATTAATTTAATTAATTTAATTAATTTAATTAATTTAATTAATTTAATTAATTTAATTAATTTAATTAATTTAATTAATTTAATTAATTTAATTAATTTAATTAATTTAATTAATTTAATTAATTTAATTAATTTAATTTATTTAATTTATTTAATTAATTTAATTTATTTAATTTATTTAATTTTTTTAATTTATTTAATTTATTTTATTAATGTAATTTATTTCATTTATTTATTAATTAATATATTAATTAATTTAATTTATTTAATTTTTTTAATTTATTTTATTTATTTAATTTATTTAATTTATTTAATTTATTTAATTTATTTAATTTGTTAAATTTATTTAATTTATTTAATTTATTTAATTTATTTAATTTATTTAATTTATTTAATTTATTTAATTTATTTAATTTATTTAGTTTATTTAATTTATTTAATTTATTTAATTTATTTAATTTATTTAATTTATTTAATTTAATTAATTTATTTAATTTATTTATTTTTTTTGATTTATTTAATTTATTTAATTTATTTAATTTATTTAATTTATTTAATTTATTTAATTTATTTAATTTATTTAATTTATTTAATTTATTTAATTTATTTAATTTATTTAATTTATTTAATTTATTTAATTTATTTAATTTATTTAATTTATTTAATTTATTTAATTTATTTAATTAATTTAACTTATTTAATTTATTTAATTTATTTAATTTATTTAATTTATTTAATTTATTTAATTTATTTAATTTATTTAAATTATTTAATTAATTTAATTTATTTAATTTATTTAATTTATTTAATTTATTTAATTTTTTTAATTTATTTAATTTATTTAATTTATTTAATTTTTTTAATTTATTTAATTAATTTAATTTATTTAATTATTTTAATTTATTTAATTTATTTAATTTATTTAATTTATTTAATTTATTTAATTTATTTAATGTATTTAATTTATTTAATTTATTTATATTTTTTAATTTATTTAATTTATTTAATTTATTTAATTTATTTAATTTATTTAATTTATTTAATTTATTTAATTTATTTAATTTATTTAATTTATTTAATTTATTTAATTTATTTAATTTATTTAATTTATTTAATTTATTTAATTTATTTAATTTATTTAATTTATTTAATTTATTTAATTTATTTAATTTATTTAATTTATTTAATTTATTTAATTTATTTAATTTATTTAATTTATTTAATTTATTTAATTTATTTAATTTATTTAATTTATTTAATTTATTTAATTTATTTAATTTATTTAATTTATTTAATTTATTTAATTTATTTAATTTATTTAATTTATTTGATTTATTTAATTTATTTAATTTATTTAATTTATTTAATTTATTTAATTAATTTAATTTGTTTAATTTATTTAATTTATTTAATTTATTTAATTTATTTAATTTATTTAATTTATTTAATTTATTTAATTTATTTAATGTATTTAATTTATTTAATTTATTTAATTTATTTAATTAATTTAATTAATTTAATTAATTTAGTTTATTAAATTTATTTAATTTATTTAATTTATTTAATTAATTTAATTTATTTAATTTATTTAATTTATTTAATTTATTTAATTTATTTAATTTATTTAATTTATTTAATTTATTTAATTTATTTAATTTATTTTATTAACTTAATTTATTTTATTTATTTAATTTATTTAATTAATTTAATTTATTTAATTTTTTTATTTTATTTTATTTATTTAATTTATTTAATTTGTTAAATTTATTTAATTTATTTAATTTATTTAATTTTTTTAATTTATTTAATTTATTTAATTTATGTAATTTATGTAATTAATTTAATGTATTTAATTTATTTAATTTATTTAATTTATTTAATTTACTTAATTTATTTAATTTATCTAATTTACTTAATTTATTTAATTTATTTAATTTTTTTAATTTATTTAATTTATTTAAATTATTTAACTTATTTAATTTATTTAATTTATTTAATTTATTTAATTTATTTAATTTATTTAATTTATTTAATTTATTTAATTTATTTAATTTATTTAATTTATTTAATTTATTTAATTTATTTAATTTTTTTAATTTATTTCATTTATTTAATTTATTTCATTTTTAATTTATTTAATTTATTAATTTATTTAACTTATTTAATTTATTTAATTTATTTAGTTTATTTAATTTATTTAATTTTTTAATTTATTTAATTTATTTAATTTATTTAATTTATTTAATTTATTTAATTTATTTAATTTATTTAATTTATTTAATTTATTTAATTTATTTAATTTATTTAATCTATTTAATTTATTTAATTTATTTAATTTATTTAATTTATTTAATTTATTTAATTTATTTAATTTATTTAATTTATTTAATTTATTTAATTTATTTAATTTATATAATTTATTTAATTTATTTAATTTATTTAATTTATTTAATTTATTTAATCTATTTAATTTATTTTATTTATTTTATTTATTTCATTTATTTAATTTATTTAACTTATTTAATTTATTTAGTTTTTTTAATTTATTTAATTTATTAATTTATTTAATTTATTTAATTTATTTAATTTATTAAAACTTATCGTTGAAAGTCTATTTTCATACTATTTGACTAAAATAGTAAACAATCTTATAAAGGGTAGAACAACTTTTCATAAATTTTAAATAAAGGCTAGAAATTAAAATTTGTTTTAAAAAAAGAACTCATAAAATCATAGATTGCGTTAAATTATTCATTTAAACATTGATGTGCTTTGTCAAAATCTATTCAGATACTCGTATTTAAACACTTAACTCGGTTACTATATTCTTGTTCGTACATTTCAATTAGATTTATTAAAATAACACAAACACGTACACATACACAAGCACTCACTGTTGCCACTTAGCTCGCAGACACCGAGACTAGCAATCTGGTGGGCCTTAAGAAAGACACGTTCACAACAAGAAAAAACGAAAGACTTCAATTCAGTTGGCTGGAGACAACGAACTCGAAAAGTTCGCTTGCTCGCGGAACGGTATTCAAGCAAAAGCTTGAAAAATTAAAAAAAGATCGGCCATCGATAGAAACGAATTCGGTATTAAGAAAGAAAATATACAATCAAAGAGCACGCAGTGGTAATTACAACAACAAAAGAAAATTTTTATAGTATAAATCAATAAAAATAAGACGGGTTTCGCTAAGAAATACGCCACGCAGACGCTCTGCTAGTGAACTGAACCAACACAAATACAGCAGGCAAAAAAAAAAACTAGTGGAAAAATGTAAAGATTTTTTAAACAAAAATTTAATTTCAATTGAAAGAAGTTTAAAAAAGTTAAAATTAAAATGAGTTAAAGAAGTTAGCTATCTATAAACATAGTGGCAAAAAGTGCGCATGTGTAGCAAATGTAAATTACAATGATATAAAAAAAGTTACACAAACAGCTAGCAGCAAAAAATGTTTTATTTTAAGAACGAGTGTGAGCTTTTTGGAATGCAGCTAAAACGTAGTAATTGCAGAAAGCATCTACTAACTTCTAAAAAAAATTCAATAATAAAGAATATACCTACGCATATGCAACAATGAAAAATTATATAAATATAAAAAATAACATTAATTATATTATATAAAATTATATAAATATTGCATAAAAAAATCACTCTAAAGATCCAGTGCTTCACACAAAGCAAATCTCATAAGAAAAACTTGCAAAAGTTACAAACAAAATTAAAACCATTGAATTCCATTTCATTGAAATTTTCCTTTCATAAATCATTTATGCTCTCGTAAGACTGGAATTTTCTTTTTTCTGCAGCTTTTGTTAAGCTGACGCATTTCTTTCCCTCCCCACCCTTTTGTTGTTACTTTCTTCTTTTGGTTACTTTCAAAAAGCTGTTCGTTTTTTGTTTCTAACCGTTAAATGAATTAAAGCAAAAACTAAGGTAAATAATATACAAATCAGCTCATGAATGTGAAAGTTTATTAATTTTTTTTTGCATATTTTTTATTGTATCTTTTAACCTTTTGTTTCGGCTAACCTTTTACTTTTATTATGAGACAACTTTTTATTTCAGTGTGTTTGTATTTCTTTCTGAAACAAACAGTTTTCTTTTTTTTTACTCATACTAATCTTAAGCATTTTAGGAGTTGATTTTGATTTTATATGGTTAGTTCTAGAAGCTTTTAATAAAAAATTGAAACATGTTTAGTTCAAAAATTTCGAGCATCAAGCAACTACTTAGCTAAATACCGGTATTCTGCTAGATTTTATTAAGAAATGCTAATTAGAGACATTAAATAAGAACCGGATTTTGTCCGAAAAATTTTTAGAAATTAAAGTATTTTTTCTGTTACTGTTTTTCATCACGCATTCTAACATCAGTCTAAGCTTTATTTCTTGAAAACCTCATTGCAGATGATTATGTTTGTTTATTTTTCGATTTCTTCAACTTGCTTTGTTGGCTTTTTCTCAATCTCTGTAAGCAAATTGTTTTGTTTTTGTAACTGTTTTTTTCTTACTACCTGAATTATTATTATTTGTGCTCTCAGCACTTGCATTTTTCTTTTGTTATTGCCAACTTTTTGTTTGTCTCAAAAAAGTTGTTAACATTCTTTTTTTTTTGTTTCTTTGGTTCTCATGTGTTCTGTTTTTATATGCATTTTGTATTAGTTCTTCTCCATTTTAATTGTATTTGCCATCATGAAAGCAATATCATCATTATTATCCTCATAATCACCATTCGGGTTGCATTGAAATTTGGTTAGTGTAAACCTGCTTTGCATATTCTATGTGTTAATGTCTTTCATTCTATAGAGTTTTAAATATTTGGTAATTTTTTAGTATCCGGTTATCTGGTTTTAAAAACATTCGTAAAGATTAAATATTCGATATCTAAAAACGAATAGTTTTTAGCCAAAAAATGTTCGTTCCTGCAGCACGTTCGTTCCTTAAGATTGAAAAACTTGATTTTTTTCAATTAATTGAAGCAGCGCTGCAAATAACGTTGTAAAGCTTAGTATGCTGTAGGAACGAAAATTTTTAGGCATTTAATTCTACACGCGAAATTCTGGTGTATACTCAACACTAACACATACTTACCAAAACGTGTTTGTTGAATGTGTTAGTTCAACATTATTGTTGAATGTCAAATTTCCACGCCAATTAAATGTACGGCCATATAAAAGACAGCGAAATTTTGACATTTTAACTCTCCAATCATGGTTGTGAACTTTGCTGCATTGAACAATTTTTCGGTTCAACAGCGTACTAACAACAAAAAAAAATTTCGCTACCTTTTCGCAGTCAAAAAAACAATTCATTTCTTCATTTCTTACGGAAGATTTGTTTTCGCTTCTACAACATACTAAGCTTAAGCAACAGTTTTTCCAGGTGGCCGTTAAAGCGATTCTCTCACGTTACTCGATCACTAAATCAGACGCTTGTAAAAATTTGTCGTTACTGACATTGTAATGCAGAACTGTGAGCGGGATGCGACATAATCTTGTTTGTGTTGTTAATACCGATAGTTTCTTTTGTATTCTTCAAACACCAGTTTGACTTTATTCGACTGTGTATCTACATCGTTAGAAATTTTTCTAACAGAAAGTTTTGCAGTGAAGTTTATTTGTGAAATAATTGATATTTATGCTTTTAAGACAGAAGTCTTAAGTTTTGTTTCTATGTCGATAAGCAATAATAGCTTTAGTCGATTTAAGACAGAACTGAGTTATTGATATAGTTGTGTTCCACGTATATATCGTTATGAACACACAAAATCTAGAACTTCTAGCATGACCTTAGCCAAAGATATGACGCAAAAACAAAAGACCCTTTCATATAACTTATATGGCGATTGAAAACTTTGAAGCAAGATTTCTGGAAACTTTGTAATAAGACTTAAGCTGTTATTGCTCATCGACACAGATTTAACTTTAATACAGAAACTTTAGAAAAAAGTTCCAAATTTGCTTATTGAATTGTTAAAATTATTGTGAAAATAATTTGATGGAGACGTCACACACGTTGGCAGAAATATAGCAAAAACGCTCGCATCGTCTGTTTTTTACTCTAGAATCTATATTTTTGATGCTAGATACTTGAATTTTGGATATTACTTATAAAATTGTTCTTGAAAGAGATAACCTTTCGATAAGATCGGGGTCTCTTTACCAGTGCATGATACCCTACAGTCGGAAGTTATGACTTTTAAAGAACTGCGCTGTGTAAAGCCAAAGAAGTATATCAAAGTTGTGTCAATGGATTTGGAAAGTTGACCAAAAACAAAAATAGCCGTGTTTCAGCGTTTTCTAAGTTGAGGTATAATAATTGTATTCATGAATTTTAAAGTCGGCATATCGTCGCTTGAGAAAATTAATGTCATATGTAAAATTTCCATTTTTGAGATTATTAAGAAAAAGGGGCTATAATTCAAAACCTAGCGGTGCAATATTCTTAAGAATTTAGGACCTATTTGCAGATACATTTTCAAAAAAAAAAAGTCAATCTTCAGATATTATATAACAAAGGAAATTGCACTTTTTAATTGGTTTCATTATTAATTTTTATCAGGGACCGAGAATAACTATTACTTTGCAATTTTCAAATGAAAAAGGCATAACGAAAAAGTGGCCGGAGGACTTTTTTAAATATTTCATTATTATCGTAATGGCAGCAGCTTCGCGAATATTAAATGCCTTTTAAATTTTTGGCTGTTACTATAAAAATTAAAATTACTTGTTATTTTTTGCCTTTTATATTTTCGGGCAAAAATAACTGTTACTTTTGACTTTTATTTTTTAGGTCAAAAATAACAGTTATTTTGTGCCTTTTATTTTTTCGGTCAAAAATATCAGGCAATTAGTATTTTTTCAAAGGCCGAATAAAAAACTTTAAAAACTAAAAAGTTTTATAGCTCAAAATGTGGGCGCTAATGAGACGATAAAAATTGCATAAAATTTTTTTTGCCGTTCAAGTGGCCTTTAAAAAATTCAAATTGCCTGATATTTTTGACCGAAAAAATAAAAGGCACAAAATAACTGTTATTTTTGACCAAAAAAATAAAAGTCAAAAGTAACAGTTATTTTTGCCCGAAAAAATAAAAGGCAAAAAATAACAGTTAATTTTAATTTTTATAGTAACAGCCAAAAATTTAAACAGTTATTTTTGCCCGAAAAAATAAAAGGCGTTAAATAACTAGTATTTTTGTTGGAAAAAGTAAAAGTTAAATGATAACTGTTAATATCTGACTATTTTGATAAATACCATAACCGGTAAGGTCCCTGATTTTTATGTATTCACTTTATATCCAACACAATATCAATTACAGTAAGTAATGTGTATAACGAACTTTAAAGGAAGGATAACTTTGTTCGTTATAAGCGATAGATCGTTATAAGCGATATTGTATTTTTGGCTATTTATTAATTTTTTTTCTTTGTTTTATATAAAAAATCAACAAATAGATAAGCAATTAAAATTTTACTATTTTGTATGAACTTCAGCCGGGACTTAAATTTTGGTTCGTTATAACTAGACAGCGGAAAATATTAAATTGCATATTTGTATTGAATGATCACAAAACAATTTCGATGACACAGATATGCGTCCCGAGAAACTCTATCTCGAAAAACATAGCACAATTTTTGCATATTTGCATATTGCATACAAAATGCATATGCATATTAACTTAGATATTAATTGCATATGCAAATTAAAAAAATTTCATATTAGCATATGCAAAATTTATGAAAGCTCATTTAATCGCAAATGTATGTTCGTAACTTCTATCGCATGCATGAGCGTTTTCAGAGGGTACAGGATAGGGATGCCAGATGCGCTTTTTTAAACAGTACAGTACTGTTTTTTTTGACAAAGTACTGTTTTATGATATGCATCCAAGACAGTACGCAAAAGTTCTGTTTTTTAAAATAATGTACTTTTTTGGTACTGTTTTCTTGTACAAATTTTACGTGTTGAAAATATTTTTGGTTTTCTGAGTGCGAAAAAATCCGCGCGTCTAAATTGTTAGTAAAAATTTTTTTGTCATAGTCGCCCGCTGAAAGCACTCTGCTCCTTAGAGTTTACTGGTTATCTTGGATATGTTTTAAATGATGAAAGAACTGCGCGAGAAATTTGAACATCAAAAAGATGCAGGGTTTTATGGCTACTTAGCTGAAACCACCATTAAGAGAATATTTAGTTTTATGTTTTTTTATTGGAGAAAGGAAAAAATAGACTTGTATTAAAAAAATTTGAAAATATGAAAATAGCTGGCGAACATGTTCCTAAATTTAAGTATACACTCTTGACTGCATGTGATGTGGAAAGAAGTTTCTCCGCATACAAAATGATATTTTCTTAGAAGAAGTTTTAATAATATATTGTTATATGAATTATAGAAAATAATTTTGAACAGATAATCTATATAAATAGGCGTAGGAAAAACAGTTCAGTACCATTTTCTCCCTCGTTTCTCAACTGATTTGGATAATTTTTCTTTCAAATGAATAAAAGTAGGTAGAAGGAGTGCACAGAATACTTTTTCTGACCTTTGACCTGAAATATGAGCGTTCAAAACAGAATATCTTGAATAAAAGCTAAGCTATAAGAGATGGAAGAAAACGGTGTAACAGGAAACTTTAGACAATGCTGATTTGCACATAATATTTGCCAGACATTTATCGCTTTCTCTTACGGATACCCTACAATAAGCATATGTGAAACATATGCGAATATACATATATTGGGATTGTAAAATTCCTTACAAACAGTAAACTTTGAAAAATTCCCGTTATTTTGATATTAAAATTATTCATATTTTTGTATGAAAAGTCATTGGTTAACTTTTATACGATATACGAAAGCTTTTTTTGGTAATATATTTCACGGATAGTATATTAAAAAATTTCCCGTTATTATGACATCAAAATTATTGCGATATCACGAAAACTGTGGATTTCCTCAGAACAAAGTATTTTTGTATAGAAAGTCGTTGGTTAGCACTGAGCGGCAAACTGAAAACATAGATAGATTCTTTTTTTAACCTTTTTTTACGCTCATTTCATAGTCTTTCACAGTGTAGGTCGAATGTCACAGTGAAAAGGTTGAATTTCGACCACTGGCGATTTCTAGTTAACATAATTATCTGTTAAAGGTAATAAAATCATTTTTACATTTTAACACTTTTTTTCAATAAACTTTATAGATATTTCAATTAATTTGGAAATATTATGAATTTAGACCATTTTTATTTCTACATAATCTACATATCTTGCATATGCTTTTGCATATTTTTTGCATAAAATTTGCATATCATAGATATGGAGTAATAAATGCATTAATGTAGTCAAAATCAATATAAATCCAAAACTTGACTTCAATCAGACTTAAAATAAATTTTGCATATAATTCCGCTGCCTAGTTATAACCGATAGTACGCAATAAGCGATGTCGTTATAAACATTGCTTACTGCATTTATGAAAGGTAACTCTCACGTTGTAGTACTTTTAAGTACGAGCCTATTCCAGCGGAGTGAATACACCAGTAAATTTGCCGATCGGAAAGAATTAGAGTTTTACCATTATATCACGAATTATTTATTACTTAACCAAAAATAATAAATACCTAACGTCTTAATTTTTTTATTACAAAAAACAAGTGCGTTCTACCTTTCAGTGTTTCGATATAATTTTGATATACATTTTTTTAATTAACATACTTAACTGAGTGTGCAGCTTTGCATTGAAAATTCTCTAACTCTCGCAACTTCTAGCAAATAAAATTGGTCTAATTTTCAAGGTGAAATTTTGAAGTTATCAGATCCGAAGTATTTCGAGGAATCAGAAAAGTTATGGGTCAATAAAAATAAAAACAATAAAAAAAAACAGAAAAAAAGGCTTGAAATAAAGTTTGAGGAAGCTCCATTCTTAAATAAAGATTCTACAATCATTCGTAGACAGTAAGCCACATCGTACAAGAAAACAAAAAAAAAAAAACGATTTTAGAAGTTCAAGTTTGGATGACCATAGAGACCAATAGTTGGGATCATATTACTTGCAAAGTGTGTTTTTCACATGCCGATGTATTCAGATTACAAAAATTAGAGCAAAAAATAAGCCCCGTAATTTCGGAATAACCCTGAATGCGAGGGTTTTGCCTATATTTCACCCAACATGCGTCATTTGGTTTTTGTGTGTTCTTCTTTTCGGTGTGTTCTCTTTCGTTTTCGGTGTGTTTTTGGAGAAGAGAGAATTTTCGTTACATTCTGCTCGTAAAAATTTGTCGGTAATGACATTGTAATGCAGAACTGTAAGTGGGGTGTGACAAAATCTTGTTTGTGCTCAAATTATTTCTTTTTCATTGTTCAAACAACAGTTTTATTTTACCTATCTGTGGAGAAACATCGTGTTTTCTAGCAAGTAGTTTTGGAGTAAAGTGTGTTTTTCACAAATTATTAATCTTAGTGTTTAAACAAGAACAAATACAATAACTAAGTGTTATTAAACATAAATTCTGAAATGCTCGATTAAAGGTAATAAAATCGTTCATCAAATTGTAAAAATTATTGTGAAAATTAATTTGTGGCATCATTTCGCCTTATTTGCTTCTTTTCGGTGTGTTCTCTTTCGTTTTCATTGCATTTTTGGCGTAGAGACGATTTTCGTTCAATTGTTTTTGTTCTCTCAAGTTTTGTGCGTAATTTTTTGTTTTCTATTATCTTATGCATACCTACTCCCACCGTCACTTACTGTGTAAGGTAGAAGTCATCAGTGTTTTAGTGGCCATGTCCAAGCAAATGTAATTGAGAAGTGTAAACAAGCTTTGGAGGCCTCGCAGCTACATTATATTTAAGAAATAACTGGTTACGTCATGTGTCTAGGGTATTTTTTGTTCTCTCCTATCTTGTACATAGCTACTTCTAACGTCGCTTACTGTGTAAAGTAGATAGCGACCATGTTCGTACAAATGTTATTGAGAATTGTAAAATGGCCTTGGAGGCCTCGCAGCTACATTGTATTTGAGAAAAAGTCTGTTTTGCCATGCTTCCATTTACTATTGGGCAGCTTAAAAGTGTTAGTGAAATAAAGTATTATCTCAATGTGCACAAAAACGGAATCGGATCCGTTTCAAACCCGTTACGAGTCCGTCAGCGCGGAGTTCGCTCTTTTATTTTATGACGAAATCGTTTCAAACCCTTTACAAACAGTTCAAAAAATTGGTCAGCACGTTACAGAAAAGGCGGTTTTCAGGTTGTTATCAAATCTCTTATTATTTGCAATATATAAGAGATACGAAATACAATTCTGTACATATTTTTATTTTAAATAACTTTCTTATATCATTAGCCACGCGCTTCTGAAGCTCTCCTTCAAACAGAATAGAACTACTTGTTAAAATTTTTATATAACTATGATGAGTAAACAGGTTACATGTGACCATAGGATAGTCGTACACACGATATTTTTTCGGAAACCTTGCTAATAGCGTTAATTGTGTACTCTTTGTCATTATAGCTGTAAAAGTTATTGGGATGTTTCAAGGAAAAGTAATAATAAATTGTTTGAAGACATAAGTTGGAAGATACAACAACTCATCATCATTGTACTCGTATTTTTGATAATTTGAATCAAGGTTTTTACAGTTTAAGCTAGAGTCCACTATTTTTTAAAAATTTGATTACAAAATAATTTCTTTTGTTTTGATTTATGTTTGATTTCCTGCAAAAAGTTCTGGGATTTGAATGCATCAAACTTGCTAAAAGAACCTATGTTTTTAGCATGTGTAGCTAAATGCGTAAATTCAACATATTTTATTATATAGTTTAACATCTAATTATTTAAAAAAAAAATGTGTTCGATTACGAATTCGCATTAATTACAAAAAAAGAGTCCGACTCAAATCGAAGAAATGAGAAATCATTCGTAAATAAAGTCCGATCCGAGTTAAAGACGAATCCGAAAAAGTGAAAAAAGCAAATCGCGTTTTTGACAGGAATTTCATACGCAATTCGGATCCGAAACGGGTTGCGCTAAAATATGCGAAGAAGGGAGTCCATTTCTAATTCGAAACGGATCAGTATGGCACACTGGGATGTTACAAGCAAAATTTAAAGAATACAATTTCTTAAAAATTGTTTATACGAGATACGGAGGCACATAATGTTAAGTAATTGTGGAAAATGAAAACTTTTGTGTTTTAAAAATGAAAAGTTGAGCAATAGTAAAAATTATAAATAATAAGAAAAAATTGGAATATGCCTCCTTAAAACGCTCCAGACCAAGTTATATTGGAAAAACGTTTTAAATACACAATATCTTACTTTATGTATAAATTCTTATAAATTTATTGCAAAAAGAAGTAAATGAACTCATATAAATACAGATTTTTATTATAAAAATTTACAAAAAATAATAGGTACTTTTGTCCTCTCACTGTTTTGTTAAATTATTGATATATCATATGTATATTTTTTATGTTTTTGAAATAAATTTTTATTAATCGTTCTTACAATAAACTTATTTGTAAGCCTATTGCTCTTAGGTTTTTAAAGTGGTTATTTTTAAGTTAAGGCGGCGATTTGTTGAGAGTAAAACAGTTCGAGTTTCGTAACGAAAAATTTCTAATCTCGTCATGATTCGAGCCTCGTCATAAAGAATTTTTCTGCCTCAGCAGATAAGATTGAGATAGACTTTGATTAATAATGTGTTCACACTGAGTGCTAAATGCGTATTTAGAGCATTTACTATATATATTTTTGTCCCTGTTACTCCTACAATGAGCAGTTGAATTTTTAAACAAAAAAACATTTTTAACAAAAAAAAAAAAAACCGACTTCCAAACCACTACATAGTAAAAAATAATAATTTTAAATTACTTTTCACATTAATTCTTGGTAAAATTTGATATTTTATTTATATATATTATTAAATTGGCAATCTTATTATTTTAATTTTTTTCTATTTTGTATTTTTATTATAAACAATTATAAATAATTATTAATTTCTCTTTGAATATCAAACCTTTAAAGTCGGCGCTTATATAATCAGACTTTTATAAAATAAACGCTCCGGCTTTTAAGATTTTATATTCATGTTGAAATTAATATATTTATGATAATAATACAAAATAGAAAACAAATTATAATAATAAGATTTCCAATTTTATAAAATACATAAATAAATTATCAAATTTGACCAAGAATTAATGTGAAAAGTAATTCAAAATTATTTTTTACGTTGTACTGGTTTTCATGTTGGTTTTTTTTTTTTTTTTTGTTAAAAAGTTTTTTTGTTCAAAAGTTCAACTGCTCAGTGAATTTTTGTAGGGTGGAATAACAAAGACAATCTAAATATTCAGTGAACTTCTTTTAACTTTCTTTTTATATCGAGGGCGATTTTTCAAAACGTGCTATTTGCACTTTTGTCGAAAATGAGTTTTTGATGGCAATGTGTTCGCTGATTTAGTTGTCATGTATTATATTTATTTTAAAGTGAAAAATTATTTCTACAATCATTTTATTGTAATAATATTGTAGAAGAAAGATTAGTTCTTACTCTTTACATTAACTAAAGAAACAGTTTTTTGCTCTCCTGAAAAATTGTGATTATGCAAATAGCACGTTTTGAAAAATCGCCCTCGATATGTATTCTTCAACAATTTGATAAAATTGTTTTTGAAATTTTGGTTTTTTGTAATTTATTTTTTTATGTAAAAAAGGGCTTAAAACAATGATATGATTTTGGAAAGTAATTTTTTTTATTTTATCACATTAAATGTGTCAAATTTTAGGGATAAACAGTTATGTGCATTTAATTAAAGACACTAAGTAAAGTTTAATTTGTTCCGCAAAAAAAAAACAACATTGCAATTTGCTTGAAATTATTTTTTTATATAGCCTTTAAATTTCATGTTAAAAAAAAACATGAAAATGAACTGAAACAAGTCATGCAGATTATTAAGGACACATCAATTTTTAAATATTACATTAGATTTTATTGCTCTTTTTTATTTTTGGTAGCAAAGCCATTGTTACTAATAAAATTTTGACATCTGGGAGGCATATATTTGAGTAGGTGTTCACAAACACTCTTTTTTTCGTTTCGCAGTAGGCACACCTGCTTTTAAACAGTCTGCCATAGGTTTTCCATTGGATTGAAATTCGGACTGCAAGATGGCCAGTCCAAAATAGTTACTTGGTAATCTATAAACCACTGCTTGACTAGTCTTGCAATATGCTTGCAATATGCCTCATTGTCCTGTTGTAGTATCCATATAACAGGCATATTCTAGTCCGAATAAAGACATCAAATTTTCAAGAATGTCAATATACTGAAACCAGTCTATATGGTATTTAATTTTATGCAGAGGCCCGTCATCACCTTATGGCAAAGCATCCCAAAGCATCATTCTTCATCCTCCATGCCTTAGAGTAGCTCGGGCGTGCTTAGGGTCAATCGCCTTTGACCTCGGAAGGCAGACATATTTCTTCCCCATCAGGAGAAATTCTATCAATTTAAGTTTCATCGGGAAGCAAAACTCTTTTCCATTCCCTTACGATATACTTTTTGGCAAATTCAAGTCTTTTCTTCTTTCTTCTTTCTTCTTTCGAGAAATCCTTCCATAAATATCGGCTTCACGCAAATGTCTTTTTATTGTATGATCTGATGGGTCAGCTTCGTTTTCACCATATATAGCCACCCGACCTTCCTTTGCTGATTTGTGAGGATTTTTTTTACTCTCGAATGATGAGAATACCTTCAGGAGCAGTTGTCACACGGCTTCTTTGCTTCCTTAGAATCTTCTCAACATGGTTTTAGAAACGATTTGTCTACATGAGCTTTTGTTTTGGTGCACTTTTGTAATAACTTTTCGTGTGCTGACGTCACAAAATTTATTCTACCCCTGAAATAACTCGTAACTTCAATAAATTATAAACAAAACTTTTCGTTTTGATTATTTAAATAATAAGTTCAAATTTTGTAACTGTCCTTAATTAAATGCACGATGAGCTTTTCAACAGTACATCGAATCACTTCACTTCTCACAAATAACTGTACCACGGTTGCATAACCACTAACCTTAGCATAACCACAGTTTTGGAATTTTATACTGTATGTTTGTTAAAAAAAAAAATTACTTACTCTTATTAGCTGCACGTAGCTGTAGTTAAGCAAGTTTAAACACAAAAAAGGTATTAAAATTAAAAAAAAAGAGAAAGGAGAAAATGTCTACGGAGACACTATTCCTGGTGAGATTCAAATTCCATAAAAAATATCTCAACTTTGAAATAATTTCAATAGGCAATGAAAGATTTTTTAATTTGAATTATTTTATAGAAAATTGTAGGCAAAAAATATAAGAACATGTAAAAATTACTCGATTATTTCACGAAAATTAAAAAAAATATAAGAACATGTAAAAATTACTAGATGAAAAAAATATAAGCGGTCGAAATGATGACTTTTGTTTTGATATTTAAAGACAAAACAAGCCACATTCAAAAAGAAGAACATTGAATGTGGAAACTACTAAGGGGTCGTCCATAAACTACGTTACTGATTTTCCGGTTTTTCTTACCCCCCCCCCCCTGCGTTACTTTTCGTAGTTCTTTTCAAAACCCCTCCCCCCCATTAAGTAACGTGACATATGAAATTAATTCATTCGAATGGTTGTATATTTTGACTAGCTCTGACAATTTTCACTAGTATTAGTGTCTAGTATGACTAGATACATTAAAGGAACAATTGGAAAAAAATCAATAATTAATATCATCTGTAAAAGCTCTTCCATCTGCGATCCAAGATTCGATGCTCTCAATCACTGGGATAGAAGAAGCTGGTAGCTTTGTTGAGTATTCTTCAAAATAGAATTTTTCATCGGATTCTTGTCGACCCATTCAGGTGAATCCTCATTTCTAACGCAAAGAAATTCACCTGGTCTTTGACAGAGTACCCTTAAAGGCTGCACCCGAGCTGCACCAAGTTCTGTGTTTTTGTGTAAATGCTTTCTGAAAATTGATTTATTTAAATAGTATGTTTTATTCCGATTTATTGTAAACGATATAATACAAACTTATGACAATTCATAGAAGTTTTAAAAACGAAATACAAGCCGCAGGTAGGACACGACCTTGAACCGATTTCTTCTTTCTGAGAAGGACAGTATCTCCAGTCATACGGTATCTCCTTTGATCAAGAATATTCAGGCCTTAACGTCAAAGCCTGTCGCAAAGCAAAGACCCAAATTTTTCAGACGTGTGCTGAGATGGTGAAGGAATACCGAAAGGTTTCTGTGTCGAGGAAAAAGGCGGTGGAAGAAATCGTTGAAACAAAAGTTAACCATCAATTTAGACGATCAAACATAAACATGTAAGGTTAAAAATTTTTGAAATGATTGTGTTATTAATTAGAGGTTTTTCGTCGATTTTTTAATTTTTGGTAACGTTACAATATCTAAACACCTCCCCCCTACCGTTACTTATCGTAGTGCATTTCAAAACCCCTCCCCCCCCTAAATTGGTAACGTAGTTTATGGACGACCCCTAATTACATAGTGTAATTTTGCCTTTAAAAAAAGAATAAAAAAATGTATTTAAAAAATACGATCGCATTTAAAATCTTTGCGGCCAATCTTTTCTTAGGCTTTGTGACTTGATGGCATTTGATTGAAAAACCAGAAAAATTTGCACACTTAATGTTGATGTTGGAGAAATTGACAGAAGAGCAGCAAAGATAAGAAACATCAATAAAAGTCAATATATGCTTTTTTTTCAAAAAAGAGTGTGATAAAAATGTTGTATTGATGTATTTTATCACTCAATGGACTATAAAAAATGTTTGCAGTAGACAATTTCCTTGTTCTTAAGTTTTTTAAAAAATACATTTTATTTCACATGTTGTACCGTTTTGGAAATCCTTAGCTTTCTTAACCAACTCACGTGCATGACTCACTTAAAGCCAATCTTTTTTGGCTCAATTAATGATAATAAAAATGAAAAAACTCAATGTAAAAAAACATTAAATTTTGGAAAAAAGCATGACTCAAGCCTGTAAAAATGACACAGTCTTTAAATTCTTCTTTCTTTGATGTTGATGAGTTTTCAAATTTAAAGCCATGACATGAAATTCTTCACCATATTGACCTAAAAAAACAAAAAAAAAAAAAAAAAAAAGAATTTAATGATGAGCAATAATCTTAAACAAGTTAAAACCTAAAATTATTACAGAAATTTGGGGAAAATAAAAATAAACTGCCGTTACATCAAGCCTTCGTCTCTTGTATTTCATTCGCTTGAAAACCATAGCCACAGGAAATCAACAAAGGAAGCTTAACAACTCCAGCAGCAGCGGCAGCAGGAGGCCGTGTGGGCGTTTTTTAATAATTTACACAAAACCTTCTGTCGGTAAGTAAAAGAACACTTAACTGTTGCTTTATTGTAACCATTTTATATGAGGTCTAAGTGAAAAAAATCTATGTACAAGTAAATAAATAAATTTAAACATGCAAAAAAAATAAATAAAAAACTTATTATAGAACCGCCTTATATCTGGTTTTTGTTTGATAAAAAAGTGACTCAGTCTTACCTCTCTCAAGTCTTGGCATAGTCACAGTTTCTTTTTTTTTTTCTTTTAAACATTGCTATAAAAAGAATGTCGCAGCTGTATAATTCCCTGTGAACCAAACAGCAGCGCTTGTTTGCAGCTTGTTGGTTGGCATTTTTTGTTTTTTTTTTGTTTCATTTAAATCAAGCCATATTTCTTGTTGGTCAAGATTTTATTAAATGTTCAAATGCTAGTATCTTATAGTACTTACGTATGTGTTTTTGTACTTGTATCTCAGGCTGCTATAACTGTTTCTTGTTGCTTTAAGCAGCAACTTAAGCGTGCTTCTGGTGTGGAGCAATACATTGTTATTGCAACTGCGCCAAAGCCTTACTTCACTACGTTTTGGCCAAGTTAAGTTAAGTCAGTCGTTAGTCTGCTCGTTCGCTTGACTTGTTTACTTTCACTTTTCGTGTTATGAAAAAAATTTTTTAAGTATAGGTACTCGTACTAAGCAGACATTTCAGCACTAAAAAGTATTTTAACATTTTTGCATTCGTTGTTGGTTTCTTCGTTTAGTTAAAATTTACTTAATAGAAGTTTTTATAGAAGGTTATGAGGCGTATGTTTTATTTAATTGATTTGTCTGAGTGCTGCTTATAAAATAATATAATTAAGCTATTATTTAAATAAAGTACTTGTTGCTGAACCCGGTATCGTGCTAATTGAAAAATTAGCTGCTTGAAATAGTATTTGTGACAATCTCGGCTGAACGCTTAGAGTTCAGTGGATCATATGGCAAAAAACCGCAGCTAGCTCAGGTTCAAATCCTATCTGGCACAGACGTTTTTTTACCA